>JAVUPR010000109.1:0-331147 GCA_036785695.1 Gentiana straminea
GGTCAATAACACATTAGTACTTCAATTAGAAGTACAAACGTTTTTACGTACTTTGTTTTGTACCCATAGAGTAATTTAACGGTGTGATTTTTGATTCCTTGTACAAGGCCATTCTGACCTCCGTTTTGCTTGCCGTTTGCGCCGGCGTACCTTATTTATCGTTCTGGTCGATACCACATCAATACTTCAAAGAGAATTACAAACATTTTTTTTCGTACTTTTTTCGTACCCATAGAGTACTTAACTGTGTGATTTTTGATTCCTTGTACAAGGCCATTCTGGCCTCCGTTTTTCTTGCCGTTTGCGCCGGCGTGCCTTATTTATCGTTCTAGTCGATATCACATCAGTACTTCAAAGAGAATTACAAACGTTTTTTTTTTTTTTCGTACCCATAGAGTACTTAACTCGTGTGATTTTTGATTCCTTGTACAAGGCAATTCGGCCTCCGTTTTGCTTGCCGTTTGCGCCGGAGTGCCTTATTTATCGTTCGGTCGATATCACATGAGTACTTCAAAGAGAATTACAAATGTTTTTTTTCGTACTTTTTTTCGTACCCATAGAATACTTAACGTGTGATTTTTGATTCTTTGTACAATGCCATTCGGCCTCCGTTTTGCTTGCCGTTTGCGCCGGCGTGCCTTATTTATCGTTCGGTCGATATCACATCGTACTACAAAGAGAATTACAAACGGTTTTTTTTGTACTTTGTTTTGTACATATAGAGTACTTAACGGTGTGATTTTTGATTCCTTGTACAAGGCCAATCTGACCTCCGTTTTGCTTGCCGTTTGCGCCGGCGTACCTTGTTTATCGTTCTGGTCGATACCACATCAGTACTTCAAAGACAATTACAAACGTTTTTTTTCGTACTTAACTGTGTGATTTTTGATTCCTTGTACAAGGCCATTCTGGCCTCCGTTTTGCTTGTCATTTGCGCCGGCGTGCCTAATTTATCGTTCTGGTCGATATCACATCAGTACTTCAAAGAGAATTACAAATGTTTTTTTTCGTACCCATAGAGTACTTAACTGTGCGATTTTTGATTCCTTGTACATGGCCATTCTGTCCTCCGTTTTGCTTGCCGTTTGCACCGGCGTGCCTTATTTATCGTTCGGTCGATATCACATCGTACTTCAAAGAGAATTACAAGCGTTTTTTTCGTACTTTTTTTGGTGCCCATAGAGTACTTAACGGTGTGATTTTTTATTCCTTGTACAAGGCCATTCTGGCCTCCGTTTTGCTTGCCGTTTGCGCCGGCGTGCCTTATTTATCGTTCGGTCGATATCACATCGTACTTCAAAGAGAATTACAAACGTTTTTTTTCGTACTTATTTTTGTACCCATAGAGTACTTAACGTGTGATTTTTGATTCCTTGTACAAGGCCATTCGGCCTCCGTTTTGCTTGCCGTTTGCGCCGGCGTGCCTTATTTATCGTTTCGGTCGATATCACATCGCACTTCAAAGATAATTACAAACGTTTTTTTTTGTACTTTTTTTTGTACCCTATAGAGTACTTAACGGTGTGATTTTTGATATCTTGTACAAGGCCATTCGGCCTCCATTTTGCTTGCCGTTTGCGCCGGCGTGCCTTATTTATCGTTCGGTCGATATCACGTCGCACTTCAAAGAGAATTACAAACGTTTTTTATTCTTACTTTTTTTTGTACCCATAGAGTACTTAACTCGTGTGATTTTTGATTCCTTGTACAAGGCCATTCGACCTCCGTTTTGCTTGCCGTTTGCGCCGGAGTCCCTTATTTATCGTTCGGTCGATACCACATCGTACTTCAAAGAGAATTACAAACATTTTTTTCGTACCCATAGAGTACTTAATCGTGTGATTTTTGATTCCTTGTACAAAGCCATTCGGCCTCCGTTTTGCTTGCCGTTTGCGCCGGTATGCCTTATTTATCGTTCTGGTCGATATCACATCAGTACTTCAAAGAGAATTACAAACATTTTTTTCATACTTTTTTTTGTACCCATAGAGTACTTAACGGTGTGATTTTTGATTCCTTGTACAAGGCCATTCGGCCTCCGTTTTGCTTGCCGTTTGCGCCGGCGTGCCTTATTTATCGTTCGGTCGATAACACATCGTACTTCAATGAGAAGTACAAACGTTTTTTATGTACTTTCTTTTGTACCCATAGAGTAATTAACGGTGTGATTTTTGATTCATTGTACAAGGCCATTCTGACCTCCGTTTTGCTTTCCGTTTGTGCCGGCGTACCATAGTTATCGTTCGGTCGATACCACATCGCACTTCAAAGAGAATTACAAACGTTTTTTTCGTACTTTTTTTTGTACCCATAGAGTACTTAACGGTGTGATTTTTGATTCCTTGTACAAGGCCATTCTGACCTCCGTTTTGCTTGCCGTTTGCGCCGGCGTACCTTATTTATCGTTCTGGTCGATACCACATCAGTACTTCAAAGAGAATTACAAACATTTTTTTCGTACCCATAGAGTACTTAACTGTGTGATTTTTGATTCCTTGTACAAGGCCATTCGGGCCTCCGTTTTTCTTGCCGTTTGCACCGGCGTGCCTTATTTATCGTTCTGGTCGATATCGCATCAGTACTTCAAAGAGAATTTCAAACGTTTTTTTTCGTACTTTTTTTTGTACCTATAGAGTACTTAACTGTGTGATTTTTGATTCCTTGTACAAGGCCATTCTGGCCTCCGTTTTGCTTGCCGTTTAAGCCGGCGTGCCTTATTTATCGTTCGGGTCGATAGCACATCGTACTTCAAAGAGAAGTATAAACGATTTTTACGTACTTTGTTTTGTACCCATAGTGTACTTAACGGTGTGATTTTTGATTCATTGTACAAGGCCATTCGACCTCCGTTTTGCGTTCCGTTTGTGCCGGCGTACCTAATTTATCGTTCGGTCGATATCACATCGTACTTCAAAGAGAATTACAAACGTTTTTTTTGTACCTTTTTTCGTACCCATAGAGTACTTAACTGTGTGATTTTTGATTCCTTGTACAAGGCCATTCTGGCCTCCGTTTTGCTTGTCATTTGCGCCGGCGTGCCTAATTAATCGTTCTGGTCGATATCACATCAGTACTTCAAAGAGAATTACAAATGTTTTTTTTCGTAACCATAGAGTACTTAACTGTGTGATTTTTGATTCCTTGTACATGGCCATTCTGGCCTCCGTTTTGCTTGCCATTTGCACCGGCGTGCCTTATTTAACGTTCTGGCCGATATCACATCAGTACTTCATAGAGAATTACAAACGTTTTTTCCGTACTCTTTTTTGTACCCATGGAGTACTTAACGCTGTGATTTTTGATTCCTTGTAAAAGGCCATTCTGGCCTCCGTTTTGCTTGACGTTTGCGCCGGCGTGCCTTATTTATCGTTCGGTCGATATCACATCGTGCTTCAAAGAGAATTACAAACGTTTTTTCGTACTTATTTTTGTACCCATAGAGTACTTAACGGTGTGATTCTTGTACAAGGCCATTCTCCGTTTTGCTTGCCGTTTGCGCCGGCGTGCCTTATTTATCGTTCATGTCGATATCACATTAGTACTTCAAAGGGAATTACAAACGTTTTTTTTTCATATTTTTTTTGTACCTATATAGTACTTAACGGTGTGATTTTTGATAGCTTGTACAAGGCCATTCTGGCCTCCGTTTTGCTTGCCATTTGCGCCGGCATGCCTTATTTATCGTTCTGGTCGATATCACGTCAGTACTTCAAAGAAAATTACAAACGTTTTTTTTTCATACTTTTTTTTGTACCTATAGAGTACTTAACGGTGAGATTTTTGATTCCTTGTACAAGGCCAATCTGACCTCCGTTTTGCTTGCCGTTTGCGCCGGCGTACCTTGTTTATCGTTCTGGTCGATACCACATCAGTACTTCAAAGACAATTACAAACGTTTTTTTTCGTACTTAACTGTGTGATTTTTGATTCCTTGTACAAGGCCATTCTGGCCTCCGTTTTGCTTGTCATTTGCGCCGGCGTGCCTAATTTATCGTTCTGGTCGATATCACATCAGTACTTCAAAGAGAATTACAAATGTTTTTTTTCGTACTTTTTTTCGTACCCATAGAGTACTTAACTCGTGCGATTTTTGATTCCTTGTACAAGGCCATTCTCGTCCTCCGTTTTGCTTGCCGTTTGCACCGGCGTGCCTTATTTATCGTTCGGTCGATATCACATCGTACTTCAAAGAGAATTACAAAGCGTTTTTTTCGTACTTTTTTTGTACCCATAGAGTACTTAACGGTGTGATTTTTGATTCCTTGTACAAGGCCATTCTCGCCTCCGTTTTGCTTGCCGTTTGCGCCGGCGTGCCTTATTTATCGTTCGGTCGATATCACATCGCATTTCAAAGAGAATTACAAACTTTTTTTTTCGTACTTATTTTTGTACCCATAGAGTACTTAACGGTGTGATTTTTGATTCCTTGTACAAGGCCATTCTCGGCCTCCGTTTTGCTTGCCGTTTGTGCCGGCGTGCCTTATTTATCGTTCGGTCGATATCACATCAGTACTTCACAGATAATTACAAACGTTTTTTTTCATAACTTTTTTTGTACCCATTGAGTAGTACTTAACGGTGTGATTTTTGATTGCTTGTACAAGGCCATTCTGGCCTCCGTTTTGCTTGCCATTTGCGCCGGCGTGCCTTATTTATCGTTCGGTCGATATCACATCGCACTTCAAAGAGAATTACAAACGTTTTTTTTTTGTACTTTTTTTTGTACCCATAGAGTACTTAACGGTGTGATTTTTGATTCTTGTACAAGGCCATTTCGGCCTCCATTTTGCTTGCCGTTTGCGCCGGCGTGCCTTATTTATCGTTTAGGTCGATATCACATCGCACTTCAAAGAGAATTACAAACGTTTTTTTTCTTACTTTTTTTTGTACCCATAGAGTACTTAACCGTGTGATTTTTGATTCCTTGTACAAGGCCATTCTCGACCTCCGTTTTGCTTGCCGTTTGCGCCGGCGTGCCTTATTTATCGTTCGGTCGATATCACATCGTACTTCAAAGAGAATTACAAACGTTTTTTTTCGTACTTTTTTTCGTACCCATAGAGTACTTAACTCGTGTGATTTTTGATTCCTTGTACAAGGCCATTCTGGCCTCCGTTTTGCTTGCCGTTTGCGCCGGCGTGCCTTATTTATCGTTCTGGTCGATATCACATCAGTACTTCAAAGAGAATTACAAACATTTTTTTCATACTTTTTTTTGTACCCATAGAGTACTTAACGGTGTGATTTTTGATTCCTTGTACAAGGCCATTCTGGCCTCCGTTTTGCTTGCCGTTTGCGCCGGCGTGCCTTATTTATCGTTCTGGTCGATATCACATCGTACTTCAAAGAGAATTACAAACGTTTTTTTGTACTTTTTTTTGTACCCATAGAGTACTTAACTGTGTGATTTTTGATTCATTGTACAAGGCCATTCTGACCTCCGTTTTGCTTGCCGTTTGTGCCGGCGTGCCTTATTTATCGTTCGGTCGATATCACATCAGTACTTCAAAGAGAATTACAAACGTTTTTTTCGTACTTTTTTTTGTACCCATAGAGTACTTAACGGTGTGATTTTTGATTCCTTGTACAAGGCCATTCCGACCTCCGTTTTGCTTGCCGTTTGCGCCGGCGTGCCTTATTTATCGTTCTGGTCGATATCACATCAGCACTTCAAAGAGAATTACAAACATTTTTTTCGTACCCATAGAGTACTTAACTGTGTGATTTTTGATTCCTTGTACAAGGCCATTCGGGCCTCCGTTTTGCTTGCCGTTTGCGCCGGCGTGCCTTATTTATCGTTCTGGTCGATATCACATCGTACTTCAAAGAGAATTACAAACGTTTTTTTTCGTACTTTTTTTTGTACCCTATAGAGTACTTAATCGTGTGATTTTTGATTCCTTGTACAAGGCCATTCTCGGCCTCCGTTTTGCTTGCCGTTTGCGCCGGCGTGCCTTATTTATCGTTCGGGTCGATATCACATCGTACTTCAAAGAGAATTACAAACGTTTTTTTTCGTACTTTTTTTGTACCCATAGAGTACTTAACGGTGTGATTTTTGATTCCTTGTACAAGGCCATTCGACCTCCGTTTTGCTTGCCGTTTGTGCCGGCGTGCCTTATTTATCGTTCGGTCGATATCACATCGTACTTCAAAGAGAATTACAAACGTTTTTTTTCGTACTTTTTTTTCGTACCCATAGAGTACTTAATCGTGTGATTTTTGATTCCTTGTACAAGGCCATTTCGGCCTCCGTTTTGCTTGCCATTTGCGCCGGCGTGCCTTATTTATCGTTCGGTCGATATCACATCGTACTTCAAAGAGAATTACAAATTTCGTTTTTTTCGTACCATAGAGTACTTAACTCGTGTGATTTTTGATTCCTTGTACAAGGCCATTCGGCCTCCGTTTTGCTTGCCGTTTGCGCCGGCGTGCCTTATTTATCGTTCGGTCGATATCACATCGTACTTCAAAGAGAATTACAAACGTTTTTTTCGTACTTTTTTTGTACCCATAGAGTACTTAACGTGTGATTTTTGATTCCTTGTACAAGGCCATTCGGCCTCCGTTTTGCTTGCCGTTTGCGCCGGCGTGCCTTATTTATCGTTCGGTCGATATCACATCGTTACTTCAAAGAGAATTACAAACGTTTTTTTCGTACTTATTTTTGTACCCATAGAGTACTTAACCGTGTGATTTTTGATTCCTTGTACAAGGCCATTCTGGCCTCCGTTTTGCTTGCCGTTTGCGCCGGCGTGCCTTATTTATCGTTCATGTCGATATCACATTAGTACTTCAAAGAGAATTACAAACGTTTTTTTTCGTACTTTTTTTGTACCCATAGTACTTAACGTGTGATTTTTGATTCCTTGTACAAGGCCATTCTCGGCCTCCGTTTTGCTTGCCGTTTGCGCCGGCGTGCCTTATTTATCGTTCGGTCGATATCACATCGTACTTCAAAGAGAATTACAAACGTTTTTTTTTCGTACTTTTTTTTGTACCCATAGAGTACTTAACGTGTGATTTTTGATTCCTTGTACAAGGCCATTCTCGCCTCCGTTTTGCTTGCCGTTTGCGCCGGCGTGCCTTATTTATCGTTCGGTCGATATCACATCGTACTTCAAAGAGAATTACAAACGTTTTTTTTCGTACTTTTTTTCGTACCCATAGAGTACTTAATCGTGTGATTTTTGATTCCTTGTACAAGGCCATTCGGCCTCCGTTTTGCTTGCCGTTTGCGCCGGCGTGCCTTATTTATCGTTCGGTCGATATCACATCGTACTTCAAAGAGAATTACAAACGTTTTTTTTCGTACTTTTTTTCGTACCCATAGAGTACTTAACTCGTGTGATTTTTGATTCCTTGTACAAGGCCATTCGTCCTCCGTTTTGCTTGCCGTTTGCGCCGGCGTGCCTTATTTATCGTTCGGTCGATATCACATCGTACTTCAAAGAGAATTACAAACGTTTTTTTCGTACTTTTTTTGTACCCATAGAGTACTTAACCGTGTGATTTTTGATTCCTTGTACAAGGCCATTCTCGGCCTCCGTTTTGCTTGCCGTTTGCGCCGGCGTGCCTTATTTATCGTTCGGTCGATATCACAACGTATTTCAAAGAGAATTACAAACGTTTTTTTTCGTTTTTTTTCGTACCCATTTTTGTACTTAATCGTGTGATTTTTGATTCCTTGTACAAGGCCATTCGGCCTCCGTTTTGCTTGCCGTTTGCGCCGGCGTGCCTTATTTATCGTTCGGTCGATATCACATCGCATTTCAAAGAGAATTACAAACGTTTTTTTTCGTACTTTTTTTCGTACCCATGAGTAGTACTTAACGTGTGATTTTTGATTCCTTGTACAAGGCCATTCGGCCTCCGTTTTGCTTGCCGTTTGCGCCGGCGTGCCTTATTTATCGTTCGGTCGATATCACATCGTACTTCAAAG
This sequence comes from Gentiana straminea, assembly GCA_036785695.1. NCBI lineage: Eukaryota > Viridiplantae > Streptophyta > Magnoliopsida > Gentianales > Gentianaceae > Gentiana > Gentiana straminea. The sequence goes on from JAVUPR010000109.1 coordinate 7,943, forward strand.
AGAATTACAAACGTTTTTTTTCGTACTTTTTTTTCGTACCCATAGAGTACTTAACGGTGTGATTTTTGATTCCTTGTACAAGGCCATTCGGCCTCCGTTTTGCTTGCCGTTTGCGCCGGCGTGCCTTATTTATCGTTCGGTCGATATCACATCGTACTTCAAAGAGAATTACAAACGTTTTTTTTCGTACTTTTTTTCGTACCCATAGAGTACTTAATCGTGTGATTTTTGATTCCTTGTACAAGGCCATTCGACCTCCGTTTTGCTTGCCGTTTGCGCCGGCGTGCCTTATTTATCGTTCGGTCGATATCACATCGCATTTCAAAGAGAATTACAAAACATTTTTTTCGTACCCATAGAGTACTTAACCGTGTGATTTTTGATTCCTTGTACAAGGCCATTCGGCCTCCGTTTTGCTTGCCGTTTGCGCCGGCGTGCCTTATTTATCGTTCGGTCGATATCACATCGTACTTCAAAGAGAATTACAAACGTTTTTTTTCGTACTTTTTTTCGTACCCATAGAGTACTTAACCGTGTGATTTTTGATTCCTTGTACAAGGCCATTCGGCCTCCGTTTTGCTTGCCGTTTGCGCCGGCGTGCCTTATTTATCGTTCGGTCGATATCACATCGTACTTCAAAGAGAATTACAAACGTTTTTTTCGTACTTTTTTTCGTACCCATAGAGTACTTAACCGTGTGATTTTTGATTCCTTGTACAAGGCCATTCGGCCTCCGTTTTGCTTGCCGTTTGCGCCGGCGTGCCTTATTTATCGTTCGGTCGATATCACATCGTACTTCAAAGAGAATTACAAACGTTTTTTTCGTACTTTTTTTTGTACCCATAGAGTACTTAACGGTGTGATTTTTGATTCCTTGTACAAGGCCATTCTCGCCTCCGTTTTGCTTGCCGTTTGCGCCGGCGTGCCTTATTTATCGTTCGGTCGATATCACATCGTACTTCAAAGAGAATTACAAACGTTTTTTTTCGTACTTTTTTTCGTACCCATAGAGTACTTAATCGTGTGATTTTTGATTCCTTGTACAAGGCCATTCGGGCCTCCGTTTTGCTTGCCGTTTGCGCCGGCGTGCCTTATTTATCGTTCGGTCGATATCACATCGTACTTCAAAGAGAATTACAAACATTTTTTTTCGTACTTTTTTTCGTACCCATGAGTACTTAATCGTGTGATTTTTGATTCCTTGTACAAGGCCATTCGCCTCCGTTTTGCTTGCCGTTTGCGCCGGCGTGCCTTATTTATCGTTCGGTCGATATCACATCGTACTTCAAAGAGAATTACAAACGTTTTTTTTCGTATTTTTTTTTTCGTACCCATAGAGTACTTAACTCGTGTGATTTTTGATTCCTTGTACAAGGCCATTCGGGCCTCCGTTTTGCTTGCCGTTTGCGCCGGCGTGCCTTATTTATCGTTCGGTCGATATCACATCGCACTTCAAAGAGAATTACAAACGTTTTTTTTCGTACTTTTTTTTCGTACCCATAGAGTACTTAACTCGTGTGATTTTTGATTCCTTGTACAAGGCCATTCTCGCCTCCGTTTTGCTTGCCGTTTGCGCCGGCGTGCCTTATTTATCGTTCGGTCGATATCACATCGCACTTCAAAGAGAATTACAAACGTTTTTTTACGTACTTTTTTCGTACCCATAGAGTACTTAACGTGTGATTTTTGATTCCTTGTACAAGGCCATTCTCGACCTCCGTTTTGCTTGCCGTTTGCGCCGGCGTGCCTTATTTATCGTTCGGTCGATATCACATCGTACTTCAAAGAGAATTACAAACGTTTTTTTTCGTACTTTTTTTTCGTACCCATAGAGTACTTAACCGTGTGATTTTTGATTCCTTGTACAAGGCCATTCTCGCCTCCGTTTTGCTTGCCGTTTGCGCCGGCGTGCCTTATTTATCGTTCGGTCGATATCACATCGTACTTCAAAGAGAATTACAAACGTTTTTTTTCGTACTTTTTTTCGTACCCATAGAGTACTTAATCGTGTGATTTTTGATTCCTTGTACAAGGCCATTCGCCTCCGTTTTGCTTGCCGTTTGCGCCGGCGTGCCTTATTTATCGTTCGGTCGATATCACATCGCACTTCAAAGAGAATTACAAACGTTTTTTTTCGTACTTTTTTTCGTACCCATAGAGTACTTAACCGTGTGATTTTTGATTCCTTGTACAAGGCCATTTCGGCCTCCGTTTTGCTTGCCGTTTGCGCCGGCGTGCCTTATTTATCGTTCGGTCGATATCACATCGTACTTCAAAGAGAATTACAAACGTTTTTTTTCGTACTTTTTTCGTACCCATAGAGTACTTAACTCGTGTGATTTTTGATTCCTTGTACAAGGCCATTCTCGCCTCCGTTTTGCTTGCCGTTTGCGCCGGCGTGCCTTATTTATCGTTCGGTCGATATCACATCGTACTTCAAAGAGAATTACAAACGTTTTTTTTCGTTTTTTTCGTACCCATAGAGTACTTAATCGTGTGATTTTTGATTCCTTGTACAAGGCCATTCTCGGCCTCCGTTTTGCTTGCCGTTTGCGCCGGCGTGCCTTATTTATCGTTCGGTCGATATCACATCGCATTTCAAAGAGAATTACAAACGTTTTTTTTTCGTACTTTTTTTCGTACCCATAAAGTACTTAACGGTGTGATTTTTGATTCCTTGTACAAGGCCATTCGGCCTCCGTTTTGCTTGCCGTTTGCGCCGGCGTGCCTTATTTATCGTTCGGTCGATATCACATCGTACTTCAAAGAGAATTACAAACATTTTTTTTCGTACTTTTTTTCGTACCCATAGAGTACTTAACCGTGTGATTTTTGATTCCTTGTACAAGGCCATTCTCGCCTCCGTTTTGCTTGCCGTTTGCGCCGGCGTGCCTTATTTATCGTTCGGTCGATATTACAGCAGTACTTCAAAGAGAATTACAAACGTTTTTTTTCGTACTTTTTTTCGTACCCATAGAGTACTTAACCGTGTGATTTTTGATTCCTTGTACAAGGCCATTCTCGCCTCCGTTTTGCTTGCCGTTTGCGCCGGCGTGCCTTATTTATCGTTCGGTCGATATCACATCGCACTTCAAAGAGAATTACAAACGTTTTTTTTCGTACTTTTTTTTTCGTACCCATAGAGTACTTAACTCGTGTGATTTTTGATTCCTTGTACAAGGCCATTCGGCCTCCGTTTTGCTTGCCGTTTGCGCCGGCGTGCCTTATTTATCGTTCGGTCGATATCACATCGCACTTCAAAGAGAATTACAAACGTTTTTTTTCGTACTTTTTTTTCGTACCCATAGAGTACTTAACGTGTGATTTTTGATTCCTTGTACAAGGCCATTCGGCCTCCGTTTTGCTTGCCGTTTGCGCCGGCGTGCCTTATTTATCGTTCGGTCGATATCACATCGCATGCTTCAAAGAGAATTACAAACGTTTTTTTTCGTACTTTTTTTCGTACCCATAGAGTACTTAACGTGTGATTTGTGATTCTTGTACAAGGCCATTCTCGGCCTCCGTTTTGCTTGCCGTTTGCGCCGGCGTGCCTTATTTATCGGATGTCGATAACACATAGTAATAGTTAAACGTAATTACAACTACACGTAATTTTATTCTATCTACAAGCGGGGTTGTAGAACATACCTCTTTGATCTCAAAATCCAAGTTGGAGAACCGCAATAGGAAACGTGATTTGTGAAGAGCACCACGATCTTCCGTACGTGTGATCCAAGCAACTCCCGGTGGAAGGAAATCCTCGACTCGAACCCTTCCGATATGCTACCCGGAAAAATCTCCAAGATTTTCCCTTAATATTCCCCTTGGCCGAAAATTTCTTCTCTCTAATTAAGAGAAGTCGAAATTATCAAGTGTGTTTAAGGCTTGGGAGAACTCTCTTTATATAGGAGAGTAAAACTTAGCCTCCAAGGATTTAATAATTAATACAAAATCAATTATAATAATCCTTTTAAATAAAAGATAATCCCAAAATATTCTAAAACAAATCAAGAATATTTTCATATCTTTATTATTTACCATAAATATTTATCCAATAAATATTTTATGCACATGTCTTATTAATACACAAGAAAACTAATTCCTTGCCTAATAAAATTAGACATATGGGCGCCACTTTCAAAATATTGACCTAGTCAATATTAATTTTGCCATTACACAATAATTGGGCCAAGATTATGGAAAATGTCTTTTCCACATATTTAATTATTTAGCCCAACTAATTTAATAGTCCACTAAACAATTAATTCACATATCGTTTTAATAAAGTCCAACAAGAACTAAATTAATATTATTAGGATTCGACGTCCGAGAATATCTATGCTATATTAGGAGGCACGTCGGGGACCATGGACTAATAATCAGCGGCTCCGATAAATCAAATAAATAATTATCTTACGAACAGAATAATTATATTCGATAAATCAATCACAGGAATATGCCACCATAATCCCGTGATCGCACTCCTCCGATTATAAGATTATATTTATCTCCTCACGAGAATAATAATAAGCGTCCATTGATATAATCATTACATATGGATTAATCCTCCATAGATCGTTCATTCTAAATCGGGAAGTTACCGTTAACCCTTTTTAACCTCTTATCCTTATTTACCATTAACCCCCTAGTGATCAATTAATTCATACAACTCACCGGTAGCTAATCGTTGTAATATGAACTCCATGGATCGATCAATGTCTAGGATTAACAAATAAGGGAACTGCGTTCTATCTACTTCCATAAATGGAAGGAATGGATTCCGTATCCGTGATAACACGTACTACTCACTCAATCCAAGACAATGCCAAGATGGGGTAATTCAGATCACGTACTCGTGTAATCCTTAACCGTCAAGTCAAACCTCATACCGATTCAAGCGCTTGATCGTGATCACCTCAGATTAAGATATATCCATAAATATGATCATCCATTGATTCGATAAGACTTCTCGATTACGGAATTATATCGTGAACTCTAATCAAATCGGTCCAGCCCTATATGATATATCTATCATATATAAATGCCCCATTAGGTTCTCTTAACCGAAAGTCCGGATAAGACGATCACACCTATCGTGTTCGGGCGCATTAATAGCACGTTAAAGGAGAGACCCGATACTCTCGATTAACTTTACTACGGGCTAATTGTATTTTAAGTACATCTTCACTAACTCAATCCTCCCGTGTATATACCATACACTGAGTTAAGTGATTACATAAACGATATACTTAGGGTTTTCTGTAGTGTAAATACTATTGTCACATCGGTGATTATGAGAATAATAAATATGAATAATAATATCATTTCATTTATTAAATAAAACAATTACAAAAATTGTCTTTCGGGCATCACACCTAACAATCTCCCACTTGCACGAAAGCATGTGATTAATTGTTTTAGAGCACACCCTATTATTTAAAATACAACAAACTACATCTCCCACTTGCTCTAAAGCAATGGAGACTCATCCCGTATTCTAGTACCCACTAAGCATATCATAACCATTTCGTATTCCAAAGTACACTCCGAGTATGCCGTCGTAGGATAGGTCGTTGACTCGGGGAGCACCTACATCTAAATGTCATGGGTCTTAATGATTAGTCGTGTTGTCGGCTCGAGACGATCCGTAGAATCGAAACGTTACCGGTCCATCTAATCATGTGGTACCTACCCAATATGCTCTTGAACTCCAATGATTTAGAGTAAACACCGAGCCCGAGATCGACTTAACGATCATCCTCAATCCGACTTAAAGTCAAAACCGTGTATCACACATATCCAAGTTCACATACATGAATATGTCCGCATATTATTCCTCGTTCTCTCAAGATACTAAAGGACATACTAAACTTGCTTTGTTAACCGCCGAATCTAAGATTCGATCAAAGTTGACGTTCAATAACCCGACCATCTCTTTGTAGAAAGAGAATCTATCCCATTTCTCTTGATCCGAAGATTTAGAGAGTCATTCCCGAGGCATAGGGTAGAACTTCCTCGTTGAATGTTGCATACACAGATGCATCATCTTAACCAATAAGATGGATGGGAAACCAAGGATCGATTCTAATGAATTCGACCGAGTCAAACTCTTCGTAGAATGTTGTCCAAATCTCTCGTTGCGTAGAATTGTGGCATTGTCGTATTTCGACTTCGTATAACACACCCATGTTGAGTCCAACCGGTGCAAAGCGTTATCCTTCACAAACACTAATATATATGTATATATTCACTACCGTACTAAAATTGATATCCGCCTACAAAAGACTTATCAATATTTCGGTCAAATCCACATATTGTAGAAATATATGACTTCCAATGACCGAGAGGTTTGCTTTTTATCCACAAAGGACATAAGCCTTGACAGTCATCCCGTCATAAGTTCATAAGGCAATACCCTTCGTTTCGAATGAATCCGACTCCGTTTGTTTGGCAAGAAAGTCTCGTGGAATCACCCCTATTTTCTCGCTTTTGAACGAAATCATGCAATACTAAGTGGTAAAGAGTCCGATTAACTCTCTACTTCTTTGGGAATTACCCCTAGACCACTCAAGCTTTTGCTCGAAAGATAAACTTTCCTATTCATTCTACTCTTTTCCATGTAGATCCAATTACTCCCACCGGGCCCGAGACACTCGGTGGTTCTACAAGAGTATGAATGTAACTCCGGAGTACCAAACTCCATTCACAGTGGTTATGGCTTGTAAACCAACCTCTATTATCGAATCCTATACTCGCTCACAAAAGAGCCATAGGTCATCAATCGATCCTCGTAGACTACAAAGTCCGCGAACCCGTAATGGGTAATGGATAAACCATACTCCCACTATTTTCCGGGTGGATCGAAATTCGATCTAGTTTAGTAGTATTTAGTGTTATCACCAACAACCGATGTTGGATGTGGTCCGATTTTAATCGTTAGTAACTACCTTGAGTAAACGTACTTCAAGGTTCAAGGTTTTGTCGTTCATGGATTCTATCGTAAAGGATGCAACAAGATAACCGTCCCTTCCCGATTTCAAGAATCTTATAACAAACCTTTTTCTCAATTCTTCAAGATATATCACGATTTGGTCACCGACCGAACGTGTACGTGAAATTCCCGCCTACCTTCAAGCACCGTGTGCTAAATGCTTATATTTACGGAATTTGGGTGAACCGAATCCACACCTTATCCGTAAATTCCAAAGCATATTCTAGGTAGACTTCTCGGTCTTACATTTCAATGTAAACCGTTATTTCACTTCCAATATCTTTATTGAGTTAAGCAAAGTTGTATTGTAGCACATCTACAACTATGTAAGGCAATTTAATGGTTTCTTCCTTAGTGAAAGCATTTCACTATGAGGCAAAGCCGAACATCGCTCTCTAGGACTATGTGATGGCCCATTTCGAGTATAGAATACTCCATCTCGTTGAAATCCGAGAAACCTCAAAATATTTTGGATAAACTTACCGGAGTGTTTGAATAGTTATCGACAAGAAGTCACTACTCGGAAGCTCCTACTAGCTTGTATCTTTCATCGACCCCGAAGGTCGTCATGAACAAGCTATGTTACTTCTTTATAACCATTATCCTTTCCCGATTGAAAGGAAACTTAGTCATTGAACCTTTGAGACAATATAACCGACCGGGAGAAAGGAATCACCCCGAGCCGTCTTCGTGTCTTGTCTTTTAGGGACTATGCACTAACTATGGAATATGAAGAAGCGTTTATCTAAATATAGAAACCAATTGCTTTTAATAGTTCTTAAGATGTGTTTTATATACATATTTCAAAGCATTTCTAAGTGGTTTTTGACTTTATCAAACAAAAGTCCGAGTCTTGGATTCGTACTACAAATGGTATATTCACTTTCTATACGACAAACAAATTATCGAATAAAAGGTAAATCCATTCGTTCCAACGAATCTTAAACAGAAAAATAAATCTTCCGCGATATCCAAGGATTGAATCCGAGATTCATTTCCTATATCACTCCCACTATTCTAGCTAAAATTAATGCCCGTTGTTTACTCTTTTAATCGTTAAATGCACCGCTATCTTGTTCTTCCAAAGAACTTAGCTCGAGAAAATCGCCAAGGATTCATAGGTTGGTGATCCAAAATCACCGTCCTTATCCTATGATTTTCGCTTAATTAATTTTCGGTTTAGCCTTAAAATCAACTCGTTTTAGATGACTAACACTTTTAGACATATTCTCCCATTCTTGACTTTCCGTGAATGGAACAAGCTTTTGAACTAGCGGTTCGTTGAGTAGACACTACTCTTGAACCGTGGGATGTCTATTTCGAGTGTTACTCGTCGGGACTTCTCGGATTTTCTAATATACCGAAAAACAACAAATCATAACATTAAAGCTCCCACTAGTTTATCGGTTCCAAATACCGTCTAACGAGCAATGCTTTATTTTTATGATTTTCCGAATTTTTCGATTAGAAAATCTTTCGAATAGTTCCAATGTTTCCGTAAAAACAACAAATCATAGAAACTCCCACTAGTTCATCGATTCCAAATATCGTCAACTAGCAACATTTCATGACTTTCCGGTTTTTCAATTAGAACGGTTACGTGTGTAGTCGCTACACTTTTCTAATGTTCTAAAAAACAACAAATCATAAAGCTCCCACTAGTTCATCGATTCCAAATATCGTCCAACTAGTAACACTTCATGATTTTCCGATTTTTCAATTAGAAAATTACTCGTGTAATCACTACACACTCAAAATTCACTAGAAGAATTTCAAAGTCCGAAATCACCTTTGATCAAACTAAGTTTGTCTCCGTTTAACACGAATGACACAAGTGACATACCTATATGTCACTCGGTTTTTAAAAGGCTTAAGAGAAAATATCTCTTTCGAAAAATAATTGCATTATCGATTAACTAGTTCAACGTCCTAGTTACTTTCCACTTTTTAACGAAGTCAATACTAGTCAATTATTTTTTAAGCAATTTAGTAAGGGATATAATGTCGTAAATAAAATGACATATATTAATTCAAGTTTAACACTACTATATTATTTTATTTTAGGAATTGTAAACTAAAAATAAGTCTACTCTACCATTCCAAGGTTTTAACCTCGCATCTCGTTGCCGCCGTAGGGTAGGTCAAAGAGATGACGGTTAAATCGAGACAATCTCATCAATGAATAACTTGTGAGAATCAAACATCCCACGAGAATCGAACATCCCTTTATTCATTGACTACCTTCCTTTTTTAGCCTAGATATTATCCAAAAATACCCTTGATGAGTGTGACCTACTATATCGGATCTCTTAGGTACGCCCCGAGTGTGCCGTCGTAGGATAGGTCGCTGACCCGACGAGTACCCGTAAATCCTATCCTTTCGGAGACCAAGCCATGAATGTTGATAGGGGTGAACACCATCCGTAGGGGGACGAAATCAAAGCGCCGCGAGGCGTCACCCTTCTCTCACTTACTTGTATCTATAGTAGAGGCCGTGGGGTTGGCCGTCGCCTCCCCGCTCCCACTCAATATTTTGGAAGTGGTGGTGGGTTAACTAACCACGTCTTTTTGATGTTAACATAAAAGTACATCAAATCAAGGATTCCGAATGGTGTCGGTGACGTAGGCAAGCCTACCCGTCCTATTCGTTGGAACATATGTGACAAGCCGGACGAAATCGGGTCAAGAGAGCCCTATTGAGATAAGAAGGAATCACCCCTCCGCTCTCGGTTTGGCTTAGTCTTGCCGGACCCCCGTGCATACATCACACTAGGAGGGTTAAGTCGGTCGAGCGAAGCTCGCTGACCACCCAACCTATAAAGGCGAACCGTTTTTATCCAAGATTTATTGTTCTTTTACCATCATTCAATCTCGTAGACACTACGAATCGAAAACGTGATCTCGTTTGAGCTTTAAGGCGGTTCACCGAGAACACACACCGAAAGGCTAACGATTTCATAACCCGTCCTCGGATCTTTAATTAGTTACTAAATTAATTAATTACCACGTATTAATTAAATTTCAACTAATTACGCGAGTTTGTATACATGCCTATTTTAATTACCAAAATTAAAATTCTACATGTATGCATGGAGTGGATTTATGATATGATGCATGTCATGGCAATTCCGATTTTATATCTATTTTATGATCAAACACATAAAAAATAAATTGCGGAAAATTTAAACACCGAGATGGATTGTTGGTACCCCCGTATCTAATCTATCCTAGGAAAAATAAATTACAATCTTCTATGTCTTCGAGTCTTGATCTTCGAATCTTGAACTCGAAAACTTCCGGATCTTCAAAGCTTCGATCTCGACACGAACCACGAACGACGAGAGAGGAGGCCGTAATATACCAATATATTTAAAATATATTATATATTAATAATTGTTTTTTTTTTTTTTTATTTTATATAGTTAAAACATGTTACTTGGTTTTAATTAAAAAACACAAAAAATTATTTTCCAAAAATAATTTTTTTTTTTTTTTTTTTTTTTTTTTTTTTTTGGTGTCTAACGGCACCAATTAGGTTTCAAAAAAAAATAGGTTAAAAAAAAGTTAATGAAGCCGCAAGACTTAAGCCCTAGCCGCATGCAATTTGACAATTTTTAGCCGATGAAAAAAATAAAAATTAAAAAATCCCTCTCCGTTTTTACCTTATGTTCCACCAAATTGATGATCTTGAACACAATGATCTTCGTCGTCTCGAACCCGGATCAAAAATAAAATACAAAAGGTACTACTTTTTACAATTTTTCGAATTCGACATAATTAAATTACAAATCCTATGCTCAATTGATACTAATCAAAAGAGCTACAAAATAGATCTACGGGTAAACAGTACCAACCACAATCCATCTCTTCAACCAAGACATTCATAACATAAAAAAAATAAACAATTTTCGGCCCCTATTAAAAAAATTGGGACAAAAAAAATCTACATGTTTTCCACTCCTAGATCTAATATTTTATACGTATAAATATAGATCACCTTGGCGACCGATACCACTGTTAGGAAAATATCATCGCAACGGAAGCGATTTAAGGATCTAGATCTATAAAATACACGTAATAAAATAACTAGATTTATATCTACAAGGGGGTTGTAGAACATACCTCTTGAATCTCTAAATTCAAGTTGAAGAACCGCAAAGGATGATTTGTTGGGAACAAGATGTGAAGAGCACCACGATCTTCCGTACGTGTGATCCAAGCAACTCCCGGTGGAAGGAATCCTCGACTCGAACCCCTCCGATATGCTACCCGGAAAAATCTCCAAGATTTTCCCCAAGATTCCCCTTGGCCGAAAATTTCTTCCTCTCTAATTCTAAGAGGAGAAGTCGAAATTCTCAAGTGTATTTAAGGCTTGGGAGAACTCTCTTTATATAGGAGAGTAAAACTTAGCCTCCAAGGATTTTACAATTAATACAAAATCAATTATAATAATCCTAGTAAATAAAAGATAATCTCAAAATATTCTAGAACAAATCAAGAATATTTTTATCTTTATTATTTACCATAAATATTTATCCAATAAATATTTTATGCACATGTCTTTTTAATACACAAGAAAACTAATTCCTTGCCAAAATTAGACATATGGGGCGCCACTTTCAAATATTGACCTAGTCAATATTAATTTTGCCACTACACAATAATTTGGGCCAAGATTATGGAAAATGTCTTTTCCACATATTTAATTATTTAGCCCAACTAATTTAATAGTCCACTAAACAATTAATTCACATATCGTTTTAATAAAGTCCAACATGAACTAAATTAATATTATTAGGATTCGACGTCCGAGAATATCTATGCTATATTAGGAGGCACGTCGGGGACCATGGACTAATAATCGCCGGCTCCGATAAATCAAATAAATAATTATCTCGACGAACGTAATAATTATATTCGATAAATCAATCACGAATATGCCACCATAATCCCGTGATCGCACTCCTCCGATTATAAGATTATATTTATCTCCTCACGAGAAAGTAATAAGCGTCCATTGATATAATCATTTCATATGGATTAATCCTCCATAGATCGTTCATTCTAAATCGGGAAGTTACCGTTAACCCTTTTCGAACATCTTGTCCTTATTTACCATTAACCCCCTAGTGATCAATAATTCAAATAACTCACCGGTAGCTAATCGTTGTAATATGAATCCATGGATCGATCAATGTCTAGGATTAACAAATAAGTGGAACTGTCTATCTACTTCCATAAATGGAAGGAATGGATTCCGTATCCGTGATAACACGTACTACTCACTCAATCCAAGACAATGCCAAGATGGGGTAATTCAGATCACGTACTCGTGTAATCCTTAACCGTCAAGTCAAACCTCATACCGATTCAAGCGCTGATCGTGATCACCTCAGGATTAAGATATATCCATAATATGATCATCTAATGATTCGATAAGACTTCTCGATTACGGAATTATATCATGAACTCTAATCAAATCGGTCCAGCCCTATATGATATATCTATCATATATAAATGCCCCATTAGGTTCCCTTAACCGAAAGTCCGGATAAGACGATCACACCTATCGTGTTATGGGCGCATTAATAGTACGTTAAAGGGGAGACCCGATACTCTCGATTAACTTTACTACGGACTAATTGTATTTTAAGTACATCTTCACTAACTCAATCCTCCCGTGTATATCTCATACACTGAGTTAAGTGATTACATAAACGATATACTCAGGGTTTTCTGTAGTGTAAATACTATTGTCACATCGGTGATTATGAGAATAATAAATATGAATAATAATATCATTTCATTTATTAAATAAAACAATTACAAAAATTGTCTTTCGGGCATCACACCTAACAAATATCACATCTATACATCAAAGAGAATTACAAACGTTTTTTTTCGTACTCTTTTTTGTACCCATAGAGTACTTAACGGTGTGATTTTTGATTCCTTGTACAAGGCTATTCTGGCCTCTTTTTTGCTTGCCGTTTGCGCCGGCGTGCCTTATTTATCGTTCGGTCGATATCACATCGTACTTCAAAGAGAATTACAAACGTTTTTTTTCGTACTTTTTTCGTACCCATAGAGTACTTAACGTGTGATTTTTGATTCTTGTACAAGGCCATTCTCGCCTCCGTTTTGCTTGCCGTTTGCGCCGGCGTGCCTTATTTATCGTTCGGGTCGATATCACATCGTACTTCAAAGAGAATTACAAACGTTTTTTTTCGTACTTTTTTTCGTACCCATAGAGTACTTAACGTGTGATTTTTGATTCCTTGTACAAGGCCATTCTGGCCTCCGTTTTGCTTGCCGTTTGCGCCGGCGTGCCTTATTTATCGTTCTGGTCGATATCACATCAATACTTCAAAGAGAATTACAAACTTTTTTTTTCGTACTTTTTTTCGTACCCATAGAGTACTTAACTGTGTGATTTTTGATTCCTTGTACAAGGCCATTCTGACCTCCGTTTTGCTTGCCGTTTGCGCCGGCGTGCCTTATTTATCGTTCGGTCGATATCACATCGTACTTCAAAGAGAATTACAAACGTTTTTTTTCGTACTTTTTTTTCGTACCCATAGAGTACTTAACGTGTGATTTTTGATTCCTTGTACAAGGCCATTCGGCCTCCGTTTTGCTTGCCGTTTGCGCCGGCGTGCCTTATTTATCGTTACGGTCGATATCACGTCGTACTTCAAAGAGAATTACAAACGTTTTTTTCGTACTTTTTTTCGTACCCATAGAGTACTTAACGTGTGATTTTTGATTCCTTGTACAAGGCCATTCGGCCTCCGTTTTGCTTGCCGTTTGTGCCGGCGTGCCTTATTTATCGTTCTGGTCAATATCACATCAGTACTTCAAAGAGAATTACAAATGTTTTTTTCGTACTTTTTTTTCGTACCCATAGAGTACTTAACTGTGTGATTTTTGATTCCTTGTACAAGGCCATTCTGGCCTCCGTTTTGCTTGCCGTTTGCGCCGGCGTGCCTTATTTATCGTTCGGTCGATATCACATCGTATTTCAAAGAGAATTACAAACATTTTTTTTCGTACTTTTTTTCGTACCCATAGAGTACTTAACCGTGTGATTTTTGATTCCTTGTACAAGGCCATTCTCGTCTCCGTTTTGCTTGCCGTTTGCGCCGGCGTGCCTTATTTATCGTTCGGTCGATATCACATCGCACTTCAAAGAGAATTACAAACGTTTTTTTTCGTACTTTTTTTCGTACCCATAGAGTACTTAATCGTGTGATTTTTGATTCCTTGTACAAGGCCATTCTCGCCTCCGTTTTGCTTGCCGTTTGCGCCGGCGTGCCTTATTTATCGTTCGGTCGATATCACATCGTACTTCAAAGAGAATTACAAACATTTTTTTCGTACTTTTTTTCGTACCCATAGAGTACTTAACTCGTGTGATTTTTGATTCCTTGTACAAGGCCATTCGGCCTCCGTTTTGCTTGCCGTTTGCGCCGGCGTGCCTTATTTATCGTTCGGTCGATATCACATCGCATTTCAAAGAGAATTACAAACGTTTTTTTTCGTACTTTTTTTCGTACCCATAGAGTACTTAATCGTGTGATTTTTGATTCCTTGTACAAGGCCATTCTTGCCTCCGTTTTGCTTGCCGTTTGCGCCGGCGTGCCTTATTTATCGTTCGGTCGATATCACATCGTACTTCAAAGAGAATTACAAACGTTTTTTTTCATACTTTTTTTCGTACCCATAAGAGTACTTAACTCGTGTGATTTTTGATTCCTTGTACAAGGCCATTCTGGCCTCCGTTTTGCTTGCCGTTTGCGCCGGCGTGCCTTATTTATCGTTTGGTCGATATCACATCGTACTTCAAAGAGAATTACAAACGTTTTTTTTTTCGTACTTTTTTTCGTACCCATAGAGTACTTAACTCGTGTGATTTTTGATTCCTTGTACAAGGCCATTCTCGGCCTCCGTTTTGCTTGCCGTTTGCGCCGGCGTGCCTTATTTATCGTTCGGTCGATATCACATCGTACTTCAAAGAGAATTACAAACGTTTTTTTTGTACTTTTTTCGTACCCATAGAGTACTTAACGTGTGATTTTTGATTCCTTGTACAAGGCCATTCGGCCTCCGTTTTTCTTGCCGTTTGCGCCGGCGTGCCTTATTTATCGTTCGGTCGATATCACATCGTACTTCAAAGAGAATTACAAACGTTTTTTTTCGTACTTTTTTTCGTACCCATAGAGTACTTAACCGTGTGATTTTTGATTCCTTGTACAAGGCCATTCGCCTCCGTTTTGCTTGCCGTTTGCGCCGGCGTGCCTTATTTATCGTTCTGGTCGATATCACATCATTACTTCCAAGAGAATTACAAATGTTTTTTCGTACTTTTTTTCGTACCCATAGAGTACTTAACTGTGTGATTTTTGATTCCTTGTACAAGGCCTTTCCGGCCTCCGTTTTGCTTGCCGTTTGCGCCGGCGTGCCTTATTTATCGTTCGGTCGATATCACATCGCGATTCAAAGAGAATTACAAACGTTTTTTTCGTACTTTTTTTGTACCCATAGAGTACTTAATCGTGTGATTTTTGATTCCTTGTACAAGGCCATTTCGCCTCCGTTTTGCTTGCCGTTTGCGCCGGCGTGCCTTATTTATCGTTCGGTCGATATCACATCAATACTTCAAAGAGAATTACAAACGTTTTTTTTCGTACTTTTTTTCGTACCCATAGAGTACTTAACCGTGTGATTTTTGATTCCTTGTACAAGGCCATTCGGCCTCCGTTTTGCTTGCCGTTTGCGCCGGCGTGCCTTATTTATCGTTCGGTCGATATCACATCGTACTTCAAAGAGAATTACAAACGTTTTTTTTCGTACTTTTTTCGTACCCATAGAGTACTTAACCGTGTGATTTTTGATTCCTTGTACAAGGCCATTCGGCCTCCGTTTTGCTTGCCGTTTGCGCCGGCGTGCCTTATTTATCGTTCGGTCGATATCACATCGTACTTCAAAGAGAATTACAAATGTTTTTTTTCGTACTTTTTTTCGTACCCATAGAGTACTTAACCGTGTGATTTTTGATTCCTTGTACAAGGCCATTCGGCCTCCGTTTTGCTTGCCGTTTGCGCCGGCGTGCCTTATTTATCGTTCGGTCGATATCACATCGTACTTCAAAGAGAATTACAAACGTTTTTTTTCGTACTTTTTTTCGTACCCATAGAGTACTTAATCGTGTGATTTTTGATTCCTTGTACAAGGCCATTCGGCCTCCGTTTTGCTTGCCGTTTGCGCCGGCGTGCCTTATTTATCGTTCGGTCGATATCACATCGTACTTCAAAGAGAATTACAAACGTTTTTTTTCGTACTTTTTTTCGTACCCATAGAGTACTTAACGTGTGATTTTTGATTCCTTGTACAAGGCCATTCGGCCTCCGTTTTGCTTGCCGTTTGCGCCGGCGTGCCTTATTTATCGTTCGGTCGATATCACATCGTACTTCAAAGAGAATTACAAACATATTTTTTCGTACTTTTTTTCGTACCCATAGAGTACTTAATCGTGTGATTTTTGATTCCTTGTACAAGGCCATTCTCGTCTCCGTTTTGCTTGCCGTTTGCGCCGGCGTGCCTTATTTATCGTTCGGTCGATATCACATCGCATTTCAAAGAGAATTACAAACGTTTTTTTTCGTACTTTTTTCGTACCCATAGAGTACTTAACTCGTGTGATTTTTGATTCCTTGTACAAGGCCATTCTCGCCTCCGTTTTGCTTGCCGTTTGCGCCGGCGTGCCTTATTTATCGTTCGGTCGATATCACATCGTATTTCAAAGAGAATTACAAACATTTTTTTTCGTACTTTTTTTCGTACCCATAGAGTACTTAACGTGTGATTTTTGATTCCTTGTACAAGGCCATTCTCGGCCTCCGTTTTGCTTGCCGTTTGCGCCGGCGTGCCTTATTTATCGTTCGGTCGATATCACATCGCATTTCAAAGAGAATTACAAACGTTTTTTTTCGTACTTTTTTTCGTACCCATAGAGTACTTAACCGTGTGATTTTTGATTCCTTGTACAAGGCCATTCTGCCTCCGTTTTGCTTGCCGTTTGCGCCGGCGTGCCTTATTTATCGTTCGGTCGATATCACATCGTACTTCAAAGAGAATTACAAACGTTTTTTTCGTACTTTTTTTCGTACCCATAAGAGTACTTAACTCGTGTGATTTTTGATTCCTTGTACAAGGCCATTCGGCCTCCGTTTTGCTTGCCGTTTGCGCCGGCGTGCCTTATTTATCGTTCGGTCGATATCACATCGTACTTCAAAGAGAATTACAAACGTTTTTTTCGTACTTTTTTTCGTACCCATAGAGTACTTAACCGTGTGATTTTTGATTCCTTGTACAAGGCCATTCGGCCTCCGTTTTGCTTGCCGTTTGCGCCGGCGTGCCTTATTTATCGTTCGGTCGATATCACATCGCACTTCAAAGAGAATTACAAACGTTTTTTTTCGTACTTTTTTTCGTACCCATAGAGTACTTAACGGTGTGATTTTTGATTCCTTGTACAAGGCCATTTCGGCCTCCGTTTTGCTTGCCGTTTGCGCCGGCGTGCCTTATTTATCGTTCGGTCGATATCACATCGTACTTCAAAGAGAATTACAAACGTTTTTTTCGTACTTTTTTTCGTACCCATAGAGTACTTAATCGTGTGATTTTTGATTCCTTGTACAAGGCCATTCTCGGCCTCCGTTTTGCTTGCCGTTTGCGCCGGCGTGCCTTATTTATCGTTCGGTCGATATCACATCGCACTTCAAAGAGAATTACAAACGTTTTTTCGTACTTTTTTTCGTACCCATAGAGTACTTAATCGTGTGATTTTTGATTCCTTGTACAAGGCCATTCTCGGCCTCCGTTTTGCTTGCCGTTTGCGCCGGCGTGCCTTATTTATCGTTCGTCGGTCGATATCACATCGTACTTCAAAGAGAATTACAAACGTTTTTTTCGTACTTTTTTTCGTACCCATAGAGTACTTAACCGTGTGATTTTTGATTCCTTGTACAAGGCCATTCGGCCTCCGTTTTGCTTGCCGTTTGCGCCGGCGTGCCTTATTTATCGTTCGGTCGATATCACATCAATACTTCAAAGAGAATTACAAACGTTTTTTTTCGTACTTTTTTTCGTACCCATAGAGTACTTAACTCGTGTGATTTTTGATTCCTGTACAAGGCCATTCGGCCTCCGTTTTGCTTGCCGTTTGCGCCGGCGTGCCTTATTTATCGTTCGGTCGATATCACATCGTACTTCAAAGAGAATTACAAACGTTTTTTTTCGTACTTTTTTTCGTACCCATAGAGTACTTAACCGTGTGATTTTTGATTCCTTGTACAAGGCCATTCGGCCTCCGTTTTGCTTGCCGTTTGCGCCGGCGTGCCTTATTTATCGTTCGGTCGATATCACATCGCACTTCAAAGAGAATTACAAATGTTTTTTTCGTACTTTTTTTCGTACCCATCGAGTACTTAATCGTGTGATTTTTGATTCCTTGTACAAGGCCATTCGGCCTCCGTTTTGCTTGCCGTTTGCGCCGGCGTGCCTTATTTATCGTTCGGTCGATATCACATCGTACTTCAAAGAGAATTACAAACGTTTTTTTTCGTACTTTTTTTCGTACCCATAGAGTACTTAACCGTGTGATTTTTGATTCCTTGTACAAGGCCATTCTCGGCCTCCGTTTTGCTTGCCGTTTGCGCCGGCGTGCCTTATTTATCGTTCGGTCGATATCACATCGTACTTCAAAGAGAATTACAAACGTTTTTTTCGTACTTTTTTTCGTACCCATAGAGTACTTAACGGTGTGATTTTTGATTCCTTGTACAAGGCCATTCTGGCTTCTGTTTTGCTTGCCGTTTGCGCTGGCGTACCTTATTTATCGTTCTGGTCGATCATCAGCACTTCAAAGATATTACACACATTTTTTCGTACTTTTTTTCGTACCCATAGAGTACTTAACTGTGTGATTTTTGATTCCTTGTACAAGGCCATTCTCGTCTCCGTTTTGCTTGCCGTTTGTGCCGGCGTGCCTTATTTATCGTTCGGTCGATAACACATCGTGGTCATAACACATCGGCACTTCAAAGAGAATTACAAACGTTTTTTTTCGTACTTTTTTTGTACCCATAGAGTACTTAACTCGTGTGATTTTTGATTCCTTGTACAAGGCCATTCTCGACCTCCGTTTTGCTTGCCGTTTGCGCCGGCGTGCCTTATTTATCGTTCGGTCGATATCACATCGTATTTCAAAGAGAATTACAAACGTTTTTTTTCGTACTTTTTTTCGTACCCATAGAGTACTTAACGTGTGATTTTTGATTCCTTGTACAAGGCCATTCGGCCTCCGTTTTGCTTGCCGTTTGCGCCGGCGTGCCTTATTTATCGTTCGGTCGATATCACATCGCATTTCAAAGAGAATTACAAACGTTTTTTTTGTACTTTTTTTCGTACCCATAGAGTACTTAACTGTGTGATTTTTGATTCCTTGTACAAGGCCATTCTTGCCTCCGTTTTGCTTGCCGTTTGTGCCGGCGTGCCTTATTTATCGTTCTGGTCGGTATCACATCAGTACTTCGAAGAGAATTACAAACGTTTTTTTTCGTACTTTTTTTCGTACCCATAAGTACTTAACCGTGTGATTTTTGATTCCTTGTACAAGGCCATTCGGCCTCCGTTTTGCTTGCCGTTTGCGCCGGCGTGCCTTATTTATCGTTTGGTCGATATCACATCGTACTTCAAAGAGAATTACAAACGTTTTTTTTCGTTTTTTTTTCGTACCCATAGAGTACTTAACCGTGTGATTTTGATTCCTTGTACAAGGCCATTCTCCGCCTCCGTTTTGCTTGCCGTTTGCGCCGGCGTGCCTTATTTATCGTTCGGTCGATATCACATCGTACTTCAAAGAGAATTACAAACGTTTTTTTCTACTTTTTTTGTACCCATAGAGTACTTAACGTGTGATTTTTGATTCCTTGTACAAGGCCATTCTGGCCTCCGTTTTGCTTGCCGTTTGCGCGCCGGCGTGCCTTATTTATCGTTCGGTCGATATCACATCGCATACTTCAAAGAGAATTACAAACGTTTTTTTCGTACTTTTTTTCGTACCCATAGAGTACTTAACTGTGTGATTTTTGATTCCTTGTACAAGGCCATTCTGGCCTCCGTTTTGCTTGCCGTTTGCGCCGGCGTGCCTTATTTATCGTTCTGGTCGATATCACATCATTACTTCAAAGAGAATTACAAATGTTTTTTTCGTACTTTTTTTCGTACCCATAGAGTACTTAACTGTGTGATTTTTGATTCCTTGTACAAGGCCATTCTGGCCTCCGTTTTGCTTGCCGTTTGCGCCGGCGTGCCTTATTTATCGTTCTGGTCGATATCACATCGTACTTCGATAACAAGAGAATTACAAACGTTTTTTTCGTACTTTTTTTGTACCCATAGAGTACTTAACGGTGTGATTTTTGATTCCTTGTACAAGGCCATTCTGACCTCCGTTTTGCTTGCCGTTTGCGCCGGCGTGCCTTATTTATCGTTCTTGTCGATATCACATCAATACTTCAAAGAGAATTACAAACGTTTTTTTCGTATTTTTTTCGTACCCATAGAGTACTTAACTGTGTGATTTTTGATTCCGTGTACAAGGCCATTCTGGCCTCCGTTTTCTTGCCGTTTGCGCCGGCGTGCTTATTTATCGTTCTAGTCGATATCACATCAGTACTTCAAAGAGAATTACAAACGTTTTTTTTCGTAATTTTTTTCGTACCCATAGAGTACTTAACTGTGTGATTTTTGATTCCTTGTACAAGGCCATTCTCGCCTCCGTTTTGCTTGCCGTTTGCGCCGGCGTGCCTTATTTATCGTTCGGTCGATATCACATCGTACTTCAAAGAGAATTACAAACGTTTTTTTGTACTTTTTTTTGTACCCATAGAGTACTTAACGGTGTGATTTTTGATTCCTTGTACAAGGCCATTCGACCTCTATTTTGCTTGCCGTTTGTGCCGGCGTGCCTTATTTATCGTTCGGTCGATATCACATCGTACTTTAAAGAGAATTACAAATGTTTTTTTCGTACTTTTTTTCGTACCCTTAAGTACTTAACCGTGTGATTTTTGATTCCTTGTACAAGGCCATTCTCGCCTCCGTTTTGCTTGCCGTTTGCGCCGGCTTGCCTTATTTATCGTTCGGTCGATATCACATCGTACTTCAAAGAGAATTACAAACGTTTTGTTTTACTTTTTTTCGTACCCATAGAGTACTTAACCGTGCGATTTTTGATTCCTTGTACAAGGCCATTCGGCCTCCGTTTTGCTTGCCGTTTGCACCGGCGTGCCTTATTTATCGTTCTGGTCGATATCACATCAGTACTTCAAAGAGAATTACAAACGTTTTTTTTCGTACTCTTTTTTTTGTACCCATAGAGTACTTAACGGTGTGATTTTTGATTCCTTGTACAAGGCCATTCTGGCCTCCGTTTTGCTTGCCGTTTGCGCCGGCGTGCCTTATTTATCGTTCGGTCGATATCACATCGCACTTCAAAGAGAATTACAAACATTTTTTTTCGTACTTATTTTTGTACCCATAGTGTACTTAACGGTGTGATTTTTGATTCCTTGTACAAGGCCATTCGGCCTCCGTTTTGCTTGCCGTTTGCGCCGGCGTGCCTTATTTATCATTCATGTCGATATCACATCGTACTTCAAAGAGAATTACAAACGTTTTTTTCGTACTTTTTTTTGTACCCATAGAGTAGTACTTAACGGTGTGATTTTGATTCCTTGTACAAGACCATTCGGCCTCCGTTTTGCTTGCCATTTGCGCCGGCGTGCCTTATTTATCGTTCGGTCGATATCACGTCGTACTTCAAAGAGAATTACAAACGTTTTTTTTCGTACTTTTTTTTTGTACCCATAGAGTACTTAACTGTGTGATTTTTGATTTCTTGTACAAGGCCATTCTGACCTCCGTTTTGCTTGCCGTTTGCGTCGGCGTCCCTTATTTATCGTTCTGGTCGATACCACATCGCACTTCAAAGAGAATTACAAACATTTTTTTCGTACTTTTTTTCGTACCCATAGAGTACTTAACTGTGTGATTTTTGATTCCTTGTACAAAGCCATTCTGGCCTCCGTTTTGCTTGCCGTTTGTGCCGGTGTGCCTTATTTATCGTTCTGGTCGATATCACATCAGTACTTCAAAGAGAATTACAAACATTTTTTTCATGCTTTTTTTTGTACAGTACTTAACTGTGTGATTTTTTATTCCTTGTACAAAGCCATTCTGGCCTCTGTTTTGCTTGCTGTTTGCACCGGTGTGCCTTATTTATCGTTCTGGTCGATATCACATCAGTACTTCAAAGTGAATTACAAACGTTTTTTTCATACTTTTTTTTGTACCCATAGAGTACTTAACGGTGTGATTTTTTATTCCTTGTACAAGGCCATTCTGGCCTCCGTTTTGCTTGCCGTTTGCGCCGGCGTGCCTTATTTATCGTTCTGGTCGATAACACATCCGTACTTCAAAGAGAAGTACAAACGTTTTTTTCGTACTTTGTTTTGTACCCATAGAGTACTTAACGGTGTGATTTTTGATTCATTGTACAAGGCCATTTCGACCTCCGTTTTGCTTTCCGTTTGTGCCGGCGTGCCATATTTATCGTTCGGTCGATATCACATCGTACTTCAAAGAGAATTACAAACGTTTTTTTCGTACTTTTTTTGTACCCATAGAGTACTTAACGGTGTGATTTTTGATTCCTTGTACAAGGCCATTCTGACCTCCGTTTTGCTTGCCGTTTGCGCCGGCGTACCTTATTTATCGTTCTGGTCGATACCACATCAGTACTTCAAAGAGAATTACAAACATTTTTTTTCGTACCTATAGAGTACTTAACTGTGTGATTTTTGATTCCTTGTACAAGGCCATTCTGGCCTCCGTTTTGCTTGCCGTTTGCGCCGGCGTGCCTTATTTATCGTTCTGGTCGATATCACATCAGTACTTCAAAGAGAATTTCAAACGTTTTTTTCATACTTTTTTTTGTACCCATAGAGTACTTAACTGTGTGATTTTTGATTTCTTGTACAAGGCCATTCTGGCCTCCATTTTGCTTGCCTTTTAAGCCGGCGTGCCTTATTTATCGTTCGGTCGATATCACATCGTACTTCAAAGAGAAGTATAAACGATTTCTACGTACTTTGTTTTGTTCCCATAGAGTACTTAACGGTGTTATTTTTGATTCATTGTACAAGGCCATTCGACCTCCGTTTTCCGTTCCGTTTGTGCCGGGGTACCTTATTTATCGTTCGGTCGATATCACATCGTACTTCAAAGAGAATTACAAACGTTTTTTTTCGTACTTTTTTCGTACCCATAGAGTACTTAACTCGTGTGATTTTTGATTCCTTGTACAAGGCCATTCGGCCTCCGTTTTGCTTGTCATTTGCGCCGGCGTGCCTTATTTATTGTTCGGTCGATATCACATCGTACTTCAAAGAGAATTACAAATGTTTTTTTTTTTTTTTCGTACCCATAGAGTACTTAACCGTGTGATTTTTGATTCCTTGTACATGGCCATTCGGCCTCCGTTTTGCTTGCCGTTTGCGCCGGCGTGCCTTATTTATCGTTCGGTCTTTATCACATCAGTACTTCATAGAGAATTACAAACGTTTTTTGTACTCTTTTTTGTACCCATAGAGTACTTAACGGTGTGATTTTTGATTCCTTGTACAAGGCCATTCTGGCCTCCGTTTTGCTTGCCGTTTGCGCCGGCGTGCCTTATTTATCGTTCTGGTCGATATCACATTAGTGCTTCAAAGAGAATTACAAAGGTTTTTTTCGTACTTATTTTTGTACCCATAGAGTACTTAACGGTGTGATTCTGGCCTCCGTTTTGCTTGCCGTTTGCGCCGGCGTGCCTTATTTATCGTTCATGTCGATATCACATTAGTACTTCAAAGAGAATTACAAATGTTTTTTTTTCATACTTTTTTTTGAACCTTTAGAGTACTTAACGGTGTGATTTTTGATAGCTTGTACAAGACCATTCTGGCCTCCGTTTTGCTTGCCATTTGCGCCGGCGTGCCTTATTTATCGTTCTGGTCGATATCACGTCAGTACTTCAAAGAGAATTAAAACGTTTTTTTTTCATACTTTTTTTGTACCTATAGAGTACTTAACGGTGTGATTTTTGATTCCTTGTACAAGGCCATTCGACCTCCGTTTTGCTTGCCATTTGCGCCGGCGTGCCTTATTTATCGTTCGGTCGATACCACATCGTACTTCAAAGAGAATTACAAACATTTTTTTTCACACTTTTTTTCGTACCCATAGAGTACTTAACGGTGTGATTTTTGATTCCTTGTACAAGGCCATTCGACCTCCGTTTTGCTTGCCGTTTGCGCCGGCGTGCCTTATTTATCGTTCTGGTAGATGACACATCGGTACTTCAAAGACAATTACAAACGTTTTTTTTCGTACTTTTTTTCGTACCCATAAAGTACTTAACTGTGTGATTTTTGATTCCTTGTAAAATGTCATTCTGGCCTCCGTTTTGCTTGTCGTTTGCGCCGGCGTGCCTAATTTATCGTTCTGGTCGATATCACATTAGTACTTCAAAGAGAATTACAAACGTTATTTTTCATTCCCATAGAGTACTTAACTGTGTGATTTTTGATTCCTTGTACAAGGCCATTCTGGCCTCCGTTTTGCTTGCCGTTTGCACCGGCGTGCCTTATTTATCGATCTGGTCGATATCACATCGATACTTCAAAGAGAATTACAAACGTTTTTTTCGTACTCTTTTTTGTACCCATAGAGTACTTAACGGTGTGATTTTTGATTCCTTGTACAAGGCCATTCGGCCTCCGTTTTGCTTGCCGTTTGCGCCGGCGTGCCTTATTTATCGTTCGGTCGATAACACATCGTACTTCAAAGAGAATTACAAACGTTTTTTTTCGTACTTATTTTTGTACCCATAGAGTACTTAACGTGTGGTGTGTACAAGGCCATTCGGCCTCCGTTTTGCTTGCCGTTTGCGCCGGCATGCCTTATTTATCGTTCATGTCGATATCACATCAGTACTTCAAAGAGAATCACAAATGTTTTTTTTCTTAACTTTTTTGTACCCATAGAGTAGTACTTAACGGTGTGATTTTAGATTACTTGTACAAGGCCATTCTGGCCTCCGTTTTGCTTGCCGTTTGCGCCGGCGTGCCTTATTTATCGTTCTGGTCTACATCACGTCAGTACTTCAAAGAGAATTACAAACGTTTTTTTTCGTACTTTTTTTTGTACCTATAGAGTACTTAACGGTGAGATTTTTGATACCTTGTACAAGGTCATACCGGCCTCCATTTTGCTTGCCGTTCACGCCGGTGTGACTTATTTATCGTTCTGGTCGATATCACGTCAGTACTTCAAAGAGAATTACAAACGTTTTTTTTTCGTACTTTTTTTTGTACCCATAGAGTACTTAACTGTGTGATTTTTGATTCCTTGTACAAGGCCATTCTGACCTCCGTTTTGCTTGCCGTTTGCGCTGGTGTCCCTTATTTATCGTTCTGGTTGATACCACATCGTACTTCAAAGAGAATTACAAACATTTTTTCGTACTTTTTTTCGTACCCATAGAGTACTTAACTGTGTGATTTTTAATTCCTTGTACAAAGCCATTCTGACTTCCGTTTTGCTTGCCGTTTGTGCCGGTGTGCCTTATTTATCGTTCGGTCGATATCAAATCGTACTTCAAAGAGAATTACAAACGTTTTTTCGTACTTTTTTCGTACCCATAGAGTACTTAAGCGTGTGATTTTTGATTCCTTGTACAAGGCCATTCGGCCTCCGTTTTGCTTGCCGTTTGCGCCGGCGTGCCTTATTTATCGTTCTGGTCTATATCACATCAGTACTTCAAAGTGAATTACAAACGTTTTTTTTGTACTCTTTTTTGTACCCATAAAGTACTTAATGGTGAGATATTTGATTGCTTGTACAAGGCCATTCTAGCCTCCGTTTTGTTAGCCGTTTGCGCCGGCGTACCTTATTTATCGTTCTGGTCGATACCACATCAGTACTTCAAAGAGAATTACAAATGTTTTTTTGTACTTTTTTTTCGTACCCATAGAGTACTTAACTGTGTGATTTTTGATTCCTTGTACAAAGCCATTCTGGCCTCCGTTTTGCTTTCCGTTTGCGCCGGCGTGCCTTGTTTATCGTTCTGGTCGATATCACATCAGTACTTCAATGAGAATTACAAACGTTTTTTTTCACACTTTTTTTCGTACCCATAGAGTACTTAATTGTGTGATTTTTGATTCCTTGTAAAAGGCCATTCTGGCCTCAGTTTTGCTTGCCGTTTGCGCCGGCATGCCTTATTTATCATTCTGGTCGATATCACATCAGTACTTCAAAGAGAATTACAAATGTTTTTTTCGTACTTATTTTTGTACCCATAGTGTACTTAACGGTGTGATTCTGGCATCCGTTTTGCTTGCCGTTTGCGGCGGAGTCCGTTATTTATCGTTCTGGTCGATAACACATCAGTACTTCAAAGAAAATTACAAACGGTTTTTTTCGTACTTTTTTTCTTACCCATAGAGGACTTAACGGTGTGATTTTTGATTCCTTGTACAAGGCCATTCTGGCCTCCGTTCTGCTTGCCATTTGCGCCGGCGTGCCTGATTTATCGTTCTGGTCGATAACACATCAGTACTTCAATGAGAAGTACAAACGTTTTTTACGTACTTTGTTTTGTACCCATAGAGTACTTAACGGTGTGATTTTTGATTCCTTGTACAAGGCCATTCTGACCTCCGTCTTGCTTGCCGTTTGCGCGGCATACCTTATTTATCATTCTGGTCTATACCACATTAGTACTTCAAAGAGAATTACAAACGTTTTTTTTCATACTTCTTTTCGTACCCATAGAGTACTTAACGTGTCGATTTTTGATTCCTTGTACAAGGCCATTTCGGCCTCCGTTTTGCTTGCCGTTGGCACCGGCGTGCCTTATTTATCGTTCGGTCGATAACACATCAGTTCTTCAATGAGAAGTACAAACATTTTTTACGTACTTTGTTTTGTACCCATAGAGTACTTAACGGTGTGATTTTTGATTCCTTGTACAAGGCCATTCTGACCTCCGTTTTACTTGCCGTTTGCGCCGGCGTACCTTATTTATCGTTCTGGTCGATACCACATCAGTACTTCAAAGGGAATTACATACGTTTTTTTTCATACATTTTTTTGTACCCATAGAATACTTAACTGTGTGATTTTTGATTCCTTGTACAAGGCCATTCTGGCCTCCGTTTTGCTGGCCGTTTGCGCCGGCGTGCCTTATTTATCGTTCTGGTCGATATCACATAAGAACTTCAAAGAGAATTACAAACTTTTTTTTTCGTACTCTTTTTTGTACCCATAGAGTACTTAACGGCGTGATTTTTGATTCCTTGTACAAGGCTATTCTGGCCTCCGTTTTGCTTGCCGTTTGTGCCGGCGTGCCTTATTTATCGTTCTGGTTGATATCACATCAGTACTTCAATGAGAATTACAAACGTTTTTTTTCGTACTTATTTTTGTAACCATAGAGTACTTAACGGTGTGATTCTGGCCTCCGTTTTGCTTGACGTTTGAGCCGGCGTGCCTTATTTATCGTTCGAGTCGATATTACATCGTACTTCAAAGAGAATTACAAACGTTTTTTTCGTAACTTTTTTTGTACCCATAGAGTACTTAACGGTGTGAATATTGATTCCTTGTACAAGGCCATTACGGCCTCCGCTTTGCTTGCCATTTGCGCCGGCGTGCCTTATTTATCGTTCAGGTCGATATCACGTCAATACTTCAAAGAGAATTAAAAACTTTTTTTTTCATACTTTTTTTTGTACCCATAGAGTACTTAACGGTGTGATTATTTATACCTTGTACAAGGCCATTCTGGCCTCCGTTTTGCTTACCGTTTGTGCCGGCGTGCCTTATTTATCATTCTGGTCGATATCACGTCAGTACTTCAAAGAGAATTACATACGTTTTTTTTCATATTTTTTTTTGTACCCATAGAGTACTTAACGGTGTGATTTTTGATACCTAGTACAAGGCCATTCTGGCCTCCGTTTTGCTTGCCGTTTGCGCCGGCGTGCCTTATTTATCGTTATGGTCGATATCACGTAAGTACTTCAAAGAGAATTACAAACCGTTTTTTGTACTTTTTTTGTACCCATAGAGTGCTTAACGGTGTGATTTTTGATTCCTTGTACAAGTCCATTCTGACCTCCATTTTTCTTGCCGTTTGCGCCGGCGTACCTTATTTATCGTTCTGGTCGATACCACATCAGTACTTCAAAGAGAATTACAAACATTTTTTTTCGTACCCATAGAGTACTTAACTGTGTGATTTTTGATTCCTTGTACAAGGCCATTCTGGCCTCCATTTTTCTTGCCGTTTGCGCCGGCGTGCCTTATTGATCGTTCTGGTCAATATCGTATCAGTACTCCAAATTGAATTACAAACATTTTTTTCGTACTTTTTTTCATACCCATAGAGTACTTAACTGTGTGATTTTTGATTCCTTGTACAAGGCCATTCTGGTCTCCGTTTTGCTTGCCGTTTGTGCCGGCGTGCCTTATTTATCGTTCTGGTCGATAACACATCAGTGGTCGATAACACATCGGTACTTCAATGAGAAGTACAAACGTTTTTTACGTACTTTGTTTTGTACCCATAGAGTACTTAAGTGTGTGATTTTTGATTCCTTATACAAGGCCATTCTGACCTCCGTTTTGCTTGCCGTTTGCGCCGGCGTACCTTATTTATCGTTCTGGTCGGAACCACATCAGTACTTCAAATAGAATTACAAACATTTTTTTCGTACTTTTTTTCGTACCCATATAGTACTTAACTTTGTGATTTTTGATTCCTTGTACAAGCCATTCTGGCCTCCGTTTTTCTTGCCGTTTGCGCCGGCGTGCCTTATTTATCGTTCTGGTCGATATCGCATCAGTATTTCAAAGAGAATTACAAACGTTTTTTTTGTACTTTTTTTTCGTACCCATAGAGTACTTAACTGTGTGATTTTGGATTCCTTGTACAAGGCCATTCTTGCCCCCATTTTGCTTGCCGTTTGCGCCGGCATGCCTTATTTATCGTTCTGGTCAATAACACATCAGTACTTCAATGAGAAGTACAAACGTTTTTTTTTCATACTTTTTTTCGTACCCATAAAGTACTTAACTGTGTGATTTTTGATTCCTTGTACATGGCCATTCTCGCTTCCGTTTTGCTTGTCGTTTGCGCCGGCGTGCCTAATTTATCGTTTTGGTCGACATCACATCAGTACTTCAAAGAGAATTACAAGCGTTTTTTTCTTACCCATAGAGTACTTAACTGTGTGATTTCTTATTCCTTGTACTAGGCCATTCTGGCCTCCGTTTTGCTTGTCGTTTGCACCGGAGTGGCTTAATTATCGTTCTGGTCGATATCACATCAGTACTTCAAAGAGAATTCAAGCGTTTTTTTTGTACTCTTTTGTACCCATAGAGTACTTAACGGTGTGATTTTTGATTCCTTGTACAAGGCCATTCTGGCCTCCGTTTTTCTTGCCGTTTGCGCTGCCGGCGTGCCTTATTTATCGTTCTGGTCGATAACACATCAGTACTTCAAATTGAATTACAAACGTTTTTTTCGTACTTTTTTTCATACCCATAGAGTACTTATCTGTGTGATTTTTGATTCCTTGTACAAGGCCATTCTGGCCTCCATTTTGCTTGCCGTTTGCGCCGGCGTGCATTATTTATCGTTCTGGTCGATATCACATCATTACTTCCAAGAGAATTACAAATGTTTTTTTCGTACTTTTTTTCGTACCCATAGAGTACTTAACTGTGTGATTTTTGATTCCTTGTACAAGGCCTTTCTGGCCTCCGTTTTGCTTGCCGTTTGTGCCGGCGTGCCTTATTTATCGTTCTGGTCGATAACACATCAGTGGTCGATAACACATTAGTACTTCAATTATAAGTACAAACGTTTTTTACGTACTTTGTTTTGTACCCATAGAGTACTTAACAGTGTGATTTTTGATTCCTTGTACAAGGCCATTCTGACCTCCGTTTTGCTTGCCGTTTGCGCCGGCGTACCTTATTTATCGTTCTGGTCGATACCACATCAATACTTCAAAGAGAATTACAAACGTTTTTTTTTTCGTACCCATAGAGTACTTAACTGTGTGATTTTTGATTCCTTGTACAAGGCCATTCTGGCCTCCGTTTTTCTTGCCGTTTGCGCCGGCATGCCTTATTTATCGTTCTAGTCGATATCGCATCAGTACTTCAAAGAGAATTACAAACATTTTTTTTCGTACCCATAGTAGTAGAGTACTTAACTGTGTGATTTTTGATTCCTTGTACAATGCCATTCTGGCCTCCGTTTTGCTTGCCGTTTGCAACGGCGTGCCTTATTTATCGTTCTGGTCGATAACACATCAGTACTTCAATGAGAATTGCAAACGTTTTTTTTGTACTTTGTTTTGTACCTATAGAGTACTTAACGGTGTGATTTTTGATTCCTTGTACAAGGCCATTCGGACCTCTATTTTGCTTGCCGTTTGTGCCGGCGTACCTTGTTTATCGTTCTGGTCGATACCACATCAGTACTTCAAAGACAATTACAAATGTTTTTTTCGTACTTTTTTTCGTTCTTAACTGTGTGATTTTTGATTCCTTGTACAAGTCCATTCTGGCCTCCGTTTTGCTTGTCATTTGCGCCGGCTTGCCTAATTTATCGTTCTGGTCGATATCACATCTGTACTTCAAAGAGAATTACAAATGTTTTTTTCGTACCCATAGAGTACTTAACTGTGCGATTTTTGATTCCTTGTACATGGACATTCTGGCCTCCGTTTTGCTTGCCGTGTGCACCGGCGTGCCTTATTTATCGTTCTGGTCGATATCACATCAGTACTTCAAAGAGAATTACAAACGATTTTTTCGTACTCTTTTTTGTACCCATAGAGTACTTAACGGTTTGATTTTTGATTCCTTGTACAAGGCCATTCTGGCCTCCGTTTTGCTTGCCGTTTGCGCCGGCGTGCCTTATTTATCGTTCTGGTCGATATCACATCAGTACTTCAAAGAGAATTACAAACGTTTTTTTTCGTACTTATTTTTGTACCCATAGAGTACTTAACGGTGTGATTCTGGCCTCCGTTTTGCTTGCCGTTTGCGCCGGCGTGCCTTATTTATCATTCATGTCGATATCACATCAGTACTTCACAGATAATTACAAATGTTTTTTTCGTAACTTTTTTTGTACCCATAGAGTAGTACTTAACGGTGTGATTTCTGATTACTTGTACAAGACCATTCTGGCCTCCGTTTTGCTTGCCATTTGCGATGACGTGCCTTATTTATCGTTCTGGTCGATATCACGTCAGTACTTCAAAGAGAATTACAAACGTTTTTTTCGTACTTTTTTTGTACCCATAGAGTTCTTAACTGTGTGATTTTTGATTCCTTGTACAAGGCCATTCTGACCTCCGTTTTGCTTGCCGTTTGCGTCGGCGTCCCTTATTTATCGTTCTGGTCGTTACCACATCAGTACTTCAAAGAGAATTACAAACAATTTTTTTCTTACTTTCTTTTCGTACCCATAGAGTGCTTAACTGTTTGATTTTTGATTCCTTGTACAAAGCCATTCTGGCCTCCGTTTTGCTTGCCGTTTGTGCCGGTGTGCCTTATTTATCGTTCTGGTCGATATCACATCAGTACTTCAATGAGAAGTACAAACATTTTTTACGTACTTTGTTTTGTACCCATAGAGTACTTAACGGTGTGATTTTTGATTCCTTGTACAAGGCCATTCTGGCCTCCGTTTTGCTTGCCGTTTGCGCCGGCGTGCCTTATTTATCGTTCTGGTCGATAACACATCCGTACTTCAATGAGAAGTACAAACGTTTTTTACGTACTTTGTTTTGTACAGTACATCAAAGAGAATTACAAACATTTTTTTCATACTTTTTTTTGTACAGTACTTAACTGTGTGATTTTTTATTCCTTGTACAAAGCCATTCTGGCCTCCGTTTTGCTTGCCGTTTGCACCGGTGTGCCTTATTTATCGTTCTGGTCGATATCACATCAGTTCTTCAAAGTGAATTACAAACGTTTTTTTCATACTTTTTTTTGTACCCATAGAGTACTTAACGGTGTGATTTTTGATTCCTTGTACAAGGCCATTCTGGCCTCCGTTTTGCTTGCCGTTTCCGCCGGCGTGCCTTATTTATCGTTCTGGTCGATAACACATCCGTACTTCAATGAGAAGTACAAACGTTTTTTACGTACTTTGTTTTGTACCCATAGAGTACTTAACGGTGTGATTTTTGATTCATTGTACAAGGCCATTCTGACCTCCGTTTTGCTTTCCGTTTGTGCCGGCGTACCATATTTATCGTTCTGGTCGATACCACATCAGTACTTCAAAGAGAATTACAAACGTTTTTTTTCGTACTTTTTTTGTACCCATAGAGTACTTAACGGTGTGATTTTTGATTCCTTGTACAAGGCCATTCTGACCTCCGTTTTGCTTGCCGTTTGCGCCGGCGTACCTTATTTATCGTTCTGGCCGATACCACATCAGTACTTCAAAGAGAATTACAAACATTTTTTTTCGTACCCATAGAGTACTTAACTGTGTGATTTTTGATTCCTTGTACAAGGCCATTCGGGCCTCCGTTTTTCTTGCCGTTTGCGCCGGCGAGCCTTATTTATCGTTCTGGTCGATATCGCATCAGTACTTCAAAGAGAATTTCAAACGATTTTTTTCGTACTTTTTTTTGTACACATAGAGTACTTAGCGTGTGATTTTTGATTTCTTGTACAAGGCCATTCTGGCCTCCATTTTGCTTGCCTTTTAAGCCGGCGTGCCTTATTTATCGTTCTGGTCGATAGCACATCAGTACTTCAATGAGAAGTATAAACGATTTCTACGTACTTTGTTTTGTTCCCATAGAGTACTTAACGGTGTTATTTTTGATTCATTGTACAAGGCCATTCTGACCTCCGTTTTCCGTTCCGTTTGTGCCGGCGTACCTAATTTATCGTTCTGGTCGATACCACATCAGTACTTCAAAGAGAATTACAAACGTTTTTTTCGTACCTTTTTTCGTACCCATAGAGTACTTAACTGTGTGATTTTTGATTCCTTGTAAAAGGCCATTCTGGCCTCCGTTTTGCTTGTCATTTGCGCCGGCGTGCCTAATTTATAGTTCTTGTCGATATCACATCAGTACTTCAAAGAGAATTACAAATGTTTTTTTTCGTAACCAGAGTACTTAACTGTGTGGTTTTTGATTCCTTGTACATGGCCATTCTAGCCTCCGTTTTGCTTGCCGTTTGCACCGGCGTGCCTTATTTATCGTTCTGGTCGATATCACATCAGTACTTCAAAGAGAATTACAAACGTTTTTTTCGTACTCTTTTTTGTACCCATAGAGTACTTAACGGTGTGATTTTTGATTCCTTGTAAAAGGCCATTCTGGCCTCCGTTTTGCTTGCCGTTTGCGCCGGCGTGCCTTATTTATCGTTCTGGTCGATATCACATTAGTGCTTCAAAGAGAATTACAAAGGTTTTTTTCGTACTTATTTTTGTACCCATAGAGTACTTAACGGTGTAATTCTGGCCTCCGTTTTGCTTGCCGTTTGCGCCGGCGTGCCTTATTTATCGTTCATGTCGATATCACATTAGTACTTCAAAGAGAATTACAAATGTTTTTTTTTCATACTTTTTTTTGTACCTATAGAGTACTTAACGGTGTGATTTTTGATAGCTTGTACAAGACCATTCTGGCCTCCGTTTTGCTTGCCATTTGCGCCGGCGTGCCTTATTTATCGTTCTGGTCGATATCACGTCAGTACTTCAAAGAGAATTACAAACGTTTTTTTTTTCATACTTTTTTTTGTACCTATAGAGTACTTAACGGTGTGATTTTTGATTCCTTGTACAAGGCCATTCTGACCTCCGTTTTGCTTGCCATTTGCGCCGGCGTGCCTTATTTATCGTTCTGGTCGATACCACATCAGTACTTCAAAGAGAATTACAAACATTTTTTTTCACACTTTTTTTCGTACCCATAGAGTACTTAACGGTGTGATTTTTGATTCCTTGTACAAGGCCATTCTGACCTCCGTTTTGCTTGCCGTTTGTGCCGGCGTACCTTGTTTATCGTTCTGGTCGATGACACATCGGTACTTCAAAGACAATTACAAACGTTTTTTTTCGTACTTTTTTTCGTACCCATAAAGTACTTAACTGTGTGATTTTTGATTCCTTGTAAAAGGTCATTCTGGCCTCCGTTTTGCTTGTCGTTTGCGCCGGCGTGCCTAATTTATCGTTCTGGTCGATATCACATTAGTACTTCAAAGAGAATTACAAACGTTTTTTTTCATTCCCATAGAGTACTTAACTGTGTGATTTTTGATTCCTTGTACAAGGCCATTCTGGCCTCCGTTTTGCTTACCGTTTGCACCGGCGTGCCTTATTTATCGTTCTGGTCGATATCACATCAGTACTTCAAAGAGAATTACAAACGTTTTTTTCGTACTCTTTTTTGTACCCATAGAGTACTTAACGGTGTGATTTTTGATTCCTTGTACAAGGCCATTCTGGCCTCCGTTTTGCTTGCCGTTTGCGCCGGCGTGCCTTATTTATCGTTCGGTCGATAACACATCGTACTTCAAAGAGAATTACAAACGTTTTTTTTCGTACTTATTTTTGTACCCATAGAGTACTTAACGGTGTGATTCTGGCCTCCGTTTTGCTTGCCGTTTGCGCCGGCATGCCTTATTTATCGTTCATTTCGATATCACATCAGTACTTCAAAGAGAATCACAAACGTTTTTTTTCTTAACTTTTTTTGTACCCATAGAGTAGTACTTAACGGTGTGATTTTAGATTACTTGTACAAGGCCATTCTGGCCTCCGTTTTGCTTGCCGTTTGCGCCGGCGTGCCTTATTTATCGTTCTGGTCTATATCACGTCAGTACTTCAAAGAGAATTACAAACGTTTTTTTTCGTACTTTTTTTTGTACCTATAGAGTACTTAACGGTGAGATTTTTGATACCTTGTACAAGGTCATTCCGGCCTCCATTTTGCTTGCCATTCACGCCGGCGTGACTTATTTATCGTTCTGGTCGATATCACGTCAGTACTTCAAAGAGAATTACAAACGTTTTTTTTCGTACTTTTTTTTGTACCCATAGAGTACTTAACTGTGTGATTTTTGATTCCTTGTACAAGGCCATTCTGGCCTCCGTTTTGCTTGCCGTTTGCGCTGGTGTCCCTTATTTATCGTTCTGGTTGATACCACATCAGTACTTCAAAGAGAATTACAAACATTTTTTCGTACTTTTTTTCGTACCCATAGAGTACTTAACTGTGTGATTTTTAATTCCTTGTACAAAGCCATTCTGGCCTCCGTTTTGCTTGCCGTTTGTGCCGGTGTGCCTTATTTATCGTTCTGGTCGATATCAAATCAGTACTTCAAAGAGAATTACAAACGTTTTTTCGTACTTTTTTTGGTACCCATAGAGTAGTTAACTGTGTGATTTTTGATTCCTTGTACAAGGCCATTCTGGCCTCCGTTTTGCTTGCCGTTTGCGCCGGCGTGCCTTATTTATCGTTCTGGTCTATATCACATCAGTACTTCAAAGTGAATTACAAACGTTTTTTTTTGTACTCTTTTTTGTACCCATAAAGTACTTAATGGTGAGATATTTGATTCCTTGTACAAGGCCATTCTAGCCTCCGTTTTGCTAGCCGTTTGCGCCGGCGTACCTTATTTATCGTTCTGGTCGATACCACATCAGTACTTCAAAGAGAATTACAAATGTTTTTTCGTACTTTTTTTTTCGTACCCATAGAGTACTTAACTGTGTGATTTTTGATTCCTTGTACAAAGCCATTCTGGCCTCCGTTTTGCTTGCCGTTTGCGCTGGCGTGCCTTGTTTATCGTTCTGGTCGATATCACATCAGTACTTCAATGAGAATTACAAACGTTTTTTTCGCACTTTTTTTCGTACCCATAGAGTACTTAATTGTGTGATTTTTGATTCCTTGTAAAAGGCCATTCTGGCCTCAGTTTTGCTTGCCGTTTCCGCCGGCGTGCCTTATTTATCATTCTGGTCGATATCACATCAATACTTCAAAGAGAATTACAAATGTTTTTTTTCGTACTTATTTTTGTACCCATAGTGTACTTAACGGTGTGATTCTGGCCTCCGTTTTGCTTGCCGTTTGCGCCGGAGTCCGTTATTTATCGTTCTGGTCGATAACACATCAGTACTTCAAAGAAAATTACAAACGATTTTTTTCGTACTTTTTTTCTTACCCATAGAGTACTTAACGGTGTGATTTTTGATTCCTTGTACAAGGCCATTCTGGCCTCCGTTCTGCTTGCCATTTGCGCTGGCGTGCCTGATTTATCGTTCGGTCGATAACACATCGGTAC
Organism: Gentiana straminea; assembly: GCA_036785695.1. NCBI lineage: Eukaryota > Viridiplantae > Streptophyta > Magnoliopsida > Gentianales > Gentianaceae > Gentiana > Gentiana straminea. The sequence goes on from JAVUPR010000109.1 coordinate 44,448, forward strand.
TTCAATGAGAAGTACAAACGTTTTTTACGTACTTTGTTTTGTACCCATAGAGTACTTAACGGTGTGATTTTTGATTCCTTGTACAAGGCCATTCGACCTCCGTCTTGCTTGCCGTTTGCGCGGCATACCTTATTTATCATTCTGGTCTATACCACATTAGTACTTCAAAGAGAATTACAAACGTTTTTTTTCATACTTCTTTTCGTACCCATAGAGTACTTAACGGTCTGATTTTTGATTCGTTGTACAAGGCCATTCTGGCCTCCGTTTTGCTTGCCGTTGGCACCGGCGTGCCTTATTTATCGTTCTGGTCGATAACACATCAGTTCTTCAATGAGAAGTACAAACATTTTTTACGTACTTTGTTTTGTACCCATAGAGTACTTAACGGTGTGATTTTTGATCCCTTGTACAAGGCCATTCTGACCTCCGTTTTACTTGCCGTTTGCGCCGGCGTACCTTATTTATCGTTCTGGTCGATACCACATCAGTACTTCAAAGGGAATTACATACGTTTTTTTTCATATATTTTTTTGTACCCATAGAATACTTAACTGTGTGATTTTTGATTCCTTGTACAAGGCCATTCTGGCCTCCGTTTTGCTTGCCGTTTGCGCCGGCGTGCCTTATTTATCGTTCTGGTCGATATCACATAAGTACTTCAAAGAGAATTACAAACTTTTTTTTTCGTACTCTTTTTTGTACCCATAGAGTACTTAACGGCGTGATTTTTGATTCCTTGTACAAGGCTATTCTGGCCACCGTTTTGCTTGCCGTTTGTGCCGGCGTGCCTTATTTATCGTTCTGGTTGATATCACATCAGTACTTCAAAGAGAATTACAAACGTTTTTTTTCGTACTTATTTTTGTAACCATAGAGTACTTAACGGTGTGATTCTGGCCTCCGTTTTGCTTGACGTTTGAGCCGGCGTGCCTTATTTATCGTTCAGGTCGATATTACATCAGTACTTCAAAGAGAATTACAAACGTTTTTTTCGTAACTTTTTTTGTACCCATAGAGTACTTAACGGTGTGAATTTTGATTCCTTGTACAAGGCCATTCTGGCCTCCGCTTTGCTTGCCATTTGCGCCGGCGTGCCTTATTTATCGTTCAGGTCGATATCACGTCAATACTTCAAAGAGAATTAAAAACTTTTTTTTCATACTTTTTTTTGTACCCATAGAGTACTTAACGGTGTGATTTTTTATACCTTGTACAAGGCCATTCTGCCCTCCGTTTTGCTTACCGTTTGTGCCGGCGTGCCTTATTTATAATTCTGGTCGATATCACGTCAGTACTTCAAAGAGAATTACATACGTTTTTTTTCATATTTTTTTTGTACCCATAGAGTACTTAACGGTGTGATTTTTGATACCTAGTCAAGGCCATTCTGGCCTCCGTTTTGCTTGCCGTTTGCGCCGGCGTGCCTTATTTATCGTTATGGTCGATATCACGTAAGTACTTCAAAGAGAATTACAAACCGTTTTTTGTACTTTTTTTGTACCCATAGAGTGCTTAACGGTGTGATTTTTGATTCCTTGTACAAGGCCATTCTGACCTCCGTTTTTCTTGCCGTTTGCGCCGGTGTACCTTATTTATCGTTCTGGTCGATACCACATCAGTACTTCAAAGAGAATTACAAACATTTTTTTTCGTACCCATAGAGTACTTAACTGTGTGATTTTTGATTCCTTGTACAAGGCCATTCTGGCCTCCATTTTTCTTGCCGTTTGCGCCGGCGTGCCTTATTGATCGTTCTGGTCAATATCGTATCAGTACTCCAAATTGAATTACAAACATTTTTTTCATACCCATAGAGTACTTAACTGTGTGATTTTTGATTCCTTGTACAAGGCCATTCTGGTCTCCGTTTTGCTTGCCGTTTGTGCCGGCGTGCCTTATTTATCGTTCTGGTCGATAACACATCAGTGGTCGATAACACATCGGTACTTCAATGAGAAGTACAAACGTTTTTTACGTACTTTGTTTTGTACCCATAGAGTACTTAAGAGTGTGATTTTTGATTCCTTATACAAGGCCATTCTGACCTCCGTTTTGCTTGCCGTTTGCGCCGGCGTACCTTATTTATCGTTCTGGTCGGAACCACATCAGTACTTCAAATAGAATTACAAACATTTTTTTTGTACTTTTTTTCGTACCCATAGAGTACTTAACTTTATGATTTTTGATTCCTTGTACAAGCCATTCTGGCCTCCGTTTTTCTTGCCGTTTGCGCCGGCGTGCCTTATTTATCGTTCTGGTCGATATCGCATCAGTATTTCAAAGAGAATTACAAACGTTTTTTTTGTACTTTTTTTTCGTACCCATAGAGTACTTAACTGTGTGATTTTGGATTCCTTGTACAAGGCCATTCTTGCCTCCATTTTGCTTGCCGTTTGCGCCGGCGTGCCTTATTTATCGTTCTGGTCGATAACACATCAGTACTTCAATGAGAAGTACAAACGTTTTTTTCATACTTTTTTTCGTACCCATAAAGTACTTAACTGTGTGATTTTTGATTCCTTGTACATGGCCATTCTGGCCTCCGTTTTGCTTGTCGTTTGCGCCGGCGTGCCTAATTTATCGTTTTGGTCGACATCACATCAGTACTTCAAAGAGAATTACAAGCGTTTTTTTCTTACCCATAGAGTACTTAACTGTGTGATTTCTGATTCCTTGTACTAGGCCATTCTGGCCTCCGTTTTGCTTGTCGTTTGCACCGGCGTGGCTTATTTATCGTTCTGGTCGATATCACATCAGTACTTCAAAGAGAATTACAAGTGTTTTTTTTGTACTCTTTTTTGTACCCATAGAGTACTTAACGGAGTGATTTTTGATTCCTTGTACAAGGCCATTCTGGCCTCCGTTTTTCTTGCCGTTTGCGCCGCCGGCGTGCCTTATTTATCGTTCTGGTCGATAACACATCAGTACTTCAAATTGAATTACAAACGTTTTTTTCGTACTTTTTTTCATACCCATAGGGTACTTATCTGTGTGATTTTTGATTCCTTGTACAAGGCCATTCTGGCCTCCATTTTGCTTGCCGTTTGCGCCGGCGTGCATTATTTATCGTTCTGGTCGATATCACATCATTACTTCCAAGAGAATTACAAATGCTTTTTTCGTACTTTTTTTCGTACCCATAGAGTACTTAACTGTGTGATTTTTGATTCCTTGTACAAGGCCTTTCTGGCCTCCGTTTTGCTTGCCGTTTGTGCCGGCGTGCCTTATTTTTCGTTCTGGTCGATAACACATCAGTGGTCGATAACACATTAGTACTTCAATTATAAGTACAAACGTTTTTTACGTTCTTTGTTTCGTACCCATAGAGTACTTAACAGTGTGATTTTTGATTCCTTGTACAAGGCCATTCTGACCTCCGTTTTGCTTGCCGTTTTCGCCGGCGTACCTTATTTATCGTTCTGGTCGATACCACATCAATACTTCAAAGAGAATTACAAACATTTTTTTCGTACCCATAGAGTACTTAACTGTGTGATTTTTGATTCCTTGTACAAGGCCATTCTGGCCTCCGTTTTTCTTGCCGTTTGCGCCGGCATGCCTTATTTATCGTTCTAGTCGATATCGCATCAGTACTTCAAAGAGAATTACAAACATTTTTTTTCGTACCCATAGAGTACTTAACTGTGTGATTTTTGATTCCTTGTACAATGCCATTCTGGCCTCCGTTTTGCTTGCCGTTTGCGCCGGCGTGCCTTATTTATCGTTCTGGTCGGTAACACATCAGTACTTCAATGAGAATTACAAACGTTTTTTTTGTACTTTGTTTTGTACCTATAGAGTACTTAACGGTGTGATTTTTGATTCCTTGTACAAGGCCATTCGGACCTCTATTTTGCTTGCCGTTTGTGCCGGCGTACCTTGTTTATCGTTCTGGTCGATACCACATCAGTACTTCAAAGACAATTACAAATGTTTTTTTCGTACTTTTTTTCGTTCTTAACTGTGTGATTTTTGATTCCTTGTACAAGTCCATTCTGGCCTCCGTTTTGCTTGTCATTTGCGCCGGCTTGCCTAATTTATCGTTCTGGTCGATATCACATCTGTACTTCAAAGAGAATTACAAATGTTTTTTTCGTACCCATAGAGTACTTAACTGTGCGATTTTTGATTCCTTGTACATGGACATTCTGGCCTCCGTTTTGCTTGCCGTGTGCACCGGCGTGCCTTATTTATCGTTCTGGTCGATATCACATCAGTACTTCAAAGAGAATTACAAACGATTTTTTCATACTCTTTTTTGTACCCATAGAGTACTTAACGGTTTGATTTTTGATTCCTTGTACAAGGCCATTCTGGCCTCCGTTTTGCTTGCCGTTTCCGCCGGCGTGCCTTATTTATCGTTCTGGTCGATATCACATCAGTACTTCAAAGAGAATTGCAAACGTTTTTTTTCGTACTTATTTTTGTACCCATAGAGTACTTAACGGTGTGATTCTGGCCTCCGTTTTGCTTGCCGTTTGCGCCGGCGTGCCTTATTTATCATTCATGTCGATATCACATCAGTACTTCACAGATAATTACAAATGTTTTTTTCGTAACTTTTTTTGTACCCATAGAGTAGTACTTAACGGTGTGATTTCTGATTACTTGTACAAGACCATTCTGGCCTCCGTTTTGCTTGCCATTTGCGATGACGTGCCTTATTTATCGTTCTGGTCGATATCACGTCAGTACTTCAAAGAGAATTACAAACGTTTTTTTCGTACTTTTTTTTGTACCCATAGAGTACTTAACTGTGTGATTTTTGATTCCTTGTACAAGGCCATTCTGACCTCCGTTTTGCTTGCCGTTTGCGTCGGCGTCCCTTATTTATCGTTCTGGTCGATACCACATCAGTACTTCAAAGAGAATTACAAACAATTTTTTTCGTACTTTTTTTTCGTACCCATAGAGTGCTTAACTGTGTGATTTTTGATTCCTTGTACAACGCCATTCTGGCCTCCGTTTTGCTTGCCGTTTGTGCCGGTGTGCCTTATTTATCGTTCTGGTCGATATCACATCAGTACTTCAATGAGAAGTACAAACATTTTTTACGTACTTTGTTTTGTACCCATAGAGTACTTAACGGTGTGATTTTTGATTCCTTGTACAAGGCCATTCTGGCCTCCGTTTTGCTTGCCGTTTGCGCCGGCGTGCCTTATTTATCGTTCTGGTAGATAACACATCCGTACTTCAATGAGAAGTACAAACGTTTTTTACGTACTTTGTTTTGTACCCATAGAGTACTTAACGGTGTGATTTTTGATTCATTGTACAAGGCCATTCTGACCTCCGTTTTGCTTTCCGTTTGTGCCGGCGTACCATATTTATCGTTCTGGTCGATACCACATCAGTACTTCAAAGAGAATTACAAACATTTTTTTTCGTACTTTTTTTGTACCCATAGAGTACTTAACGGTGTGATTTTTGATTCCTTGTACAAGGCCATTCTGACCTCCGTTTTGCTTGCCGTTTGCGCCGGCGTACCTTATTTATCGTTCTGGTCGATACCACATCAGTACTTCAAAGAGAATTACAAACATTTTTTTTCGTACCCATAGAGTACTTAACTGTGTGATTTTTGATTCCTTGTACAAGGCCATTCTGGCCTCCGTTTTTCTTGCCGTTTGCGCCGGCGTGCCTTATTTATCGTTCTGGTCGATATCGCATCAGTACTTCAAAGAGAATTTCAAACGATTTTTTTCGTACTTTTTTTTGTACCCATAGAGTACTTAACTGTGTGATTTTTGATTTCTTGTACAAGGCCATTCTGGCCTCCATTTTGCTTGCCTTTTAAGCCGGCGTGCCTTATTTATCGTTCTGGTCGATAGCACATCAGTACTTCAATGAGAAGTATAAACGATTTCTACGTACTTTGTTTTGTTCCCATAGTGTACTTAACGGTGTTATTTTTGATTCATTGTACAAGGCCATTCTGACCTCCGTTTTCCGTTCCGTTTGTGCCGGCGTACCTAATTTATCGTTCTGGTCGATACCACATCAGTACTTCAAAGAGAATTACAAACGTTTTTTTTCGTACCATTTTTCGTACCCATAGAGTACTTAACTGTGTGATTTTTGATTCCTTGTAAAAGGCCATTCTGGCCTCCGTTTTGCTTGTCATTTGCGCCGGCGTGCCTAATTTATAGTTCTTGTCGATATCACATCAGTACTTCAAAGAGAATTACAAATGTTTTTTTCGTAACCAGAGTACTTAACTGTGTGATTTTTGATTCCTTGTACATGGCCATTCTGGCCTCCGTTTTGCTTGCCGTTTGCACCGGCGTGCCTTATTTATCGTTCTGGTCGATATCACATCAGTACTTCACAGAGAATTACAAACGTTTTTTTCGTACTCTTTTTTGTACCCGTAGAGTACTTAACGGTGTGATTTTTGATTCCTTGTAAAAGGCCATTCTGGCCTCCGTTTTGCTTGCCGTTTGCGCCGGCGTGCCTTATTTATCGTTCTGGTCGATATCACATTAGTGCTTCAAAGAGAATTACAAAGGTTTTTTTCGTACTTATTTTTGTACCCATAGAGTACTTAACGGTGTAATTCTGGCTTCCGTTTTGCTTGCCGTTTGCGCCGGCGTGCCTTATTTATCGTTCATGTCGATATCACATTAGTACTTCAAAGAGAATTACATACGTTTTTTTTCATATTTTTTTTGTACCCATAGAGTACTTAACGGTGTCATTTTTGATACCTAGTACAAGACCATTCTGGCCTCCGTTTTGCCTGCCATTTGCACCGGCGTGCCTTATTTATCGTTCTGGTCGATATCACGTCAGTACTTCAAAGAGAATTACAAACGTTTTTTTTTCATACTTTTTTTGTACCTATAGAGTACTTAACGGTGTGATTTTTGATTCCTTGTACAAGGCCATTCTGACCTCCGTTTTGCTTGCCATTTGCGCCGGCGTGCCTTATTTATCGTTCTGGTCGATACCACATCAGTACTTCAAAGAGAATTACAAACATTTTTTTCACACTTTTTTTCGTACCCATAGAGTACTTAACGGTGTGATTTTTGATTCCTTGTACAAGGCCATTCTGACCTCCGTTTTGCTTGCCGTTTGCGCCGGCGTACCTTGCTTATCGTTCTGGTCGATGACACATCGGTACTTCAAAGACAATTACAAACGTTTTTTTTCGTACTTTTTTTCGTACCCATAAAGTACTTAACTGTGTGATTTTTGATTCCTTGTAAAAGGCCATTCTGGCCTCCGTTTTGCTTGTCGTTTGCGCCGGCATGCCTAATTTATCGTTCTGGTCGATATCACATTAGTACTTCAAAGAGAATTACAAACGTTTTTTTTCGTTCCCATAGAGTACTTAACTGTGTGATTTTTGATTCCTTGTACAAGGCCATTCTGGCCTCCGTTTTGCTTACCGTTTGCACCGGCGTGCCTTATTTATCGTTCGGGTCGATATCACATCAGTACTTCAAAGAGAATTACAAACGTTTTTTTCGTACACTTTTTTGTACCCATAGAGTACTTAAGAGTGTGATTTTTGATTCCTTGTACAAGGCCATTCTGGCCTCCGTTTTGCTTGCCGTTTGCGCCGGCGTGCCTTATTTATCGTTCTGGTCGATAACACATCGTACTTCAAAGAGAATTACAAACGTTTTTTTTCGTACTTATTTTTTTGTACCCATAGTACTTAAGTACTTAACCGTGTGAAGGCCTCGGCCTCCGTTTTGCTTGCCGTTTGCGCCGGCATGCCTTATTTATCGTTCATGTCGATATCACATCAGTACTTCAAAGAGAATCACAAACGTTTTTTTTCTTAACTTTTTTGTACCCATAGAGTAGTACTTAACGGTGTGATTTTAGATTACTTGTACAAGGCCATTCTGGCCTCCGTTTTGCTTGCCGTTTGCGCCGGCGTGCCTTATTTGTCGTTCTGGTCTATGTCACGTCAGTACTTCAAAGAGAATTACAAACGTTTTTTTCGTACTTTTTTTTGTACCTATAGAGTACTTAACGGTGTGATTTTTGATACCTTGTACAAGGTCATTCTGGCCTCCATTTTGCTTGCCGTTCACGCCGGCGTGACTTATTTATCGTTCTGGTCGATATCACGTCAGTACTTCAAAGAGAATTACAAATGTTTTTTTTCGTACTTTTTTTTGTACCCATAGAGTACTTAACTGTGTGATTTTTGATTCCTTGCACAAGGCCATTCTGACCTCCGTTTTGCTTGCCGTTTGCGCCGGTGTCCCTTATTTATCGTTCTGGTCGATACCACATCAGTACTTCAAAGAGAATTACAAACATTTTTTTCATACTTTTTTTCGTACCCATAGAGTACTTAACTGTGTGATTTTTAATTCCTTGTACAAAGCCATTCTGGCCTCCGTTTTGCTTGCCGTTTGTGCCGGTGTGCCTTATTTATCGTTCTGGTCGATATCAAATCAATACTTCAAAGAGAATTACAAACGTTTTTTCGTACTTTTTTTCGTACCCATAGAGTACTTAACTGTGTGATTTTTGATTCCTTGTACAAGGCCATTCTGGGCTCCGTTTTGCTTGCCGTTTGCGCCGGCGTGCCTTATTTATCGTTCGGTCGTATCACATCGGTACTTCAAAGTGAATTACAAACGTTTTTTTTTGTACTCTTTTTTGTACCCATAAAGTACTTAATGGTGAGATATTTGATTCCTTGTACAAGGCCATTCTAGCCTCCGTTTTGCTAGCCGTTTGCGCCGGCGTACCTTATTTATCGTTTCGGTCGATACCACATCAGTACTTCAAAGAGAATTACAAATGTTTTTTCGTACTTTTTTTTCGTACCCATAGGGTACTTAACTGTGTGGATTTTTGATTCCTTGTACAAAGCCATTCTGGCCTCCGTTTTGCTTGCCGTTTGCGCCGGCGTGCCTTGTTTATCGTTCTGGTCGATACCACATCAGTACTTCAAAGCTAATTACAAACATTTTTTCGTACTTTTTTTCGTACCCATAGAGTACTTAACTGTGTGATTTTTGATTTCTTGTACAAGGCCATTCTGGCCTCCATTTTGCCTGCCATTTGCGCCGGCGTGCCTTATTTATCATTCTGGTCGATATCACATCAGTACTTCAAAGAGAATTACAAATGTTTTTTTTCGTACTTATTTTTGTACCCATAGTGTACTTAACGGTGTGATTCTGGCCTCCGTTTTGCTTGCCGTTTGCGCCGGAGTCCGTTATTTATCGTTTTGGTCGATAACACATCAGTACTTCAAAGAAAATTACAAACGGTTTTTTTCGTACTTTTTTTCTTACCCATAGAGTACTTAACGGTGTGATTTTTGATTCCTTGTACAAGGCCATTCTGGCCTCCGTTCTGCTTGCCATTTGCTCCGGCGTGCCTGATTTATCGTTCTGGTCGATAACACATCAGTACTTCAATGAGAAGTACAAACGTTTTTTACGTACTTTGTTTTGTACCCATAGAGTACTTAACGGTGTGATTTTTGATTCCTTGTACAAGGCCATTCTGACCTCCGTCTTGCTTGCCGTTTGCGCGGCATACCTTATTTATCATTCTGGTCTATACCACATTAGTACTTCAAAGAGAATTACAAACGTTTTTTTTCATACTTCTTTTCGTACCCATAGAGTACTTAACGGTCTGATTTTTGATTCCTTGTACAAGGCCATTCTGGCCTCCGTTTTGCTTGCCGTTGGCACCGGCGTGCCTTATTTATCGTTCTGGTCGATAACACATCAGTTCTTCAATGAGAAGTACAAACATTTTTTACGTACTTTGTTTTGTACCCATAGAGTACTTAACGGTGTGATTTTTGATTCCTTGTACAAGGCCATTCTGACCTCCGTTTTACTTGCCGTTTGCGCCGGCGTACCTTATTTATCGTTCTGGTCGATACCACATCAGTACTTCAAAGGGAATTACATACGTTTTTTCATACATTTTTTTGTACCCATAGAATACTTAACTGTGTGATTTTTCATTCCTTGTACAAGGCCATTCTGGCCTCCGTTTTGCTGGCCGTTTGCGCCGGCGTGCCTTATTTATCGTTCTGGTCGATATCACATAAGTACTTCAAAGAGAATTACAAACTTTTTTTTTTCGTACTCTTTTTTGTACCCATAGAGTACTTAACGGTGTGATTTTTGATTCCTTGTACAAGGCTATTCTGGCCTCCGTTTTGCTTGCCGTTTGTGCCGGCGTGCCTTATTTATCGTTCTGGTTGATATCACATCAGTACTTCAAAGAGAATTACAAACGTTTTTTTTTCGTACTTTTTTTCGTACCCATAAAGTACTTAACTGTGTGATTTTTGATTCCTTGTACAAGGCCATTCTGGCCTCCGTTTTCTTACCGTTTGTGCCGGCGTGCCTTATTTATCATTCTGGTCGATATCACGTCAGTACTTCAAAGAGAATTACATACGTTTTTTTTCATATTTTTTTTGTACCCATAGAGTACTTAACGATGTGATTTTTGATACCAAGTACAAGGCCATTCTGGCCTCCGTTTTGCTTGCCGTTTGCGCCGGCGTGCCTTATTTATCGTTATGGTCGATATCACGTAAGTACTTCAAAGAGAATTACAAACCGTTTTTTGTACTTTTTTTGTACCCATAGAGTGCTTAACGGTGTGATTTTTGATTCCTTGTACAAGGCCATTCTGACCTCCGTTTTTCTTGCCGTTTGCGCCGGCGTACCTTATTTATCGTTCTGGTCGATACCACATCAGTACTTCAAAGAGAATTACAAACATTTTTTTTTCGTACCCATAGAGTACTTAACTGTGTGATTTTTGATTCCTTGTACAAGGCCATTTTGGGCTCCATTTTTCTTGCCGTTTGCGCCGGCGTGCCTTATTGATCGTTCTGGTCAATATCGTATCAGTACTACAAATTGAATTACAAACATTTTTTTCGTACTTTTTTTCATACCCATAGAGTACTTAACTGTGTGATTTTTGATTCCTTGTACAAGGCCATTCTGGTCTCCGTTTTGCTTGCCGTTTGTGCCGGCGTGCCTTATTTATCGTTCTGGTCGATAACACATCAGTGGTCGATAACACATCGGTACTTCAATGAGAAGTACAAACGTTTTTTACGTACTTTGTTTTGTACCCATAGAGTACTTAAGAGTGTGATTTTTGATTCCTTATACAAGGCCATTATGACCTCCGTTTTGCTTGCCGTTTGCGCCGGCGTACCTTATTTATCGTTCTGGTCGGAACCACATCAGTACTTCAAAAAGAATTACAAACATTTTTTTCGTACTTTTTTTCGTACCCATAGAGTACTTAACTTTGTGATTTTTGATTCCTTGTACAAGCCATTCTGGCCTCCGTTTTTCTTGCCATTTGCGCCGGCGTGCCTTATTTAACGTTCTGGTCGATATCGCATCAGTATTTCAAAGAGAATTACAAACATTTTTTTTGTACTTTTTTTTCGTACCCACAGAGTACTTAACTGTGTGATTTTGGATTCCTTGTACAAGGCCATTCTTGCCTCCATTTTGCTTGCCGTTTGCGCCGGCGTGCCTTATTTATCGTTCTGGTCGATAACACATCAGTACTTCAATGAGAAGTACAAACGTTTTTTTTCGTACTTTTTTTCGTACCCATAAAGTACTTAACTGTGTGATTTTTGATTCCTTGTACATGGCCATTCTGGCCTCCGTTTTGCTTGTCGTTTGCGCCGGCGTGCCTAATTTATCGTTTGGTCGACATCACATCAGTACTTCAAAGAGAATTACAAGCGTTTTTTTTCCTTACCCATAGAGTACTTAACTGTGTGATTTCTGATTCCTTATACTAGGCCATTCTGGCCTCCGTTTTGCTTGCCGTTTGCACCGGCGTGGCTTATTTATCGTTCTGGTCGATATCACATCAGTACTTCAAAGAGAATTACAAGCGTTTTTTTTGTACTCTTTTTTGTACCCATAGAGTACTTAACGGTGTGATTTTTGATTCCTTGTACAAGGCCATTCTGGCCTCCGTATTTCTTGCCGTTTGCGCCGCCGGCGTGCCTTATTTATCGTTCTGGTCGATAACACATCATTACTTCAAATTGAATTACAAACGTTTTTTTTCGTACTTTTATTCATACCCATAGAGTACTTATCTGTGTGATTTTTGATTCCTTGTACAAGGCCATTCTGGCCTCCATTTTGCTTGCCGTTTGCGCCGGCGTGCATTATTTATCGTTCTGGTCGATATCACATCATTACTTCCAAGAGAATTACAAATGTTTTTTTCGTACTTTTTTTCGTACCCATAAAGTACTTAACTGTGTGATTTTTGATTCCTTGTACAAGGCCTTTCTGGCCTCCGTTTTGCTTGCCGTTTGTGCTGGCGTGCCTTATTTATCGTTCTGGTCGATAACAAATCAGTGGTCGATAACACATTAGTACTTCAATTATAAGTACAAACGTTTTTTACGTACTTTGTTTTGTACCCATAGAGTACTTAACAGTGTGATTTTTGATTCCTTGTACAAGGCCATTCTGACCTCCGTTTTGCTTGCCGTTTGCGCCGGCGTACCTTATTTATCGTTCTGGTCGATACCACATCAATACTTCAAAGAGAATTACAAACATTTTTTTCGTACCCATAGAGTACTTAACTATGTGATTTTTGATTCCTTGTACAAGGCCATTCTGGCCTCCGTTTTTCTTGCCGTTTGCACCGGCATGCCTTATTTATCGTTCTAGTCGATATCGCATCAGTACTTCAAAGAGAATTACAAACATTTTTTTTCGTACCCATAGAGTACTTAACTGTGTGATTTTTGATTCCTTGTACAATGCCATTCGGCCTCCGTTTTGCTTGCCGTTTGCGCCGGCGTGCCTTATTTATCGTTATGGTCGATAACACATCAGTACTTCAATGAGAATTACAAACGTTTTTTTTTGTACTTTGTTTTGTACCTATAGAGTACTTAACGGTGTGATTTTTGATTCCTTGTACAAGGCCATTCTGACCTCTATTTTGCTTGCCGTTTGTGCCGGCGTACCTTGTTTATTGTTCTGGTCGATACCACATCAGTACTTCAAAGACAATTACAAATGTTTTTTTTCGTACTTTTTTTCGTACTTAACTGTGTGATTTTTGATTCCTTGTACAAGTCCATTCTGGCCTCCGTTTTACTTGTCATTTACGCCGGCTTGCCTAATTTATCGTTCTGGTCGATATCACATCTGTACTTCAAAGAGAATTACAAATGTTTTTTTTCGTACTTATTTTTGTACCCATAGTGTACTTAACGGTGTGATTCTGGCCTCCGTTTTGCTTGCCGTTTGCGCCGGAGTCCGTTATTTATCGTTCTGGTCGATAACACATCAGTACTTCAAAGAAAATTACAAACGGTTTTTTTCGAACTTTTTTTCTTACCCATAGAGTACTTAACGGTGTGATTTTTGATTCCTTGTACAAGGCCATTCTGGCCTCCGTTCTGCTTGCCATTTGCGCCGGCGTGCCGATTTATCGTTCGGTCGATATCACATTAGTACTTCAAAGAGAATTACAAACGTTTTTTTTTTTTCATTCCCATAGAGTACTTAAGCGTGTGATTTTTGATTCCTTGTACAAGGCCATTACGGCCTCCGTTTTGCTTACCGTTTGCACCGGCGTGCCTTATTTATCGTTCTGGTCGATATCACATCAGTACTTCAAAGAGAATTACAAACGTTTTTTTCGTACTCTTTTTTGTACCCATAGAGTACTTAACGGTGTGATTTTTGATTCCTTGTACAAGGCCATTCTGGCCTCCGTTTTGCTTGCCGTTTGCGCCGGCGTGCCTTATTTATCGTTCTGGTCGATAACACATCAGTACTTCAAAGAGAATTACAAACGTTTTTTTTCGTACTTATTTTTGTACCCATAGAGTACTTAACGGTGTGATTCTGGCCTCCGTTTTGCTTGCCGTTTGCGCCGGCATGCCTTATTTATCGTTCATGTCGATATCACATCAGTACTTCAAAGAGAATCACAAACGTTTTTTTTCTTAACTTTTTTTGTACCCATAGAGTAGTACTTAACGGTGTGATTTTAGATTACTTGTACAAGGCCATTCTGGCCTCCGTTTTGCTTGCCGTTCACACCGGCGTGACTTATTTATCGTTCTGGTCGATATCACGTCAGTACTTCAAAGAGAATTACAAACGTTTTTTTTCGTACTTTTTTTTGTACCCATAGAGTACTTAAGCGTGTGATTTTTGATTCCTTGTACAAGGCCATTCTGACCTCCGTTTTGCTTGCCGTTTGCGCCGGTGTCCCTTATTTATCGTTCTGGTCGATACCACATCAGTACTTCAAAGAGAATTACAAACATTTTTTTCGTACTTTTTTTCGTACCCATAGAGTACTTAACCGTGTGATTTTTAATTCCTTGTACAAAGCCATTCTGGCCTCCGTTTTGCTTGCCGTTTGTGCCGGTGTGCCTTATTTATCGTTCTGGTCGATATCAAATCAGTACATCAAAGAGAATTACAAACGTTTTTTCGTACTTTTTTTCGTACCCATAGAGTACTTAAGCTTGTGTGATTTTTGATTCCTTGTACAAGGCCATTCTGGCCTCCGTTTTGCTTGCCGTTTGCGCCGGCGTGCCTTATTTATCGTTCTGGTCTATATCACATCAGTACTTCAAAGTGAATTACAAACGTTTTTTTTTGTACTCTTTTTTGTACCCATAAAGTACTTAATGGTGAGATATTTGATTCCTTGTACAAGGCCATTCTAGCCTCCGTTTTGCTAGCCGTTTGCGCCGGCGTACCTTATTTATCGTTCTGGTCGATACCACATCAGTACTTCAAAGAGAATTACAAATGTTTTTTCGTACTTTTTTTTCGTACCCATAGAGTACTTAACTGTGTGATTTTTGATTCCTTGTACAAAGCCATTCTGGCCTCCATTTTGCTTGCCGTTTGCGCCGGCGTGCCTTGTTTATCGTTCTGGTCGATATCACATCAGTACTTCAATGAGAATTACAAACGTTTTTTTTCGCACTTTTTTTCGTACCCATAGAGTACTTAACTGAGTGATTTTTGATTCCTTGTAAAAGGCCATTCTGGCCTCAGTTTTGCTTGCCGTTTGCACCGGCGTGCCTTATTTATCATTCTGGTCGATATCACATCAGTACTTCAAAGAGAATTACAAATGTTTTTTTTCGTACTTATTTTTGTACCCATAGTGTACTTAACGGTGTGATTCTGGCCTCCGTTTTGCTTGCCGTTTGCGCCGGAGTCCGTTATTTATCGTTCTGGTCGATAACACATCAGTACTTCAAAGAAAATTACAAACGGTTTTTTTCGTAATTTTTTTCTTACCCATAGAGTACTTAACGGTGTGATTTTTGATTCCTTGTACAAGGCCATTCTGGCCTCCGTTCTGCTTGCCATTTGCGCCGGCGTGCCTGATTTATCGTTCTGGTCGGTAACACATCAGTACTTCAATGAGAAGTACAAACATTTTTTACGTACTTTGTTTTGTACCCATAGAGTACTTAACGGTGTGATTTTTGATTCCTTGTACAAGGCCATTCTGACCTCCGTCTTGCTTGCCGTTTGCGCGGCATACCTTATTTATCATTCTGGTCTATACCACATTAGTACTTCAAAGAGAATTACAAACGTTTTTTTTCATACTTCTTTTCGTACCCATAGAGTACTTAACGGTCTGATTTTTGATTCCTTGTACAAGGCCATTCTGGCCTCCGTTTTGCTTGCCGTTGGCACCGGCGTGCCTTATTTATCGTTCTGGTCGATAACACATCAGTTCTTCAATGAGAAGTACAAACATTTTTTACGTACTTTGTTTTGTACCCATAGAGTACTTAACGGTGTGATTTTTGATTCCTTGTACAAGGCCATTCTGACCTCCGTTTTACTTGCCGTTTGTGCCGGCGTACCTTATTTATCGTTCTGGTCGATACCACATCAGTACTTCAAAGGGAATTACATACGTTTTTTTTCAATCATTTTTTTGTACCCATAGAATACTTAACTGTGTGATTTTTGATTCCTTGTACAAGGCCATTCTGGCCTCCGTTTTGCTGGCCGTTTGCGCCGGCGTGCCTTATTTATCGTTCTGGTCGATATCACATAAGTACTTCAAAGAGAATTACAAACTTTTTTTTTTCGTACTCTTTTTTGTTCCCATAGAGTACTTAACGGTGTGATTTTTGATTCCTTGTACAAGGCTATTCTGGCCTCCGTTTTGCTTGCCGTTTGTGCCGGCGTGCCTTATTTATCGTTCTGGTTGATATCACATCAGTACTTCAAAGAGAATTACAAACTTTTTTTTCGTACTTATTTTTGTACCCATAGAGTACTTAACGGCGTGATTCTGGCCTCCGTTTTGCTTGTCGTTTGAGCCGGCGTGCCTTATTTATCGTTCAGGTCGATATTACATCAGTACTTCAAAGAGAATTACAAATGTTTTTTTCGTAACTTGTTTTGTACCCATAGAGTACTTAACGGTGTGAATTTTGATTCCTTGTACAAGGCCATTCTGTCCTCCGCTTTGCTTGCCGTTTGCGCCGGCGTGCCTTATTTATCGTTCTGGTCGATATCACGTCCATACTTCAAAGAGAATTTAAAACGTTTTTTTCATACTTTTTTTTGTACCCATAGAGTACTTAACGGTGTGATTTTTTATAACTTGTACATGGCCATTCTGGCCTCCGGCGTGCCATATTTATCATTCTGGTCGATATCACGTAAGTACTTCAAAGAGAAGTACATACGTTTTTTTTCATATTTTTTTGTACCCATAGAGTACTTAACGGTGTCATTTTTGATACCTAGTACAAGGCCATTCTGGCCTCCGTTTTGCTTACCGTTTGTGCCGGTGTGCCTTATTTATCGTTCTGGTTTATAACACATCAGTACTTCAATGAGAAGTAAAAATGTTTTTTACGTACTTTGTTTTGTACCCATAGAGTACTTAACGGTGTGATTTTTGATTCCTTGTACAAGGTCATTCTGACCTCCGTTTTGCTTGCCGTTTGCGCCGGCGTACCTTATTTATCGTTCTGGTCGATACCACATCAGTACTTCAAAGCTAATTACAAACATTTTTTCGTACTTTTTTTCGTACCCATAGAGTACTTAACTGTGGGATTTTTGATTTCTTGTACAAAGCCATTCTGGCCTCCATTTTGCCTGCCATATTTCGCCGGCGTGCCTTATTTATCGTTCTGGTCGATATCACATCAGTACTTCAAAGAGAATTACAAACGTGTTTTTTCGTACTTTTTTTCGTACCCATAGAGTACTTAACTGTGTGATTTTTTATTCCTTGTACAAGGCCATTATGGCCTCCGTTCTGTTAGCCGTTTACGCCGGCGTGCCTTATTTATCGTTCTGGTCGATATCACATCAGTACTTCAAAGAGAATTACAAATGTTTTTTTTCGTACTCTTTTTTGTACCCATAGAGTACTTAACGGTGTGATTTTTGATTCCTTGTACAAGACCATTATGGCCTCCGTTTTGCTTGCCGTTTGCGCCGGCGTGCCTTATTTATCGTTATGGTCGATAACACATCAGTACTTCAAAGAGAATTACAAACGTTTTTTTTCGTACTTATTTTTGTACCCATAGAGTACTTAACGCTGTGATTCTGGCCTCCGTTTTGCTTGCCGTTTGCGCCGGCGTGCCTTATTTATCGTTCTGGTCGATATTACATCAGTACTTCAAAGAGAATTACAAACGTTTTTTTCGTAACTTTTTTTGAACCATAGAGTACTTAACGGTGTGAATTTTGATTAATTGTACAAGGCCATTCTGACCTCCGTTTTGCTAGCCGTTTGCGCCGGCATGCCTTATTTATCGTCCTGGTCGATATCACGCCAGTACTTCAAAGAGAATTACACACGTTTTTTTCGTACTTATTTTTGTACCCATAGAGTACTTAACGGTGTGATTCTGGCCTCCGATTTTCTTGCCGTTTGCGCCGGCGTGCATTATTTATCGTTTTGGTCGATATCACATCAGTACTTCAATGTGAATTACAAACGTTTTTTTCGTAACTTTTTTTGTACCCATAGATTACTTAATAGTGTGAATTTTGATTCCTTGTACAAGTCCATTCTGGTCTCCATTTTAATTGCCGTTTGCGCCGGCGTGCCTTATTTATCGTTCTGGTCGATAACACATCAGTACTTCAATGAGAAGTAAAAATGTTTTTGACATACTTTGTTTTTTACCCATAGAGTACTTAACGGTGTGATTTTTGATTCCTTGTACAAGGCCATTCTGACCTCCGTTTTGCTTGCTGTTTGCGCCGGCGTACCTTATTTATCGTTCTGGTCGATACCACGTCAGTACTTCAAAGCTAATTACAAACGTTTTTTTCGAACTTTTTTCGTACCCATAGAGTACTTAACTGTGTGATTTTTGATTTCTTGTACAAGGCCATTCTGGCCTCCGTTTTGCTTGCCGTTTGCGCCGGCTTGCCTTATTTATCATTCTGGTCGATATCACATCAGTACTTCAAAGATAATTACAAACGTGTTTTTTCATACTTTTTTTTCGTACCCATAGAGTACTTAACTGTGTGATTTTTAATTCCTTGTACAAGGCCATTATGGCCTCCGTTCTGCTAGCCGTTTGCGCCGGCGTGCCTTATTTATCATTCTGGTCGATATCACATCAGTACTTCAAAGGGAATTACAAATGTTTTTTTCGTACTCTTATTTGTACCCATAGAGTACTTAACGGTGGGATTTTTTATTCCTTGTACAAGGCCATTCTGGCCTCCGTTTTGCTTGCCGTTTGCGCCAGCGTGCCTTATTTATCGTTCTGGTCGATAACACATTAGTACTTCAAAGAGAATTACAAACGTTTTTTTTCGTACTTATTTTTGTACCCATAGAGTACTTAACGGTGTGATTCTGGCCTCCGTTGTTCTTGCCGTTTGCGCCGGCGTGCATTATTTATCGTTCTGGTCGATATCACATCAGTACTTCAATGTGAATTACAAACATTTTTTTTCATAACTTTTTTTGTACCCATAGAGTACTTAACGGTGTGAATTTCGATTCCTTGTACAAGGCCATTCTGGCCTCCGTTTTGCTTGCCGTTTGCGCCGGCGTGCCTTATTTATCATTATGGTCGATATCACGTCAGTACTTCAAAGAGAATTACAAAGTTTTTTTCGTACTTTTTTTTGTACCCATAGAGTACTTAACGGTGTGATTTTTGATACCTTGTAAATGGCCATTCTGGCCTCCGTTTTGCTTGCCGTTTGCGCCGGCGTGCCTTATTTATCGTTCTGGTCGATATCACGTTTGTACTTCAAAGAGAATTACATACGTTTTTTTCATACTTTTTTTTGTACCCATAGAGTACTTAACGGTGTGATTTTTGATACCTAGTACAAGGCCATTCTGGCCTCCGTTTTGCTTGCCGTTTGCGCCGGCGTAACTTATTTATCGTTCTGGTCAATATCACGTCAGTACTTCAAAGAGAATTACAAACGTTTTTTTCGTAACTTATTTTGTACCCATAGAGTACTTAACGGTGTGAATTTTGATTCCTTGTACAAGGCCATTCTGGCCTCCATTTTGCTTGCCGTTTGCGCCGGCGTGCCTTATTTATCGTTCTGGTCGATAACACATCAGTATTTCAATGTGAATTACACATGTTTTTTTCATACATTGTTTTGTACCCATAGAGTACTTAACGGTGTGATTTTTGATTCCTTGTACAAGGCCATTCTGACCTCCGTTTTACTTGCCGTTTGCGCCGGCGTACCTTATTTATCGTTCTGGTCGATACCACATCAGTACTTCAAAGGGAATTACATACGTTTTCTTTCATACTTTTTTTTTGTACCCATAGACTACTTAACTGTGTGATTTTTGATTCCTTGTACAAGGCCATTCTGGCCTCCGTTTTACTGGCCGTTTGCTCCGGCGTGACTTATTTATCGTTCTGGTCGATATCACATCAGTACTTCAAAGAGAATTACAAACGTGTTTTTTCATACTTTTTTTCGTACCCATAGAGTACTTAACTGTGTGATTTTTTATTCCTTGTACATGGCCATTATGGCCTCCGTTCTGCTAGCCGTTTACGCCGGCATGCCTTATTTATCGTTCTGGTCGATATCACATCAGTACTTCAAAGAGAATTACAAATGTTTTTTTTCGTACTCTTTTTTGTACCCATAGAGTACTTAACGGTGTGATTTTTGATTCCTTGTACAAGGCCATTCCGGCCTCCGTTTTGCTTGCCGTTTGCGCCGGCGTGCCTTATTTATCGTTCTGGTCGATAACACATCAGTACTTCAAAGAGAATTACAAACGTTTTTTTTCGTACTTATTTTTGTACCCATAGAGTACTTAACGGTGTGATTCTGGCCTCCGTTTTGCTTGCCGTTTGCGCCGGCGTGCCTTATTTATCGTTCTGGTCGATATTACATCAGTACTTCAAAGAGAATTACAAACGTTTTTTTTCGTAACTTTTTTTGTACCCATAGAGTACTTAACGTTGTGAATTTTGATTCCTTGTACAAGGCCATTCTGGCCTCCGTTTTGCTTGCCGTTTGCGCCGGCATGCCTTATTTATCGTTCTGGTCGATATCACGCCAGTACTTCAAAGAGAATTACACACGTTTTTTTCGTACTTATTTTTGTACCCATAGAGTACTTAACGGTGTGATTCTGGCCTCCGTTTTTCTTGCCGTTTGCGCCGGCGTGCATTATTTATCATTCTGGTCGATATCACATCAGTACTTCAATGTGAATTACAAACGTTTTTTTTCATAACTTTTTTTGTACCCATAGAGTACTTAACGGTGTGAATTTTGATTTCTTGTACAAGGCCATTCTGGCCTCCGTTTTGCTTGCCGTTTGCGCCGGCGTACCTTATTTATCATTATGGTCGATATCACGTCAGTACTTGAAAGAGAATTACAAAAGTTTTTTTCGTTCTTTTTTTTGTACCCATAGAGTACTTAACGGTGTGATTTTTGATACCTTGTAAATGGCCATTCTGGCCTCCATTTTGCTTGCCGTTTGCGCCGGCGTGCCTTATTTATCGTTCTGGTCGATATCACGTTTGTACTTCAAAGAGAATTACATACGTTTTTTTCGTACTTTTTTTTGTACCCATAGAGTACTTAACGGTGTGATTTTTGATACCTAGTACAAGGCCATTCTGGCCTCCGTTTTCCTTGCCGTTTGCGCCGGCGTGACTTATTTATCGTTCTGGTCAATATCACGTCAGTACTTCGAAGAGAATTACAAACGTTTTTTTCGTAACTTTTTTTGTACCCATAGAGTACTTAACGGTGTGAATTTTGATTCCTTGTACAAGGCCATTCTGGCCTCCATTTTGCTTGCCGTTTGCGCCGGCGTGCCTTATTTATCGTTCTGGTCGATAACACATCAGTATTTCAATGTGAATTACACATGTTTTTTTCATACATTGTTTTGTACCCATAGAGTACTTAACGGTGTGATTTTTGATTCCTTGTACAAGGCCATTCTGACCTCCGTTTTACTTGCCGTTTGCACCGGCGTGCCTTATTTATCGTTCTGGTCGATACCACATCAGTACTTCAAAGGGAATTACATACGTTTTTTTTCATACTTTTTTTTGTACCCATAGAGTACTTAACTGTGTGATTTTTGATTCCTTGTACAAGGCCATTCTGGCCTCCGTTCTGCTGGCCGTTTGCTCCGGCGTGCCTTATTTATCGTTTTGGTCGATATCACATCAGTACTTCAAAGAGAATTACAAACGTTTTTTTTCGTACTCTTTTTTGTACCCATAGAGTACTTAACGGTGTGATTTTTGATTCCTTGTACAAGGCTATTCTGGCCTCCGTTTTGCTTGCCGTTTGCGCCGGCGTGCCTTATTTATCGTTCTAGTCGATATCACATCAGTACTTCAAAGAGAATTACAAACGTTTTTTTTCGTACTTATTTTTGTACTCATAGAGTACTTAATGGTGTGATTCTGGCCTCCGTTTTGCTTGACGTTTGCGCCGGCGTGCCTTATTTATCGTTCAGGTCGATATTACATCAGTACTTCAAAGAGAATTATAAACGTTTTTTACGTAACTTTTTTTGAACACATAGAGTACTTAACGGTGTGAATTTTGATTCCTTGTACAAGGCCATTCTGGCCTCCGCTTTGCTTGCCGTTTGCGCCGGCGTGCCTTATTTATCGTTCTGGTCGATATCACGTCAATACTTCAAAGAGAATTACATACGTTTTTTTTCATATTTTTTTGTACCCATAGAGTACTTAACGGTGTCATTTTTGATACCTAGTACAAGGCCATTTTGGCCTCCGTTTTGCTTGCCGTTTGCGCCGGCGTGCCTTATTTATCGTTATGGTCGATATCACGTCAGTACTTCAAAGAGAATTACAAACCGTTTTTTTGTATTTTTTTGTACCCATAGAGTGCTTAACGGTGTGATTTTTGATTCCTTGTACAAGGCCATTCTGGCCACCGTTTACCTTACCGTTTGCGCCGGCGTGCCTTATTTATCGTTCTGGTCGATAACACATCAGTACTTCAATGAGAAGTAAAAATGTTTTTTACGTACTTTGTTTTGTACCCATAGAGTACTTAACGGTGTGATTTTTGATTCCTTGTACAAGGCCATTCTGATCTCCGTTTTGCTTGCCGTTTGCGCCGGTGTACCTTATTTATCGTTCTGGTCGATACCACATCAGTACTTCAAAGCTAATTACAAACATTTTTTTCGTACTTTTTTTCGTACCCATAGAGTACTTAACTGTGTGATTTTTGATTTCTTATACAAGGCCATTCTGGCCTCCGTTTTGCTTGCCGTTTGCGCCGGCGTGCCTTATTTATCGTTCTGGTCAATATCACATCAGTACTTCAAAGAGAATTACAAACGTGTTTTTTCGTACTTTTTTTGAACACATAGAGTACTTAACGGTGTGAATTTTGATTCCTTGTACAAGGTCATTCTGGCCTCCGCTTTGCTTGCCGTTTGCGCCGGCGTGCCTTATTTATCGTTCTGGTCGATATCACGTCAATACTTCAAAGAGAATTAAAAATGTTTTTTTCTCATACTTTTTTTTGTACCCATAGAGTACTTAACGGTGTGATTTTTTATACCTTGTACATGGCCATTCTGGCCTCCGTTTTGCTTGCCGTTTGTGCCGGCGTGCCTTATTTATCATTCTGGTCGATATCACGTAAGTACTTCAAAGAGAATTACATACGTTTTTTTTCATATTTTTTGTACCCGTAGAGTACTTAACGGTGTGATTTTTGATACCTAGTACAAGGCCATTCTGGCCTCCGTTTTGCTTGCCGTTTGCGCCGGCGTGCCTTATTTATCGTTATGGTTGATATCACGTCAATACTTTTAAGAGAATTACAAACCGTTTTTTGTACTTTTTTTTGTACCCATAAAGTGCTTAACGGTGTGATTTTTGATTCATTGTACAAGGCCATTCTGGCCACCGTTTAGCTTACCGTTTGTGCCGGCGTGCCTTATTTATCGTTCTGGTCGATAACACATCAGTACTTCAATGAGAAGTAAACATGTTTTTTACGTACTTTATTTTGTACCCATGGAGTACTTAACGGTGTGATTTTTGATTCCTTGTACAAGGCCATTCTGACCTCCGTTTTGCTTGCCGTTTGCGCCGGCGTACCTTATTTATCGTTCTGGTCGATACCACATCAGTACTTCAAAGCTAATTACAAACGTTTTTTTCGTACTTTTTTTCGTACCCATAGAGTACTTAACTGTGTGATTTTTGATTTCTTGTACAAGGCCATTCTGGCCTCCGTTTTGCTTGCCGTTTGCGCCGGCGTGCCTTATTTATCGTTCTGGTCGATATCACACCAGTACTTCAAAGAGAATTACAAACGTGTTTTTTCGTACTTTTTTTCGTACCCATAGAGTACTTAACTGTGTGACTTTTTATTCCTTGTACAAGGCCATTATGGCTCCGTTCTGCTAGCCGTTTACGCCGGCGTGCCTTATTTATCGTTTTGGTCGATATCACATCAGTACTTCAAAAAGAATTACAAATGTTTTTTTTCGTACTCTTTTTTGTACCCATAGAGTACTTAACGGTGTGATTTTTGATTCCTTGTACAAGGCCATTCTAGCCTCCGTTTTGCTTGCCGTTTGCGCCGGCGTGCCTTATTTATCGTTCTGATCGATAACACATCAGTACTTCAAATAGAATTACAAACGTTTTTTTCGTACTTATTTTTATACCCATAGAGTAC
This sequence comes from Gentiana straminea, assembly GCA_036785695.1. Classification (NCBI taxonomy): domain Eukaryota; kingdom Viridiplantae; phylum Streptophyta; class Magnoliopsida; order Gentianales; family Gentianaceae; genus Gentiana; species Gentiana straminea. The sequence goes on from JAVUPR010000109.1 coordinate 68,657, forward strand.
TTAACGGTGTGATTCTGGCCTCCGTTTTGCTTGCCGTTTGCGCCGGCGTGCCTTATTTATCGTTCTGGTCGATATTACATCAGTACTTCAAAGAGAATTACAAACGTTTTTATTCGTAACTTTTTTTGTACCCATAGAGTACTTAACGGTGTGAACAAGGCCATTCTGGCCTCCGTTTTGCTTGCCGTTTGCGCCGGCATGCCTTATTTATCGTCCTGGTCGATATCACGCCAGTACTTCAAAGAGAATTACACACGTTTTTTTCGCACTTATTTTTGTACCCATAGAGTACTTAACGGTGTGATTCTGGCCTCCGTTTTTCTTGCCGTTTGCGCCGGCGTGCATTATTTATCGTTTTGGTCGATATCACATCAGTACTTCAATGTGAATTACAAACGTTTTTTTCGTAACTTTTTTTGTACCCATAGAGTACTTAACGGTGTGAATTTTGATTCCTTGTACAAGGCCATTCTGGCCTCCATTTTGCTTGCCGTTTGCGCCGGCGTGCCTTATTTATCGTTCTGGTCGATAACACATCAGTACTTCAATGAGAAGTAAAAATGTTTTTTACATACTTTGTTTTGTACCCATTGAGTACTTAACGGTGTGATTTTTGATTCCTTGCACAAGGCCATTCTGACCTCCGTTTTGCTTGCCGTTTGCGCCGGCGTACCTTATTTATCGTTCTGGTCGATACCACATCAGTACTTCAAAGCTAATTACAAACGTTTTTTTCGTACTTTTTTTCGTACCCATAGAGTACTTAACTGTGTGATTTTTGATTTCTTGTACAAGGCCATTCTGGCCTCCGTTTTGCTTGCCGTTTGCGCCGGCTTGCCTTATTTATCGTTCTGGTCGATATCACATCTGTACTTCAAAGATAATTACAAACGTGTTTTTTCATACTTTTTTTTCGAAACCATAGAGTACTTAACTGTGTGATTTTTTATTCCTTGTACAAGGCCATTATGGCCTCCGTTCTGCTAGCCGTTTGCGCCGGCGTGCCTTATTTATCGTTCTGGTCGATATCACATCAATACTTCAAAGAGAATTACAAATGTTTTTTTTCGTACTCTTTTTTGTACCCATAGAGTACTTAACGGTGTGATTTTTGATTCCTTGTAAAAGGCCATTCTGGCCTCCGTTTTGCTTGCTGTTTGCGCCGGCGTGCCTTATTTATCGTTCTGGTCGATAACACATCAGTATTTCAAAGAGAATTACAAACGTTTTTTTTCGTACTTATTTGTGTACCCATAGAGTACTTAACTGTGTGATTCGGGCCTCCGTTTTGATTGCCGTTTGCGCCGGCGTGCCTTATTTATCGTTCTGGTCGATATTAAATCCGTACTTCAAAGAGAATTACAAACGTTTTTTTTTCGTAACTTTTTTTGTACCCATAGAGTACTTAACGGTGTGAATTTTGATTCCTTGTACAAGGACATTCTGTCCTCCGTTTTGCTTGCCGTTTGCGCCGGCATGCCTTATTTATCGTTCTGGTCGATATCACGCCAGTACTTCAAAGAGAATTACACACGTTTTTTTCGTACTTATTTTTGTACCCATAGAGTACTTAACGGTGTGATTCTGGCCTCCGTTTTTCTTGCCGTTTGCGCCGGCGTGCATTATTTATCGTTCTGGTCAATATCACATCAGTACTTCAATGTGAATTACAAACCTTTTTTTTCATAACTTTTCTTGTACCCATAGAGTACTTAACGGTGTGAATTTTGATTCCTTGTACAAGGCCATTCTGGCCTCCGTTTTGCTTGCCGTTTGCGCCGGCATGCCTTATTTATCGTCCTGGTCGATATCACGCCAGTACTTCAAAGAGAATTACACACGTTTTTTTTGTACTTATTTTTGTACCCACAGAGTACTTAACGGTGTGATTCTGGCCACCGTTTTTCTTGCCGATTGCGCCGGCGTGCATTATTTATCGTTTTGGTCGATATCACATCAGTACTTCAATGTGAATTACAAACGTTTTTTCGTAACTTTTTTTGTACCCATAGAGTACTTAACGGTGTGAATTTTGATTCCTTGTACAAGGCCATTCTGGCCTCCATTTTGCTTGCCGTTTGCGCCGGCGTGCCTTATTTATCGTTCTGGTCGATAACACATCAGTACTTCAATGAGAAGTAAAAATGTTTTTACATACTTTGTTTTGTACCCATAGAGTACTTAACGGGGTGATTCTTGATTCCTTGTACAAGGCCATTCTGACCTCCGTTTTGCTTGCCGTTTGCACCGGCGTACCTTATTTATCGTTCTGGTCGATACCACATCAGTACTTCAATGCTAATTACAAACGTTTTTTCGTACTTTTTTTCGTACCCATAGAGTACTTCACTGTGTGATTTTTGATTTCTTGTACAAGGCCATTCTGGCCTCCGTTTTGCTTGCCGTTTTCGCCGGCGTGCCTTATTTATCGTTCTGGTCGATATCACATCAGTACTTCAAAGATAATTACAAACGTGTTTTTTCATACTTTTTTTCGTACCCATAGAGTACTTAACTGTGTGATTTTTTATTCCTTGTACAAGGCCATTATGGCCTCCGTTCTGCTAGCCGTTTCCGCCGGCGTGCCTTATTTATCGTTCTGGTCGATATCACATCAGTACTTCAAAGAGAATTACAAATGTTTTTTTTCGTACTCTTTTTTGTACCCACAGAGTACTTAACGGTGTGATTTTGATTCCTTGTACAAGGCCATTCTGGCCTCCGTAATGCTTGCCGTTTGCGCCGGCGTGCCTTATTTATCGTTCTGGTCGATAACACAGCAGTACTTCAAAGAGAATTACAAACGTTTTTTTTCGTACTTATTTTTGTACCCATAGAGTACTTAACGGTGTGATTCGGGCCTCCGTTTTGATTGCCGTTTGCGCCGGCGTGCCTTATTTATCGTTCTGGTCGATATTAAATCAGTACTTCAAAGAGAATTACAAACATTTTTTTCGTAACTTTTTTTGTAACAATAGAGTACTTAACGGTGTGAATTTTGATTCCTTGTACAAGGCCATTCTGGCCTCCGTTTTGCTTGCCGTTTGCGCCGGCATGCCTTATTTATCGTTCTGGTCGATATCACTCCAGTACTTCAAAGAGAATTACACACGTTTTTTTCGTACTTATTTTTGTACCCATAGAGTACTTAACGGTGTGATTCTGGCCTCCGTTTTTCTTGCCGTTTGCGCCGGCGTGCATTATTTATCGTTCTGGTCGATATCACATCAGTACTTCAATGTGAATTACAAACGTTTTTTTTCATAACTTTTTTTGTACCCACAGAGTACTTAACGGTGTGAATTTTGATTCCTTGTACAAGGCCATTCTGGCCTCCGTTTTGCTTGGCGTTTGCGCCGGAATGCCTTATTTATCGTCCTGGTCGATATCACGCCAGTACTTCAAAGAGAATTACACACATTTTTTTCGTACTTATTTTTGTACCCATAGAGTACTTAACGGTGTGATTCTGGCCTCCGTTTTTCTTGCCATTTGCGCCGGCGTGCATTATTTATCGTTTTGGTCGATATCACATCAGTACTTCAATGTGAATTACAAACGTTTTTCTCGTAACTTTTTTTGTACCTATAGAGTACTTAACGGTGTGAATTTTGATTCCTGGTACAAGGCCATTCTGGCCTCCATTTTGCTTGCCGTTTGCGCCGGCGTGCCTTATTTATCGTTCTGGTCGATAACACATCAGTACTTCAATGAGAAGTAAAAATGTTTTTTACATACTTTGTTTTGTAACCATAGAGTACTTAACGGTGTGATTTTTTATTCCTTGTACAAGGCCATTCTGACCTCCGTTTTGCTTGCCGTTTGCGCCGGCGTACCTTATTTATAGTTCTGGTCGATACCACATCAGTACTTCAAAGCTAATTACCAACGTTTTTTTCGTACTTTTTTTCGTACCCATAGAGTACTTAACTGTGTGATTTTTGATTTCTTGTACAAGGCCATTCTGGCCTCCGTTTTGCTTGCCGTTTGCGCCGGCGTGCCTTATTTATCGTTCTGGTCGATATCACATCAGTACTTCAAAGATAATTACAAACGTGTTTTTTCATACTTTTTTTTGTACCCATAGAGTACTTAACTGTGTGATTTTTTATTCCTTGTACAAGGCCATTATGGCCTCCGTTCTGCTAGCCGTTTGCGCCGGCATGCCTTATTTATTGTTCTGGTCGATATCACATCAGTACTTCAAAGAGAATTACAAATGTTTTTTTTCGTACTCTTTTTTGTACCCATAGAGTACTTAACGGTGTGATTTTTGATTCATTGTACAAGGCCATTCTGGCCTCCGTTTTGCTTGCCGTTTGCGCCGGCGTGCCTTATTTATCGTTCTGGTCGATAACACATCAGTACTTCAAAGAGAATTACAAACGTTTTTTTTCGTACTTATTTTTATACCTATAGAGTACTTAACGGTGTGATTTGGGCCTCCGTTTTTCTTGCCGTTTGCGCCGGCATGCCTTATTTATCGTTCTGGTCGATATTAAATCAGTACTTCAAAGAGAATTACAAACGTTTTTTTTCCTAACTTTTTTTGGACCCATAGAGTACTTAACGGTGTGAATTTTGATTCCTTGTACAAGGCCATTCTGGCCTCCGTTTTGCTTGCCGTTTGCGCCGGCATGTCTTATTTATCGTTCTGGTCGATATCACGCCAGTACTTCAAAGAGAATTACACACGTTTTTTTTGTACTTATTTTTGTACCCATAGAGTACTTAACGGTGTGATTCTAGCCTCCGTTTTTCTTGCCGTTTGCGCCGGCGTGCATTATTTATCGTTCTGGTCGATATTGTTAGTAAAATTGTCCGCAACGGAAGCGATTTATGGATCTAGATCTATATAATATCCGTAATAAAATAACTAGATCTATTCTACAAGGGGGATGTAGATCATACCTCTTGAATCTCTAAATTCAAGTTGAAGAACCGCAAAGGATGAATGTGAAGATGTGTAGAGCACCACAGTCTTCCGATCGTGTGATCCAAGCAATTCCCGGTGGAAGGAATTCTCGACTCGAACCCCTCCGATATGCTACCGGAAAAATCTCCAAGATTTCTCCCCAAATCTCCCTTGGCCGAATTCTTTTCTTCTATCTACTATAGGGAGAAGTCAAAATTTATGTGTACCTTGAGGCTTGGGAGAACTCTCTTTATATAGGAGAGTAAAACTTAGCCTCCAAGGATTTTTATTTATCAAACAAAATAAATCCTTTAATAAAAGATAATTCCATAATATTCTAGAACAAATCTAGAATAATATTTATCTTTATTATTTACCATAAATATTTATCCAATAAATATTTTATGCACATGTCTTATTAATCACAAGAAAATAATTTCTTAGTCAATAATTAAGTGCATGAGGTGCCAATATCAAATCCCTTAGGGTTTAATTTCGGCCAACACCATTTTGGGCCAAGTTTGTGAAAAATGTCTTTTTCACATATTTAATTATTTAGCCCAACTAATTTAATAGTCCACTAAACAATTAATTCACATATCGTTTTAACAAAGTCCAACAAGAACTAAATTAATATTATTAGGATTCGACGTCCGAGAATAGCTATGCTATATTAGGAGGCACGTCGGGGACCATGTACTAATAATCAGCGGCTTCGATAAATCAAATAAATAATTATAGAATAATTATATTCGATAAATCAATCACGGGAATATGCCACCATAATCCCGTGATCGCACTCCTCCGATTATAAGATTATATTTATCTCCTCACGAGAATAATAATAAGCGTCCATTGATATAATCATTACATATGGATTAATCCTCCATAGATCGTTCATTCTAAATCGGGAAGTTACCGTTAACCCTTTTTAGAACCTCTTATCCTTATTTACCATTAACCCCCTAGTGATCAATTAATTCATACAACTCACTCGGTAGCTAATCGGTGTAATATGAACTCGTACGATCGATCGGTTTCTAGGATTAACAAATAAGGGAACTCGTCTATCTACTTCCATAAATGGAAGGAATGGATTCCATATCCGTGATAACACGGACTACTCACTCAATCCAAGTATAATGCCAAGATGGGGTAATTCGGACCACGGACTCGGTGTAATCCTTAACCGTCAAGTCAAACTTCATACCGATTCAAGCGGTTGATCGTGATCACCTCAGATTAAGATATATCCATAAATATGATCATCCATTGATTCGATAAGACTTCTCGATTACGGAATTATATCGTGAACTCTAATCAAATCGGTCCGGCCCTATATGATATATCTATCATATATAAATGCCCCATTAGGTTCTCTTAACCGAAAGTCCGGATAAGACAATCACACCTATTGTGTTCGGGCGCATTAATAGCACGTTAAAGGAGAGACCCGATACTCTCGATTAACTTCACTACGGGCTAATTGTATTTTAAGTACATCTTCACTAACTCAATCCTCCGGTGTATATACCATACACTGAGTTAAGTGATTACATAAACGATATACTTAGGGTTTTCTGTAGTGTAGATACTATTGTCACATCGGTGATTATGAGAATAATAAATATGAATAATAACATCATTTCATTTATAAAATAAAACAATTACAAAATTGTCTTTCGGGCATCACACCTAACAATCTCCCACTTGCACGAAAGCATGTGATTAATTGTTTTATAGCACACCCTATTATTTAAAATACAGCAAACTATCACTCCCACTTGCTCTAAAGCAAATGAGACATGTCTCTAATACCTATAGTCTCCAAGTGTCGACTAAAAGCTTCAATCGACAGCGTCTTGGTGAATGGATCAGCAGGATTATCGGGGGAGGCGATTTTCTTGACGGAAATGTCCCCTCTATCGACAAAATCGTTGATCACCCAGTATTTTCTCTCTATATGCTTCGACTTACTGTGCTTTCGACGTCCTCTAGAGTTGGCAAAGGCCCCATTGTTATCACAATAGAGAGTAATAGGATCTTCAGCATTCGGGACAACGCCTAATCCGCTGATGGACTTTCTTAACCAAACTGCTTCTTTAGCTGCCTCCGAGGCCGCTATGAACTCAGCTTCCATTGTTGAATCGGAATTTGTGGCCGGATTGCTTTTGGCTTCTCCATTCTACTGCACCGCCACCAAGCGTAAACACTGAACCAGAGGTAGATTTAGAATCATCTCTGTCTGACTGAAAATCAGAATCGGTGTACCCCGCTAGCTCCAAACTCCCACTCGAATAGACGAGCATATAATTTCTTGTTCTCTTCAAATATTTGATGAGATTCTTTACTGCTGTCCAGTGCGGTTGCCCTGGATTTGACTGAAAACGGCTGACTAATCCAACGCCGTAACAAATGTCAGGTCTCGTACACCTCATAGCATACATAAGACTACCAACAGCCGAGGCATATGGCACTCTTCCCATAGCTTCAGCCTCTTCAGGGGTTTGAGGCCCCTGAGACTTAGATAGGTAAACGCCGTGACGGGTTGGTAGAAAACCCTTCTTTGCGTTCTCCATATCGAAGCGTGCCAAGCACCTTATCTATATAAGTTGCTTGGGACGAGCTAACATCCTGTTCTTACGATCCCTTATAATTTGGATCCCTAGAACATAACTCGCTTCTCCCAAATCTTTCATTTGGAATTGCGTGGTCAACCAACTTTTCACGTCGGACATCATCCCCTTATCGTTGCCAATTAGGAGTATGTCATCAACGTACAACACTAGAAATACAACACTATCTTTGATAACCTTCTTGTACACACAAGATTCGGCAAAGTGTTGTTCGAAATCATAAGACTTGATCGTGTGATCGAATCTATGATACCAGGAACGAGATGCTTGCTTCAACCCATAAATGGATCTCGAACAACTTGCACACCATGTGCTCTCGACCTTCTTCAATGAATCCCTCGGTTTCTTTGCATATAGATTTCCTCGTCAAGAAAGCCGTTGAGAAACGCCGTCTTAACATCCATTTGCCGATTTCATAATCCGGACATGCAAAGCAATCGAAAGGAGGATGCGGATGGTTTTCATCATGGCCACAGGTGAGAAGGTTTCCTCGTAGTCTATACCCTCTCGCTGTGTGTAACCTTTGGCTACCAGCTTTGAAGGTTTCAACCTTCCCATCTACTCCTCTCTTTCGCTTGTAGAGCCATTTACAACCAATGGGCCTTTCACCCTGAGGAAGTTCTACAAGTTTCCAGACTCAGTTAGAGTACATAGACTCCATCTCTTGATTCATTGCGTCTATCCATTTATCCTTATCGTGATCCAGTAAGGCCTTCTTATAGGTCGGAGGATCATCTTCCACCCCATCAGAGGCGACTACGTTTGCCTCTAAATCCATGCCGTACCGAGCCGGTGGCCGAACCACTCTCGCAGTACGTCTGGGTGGAACAGGGAATGTTGGAATTGATCGTTGTATTATTAGTGTTGTTTACAGGAACATCAGCAGCCACAATAGGCCTGATGTCATCGGAGAGTAATTCCTCTAGTACAATTGTACTTCGAGGTCTGTGGTCTTTCATATAACTTTCCTCCAAAAACGTAGCGTTAGTCGAGACTAGCACTTTGTTATCTTCCGGATCGTAAAATAGACCACCACGTGTACCTTTTGCATAGCCTACAAACAAACATACTTTCGTACGTGATTGTAGCTTGGTAGTCTTGTCCATCAGCACGTGTGCAGGACAACCCCATATGCGGAAGTGACGAAGCTTTCACGATGTCCGGACCACATCTCAATGGGTGTCTTTTCGACAGACTTTGACGGTACTGCATTCAAAATGTAGACCGCTGCTTCTAAAGCATAACCCCAAAAGGATATAGGTAGTGAGGCGTAGCTCATCATTGATCTAACCATGTTAATCAATGTCCTGTTTCTCCTCTCAGCAACTCCGTTTTGCTGAGGTGTCCTAGGCGCTGAACGTTGGAAACAAATTCCTTTTTCAGCCAAGTAGTCAATGAACTCAGTATCTAAATACTCACCTCCACGATCCGAGCGGAGGCATTTCAATGACTTGCCTAGTTGCGTTTCGGCTTCTGCTTGGAACTCCTTGAACTTTCCAAAAGCCTCGGACTTTCTATGCAGCAGATAAACATAACCGAATCTCGAGTAATCATCAATGAAAGTCACAAAGTACTCGTATCCGCCTCTAGCTTGTACGTTCATCGGACCACAAAGGTCTGAATGTACTAAGTCTAGAGTTCCTGTGGCTCTATTACCCTTTGATGAGAAGGGACGCTTAGTCATTTTTCCCTCCGGGCAACACTCGCGGACGGGAAGTGTGTCAACGGATGACTCACCTAAGGCATTAACCTTTTCAAGTCTTTTGAGTCTTTCCAAGGAAATATGGCCAAGCCTTAGATGCCACAAGTATGTTTTATCTTCTTTTACTTGAGAAACTTTCTCGCCTTTTTGCAGATCTTTGATGAGCAGTTTTAAACATTTCAGTATTAAGTAGGGGAGCTTTATGTGGTCTTACAAAATATAAACCATTTTCATTTATAGTTGAACACAATTCAAAGCCATTCTTTGAAATAACAAATTCACCATTCAAACTTGAAACAAAAAATGATTGTTCAACTAAGGCAGAATAAGAAATCAAATTTCTCCTGAAATTGGGAATAAAATAAACATTGTCTAAATGTAAAATTCTATTATTAAAATGCAAGTCCACAAACTCCCATCGCTTTAGCCGAAATGAGCGCCCGGTGCCTACTCGCATCACTTGAGAACCCTCTTCCCGGCTCCTCGTACGAACTAAGAATCCGCAATGAAGAACATACATGATTAGTAGCTCCGGTATCAAGTATCCAAGTGGACACATCTTTAGCTACATTAAAAGATTCCAAGAATAGTAATTCCAAATTACCTTTCTTATCTTTCCCGGCGACGACCTTGACTTTGCCATCTTTCACATCACGAAGGTATTCGGGACAATGGCGTCGCCAATGTCCTACCTCCTTACAGTAAAAGCATTTGCCCTTGGGCTTGGACTCGTCAACTTTCTTGGCAGCCTTTTTCTTCATTGGCTTGGGCACGGGTGCAACACTACCCTTCTTCTTCGGTTTTGCCTTAGGCTTGTTTGATGACCTGGCTTCGGCCATATTGGCTTCAAACTTTCTTATCCCCTACTTGGACCTTATCTTTCGATAGCGAGGCCCTCGTAGATAGTCGGTTCATTCGGCATCCGTGTCATGGTCAACTCATATTTGCCCATCGATATGCGAGTTTTGAACGGGATAAACTCGGAGTCAACGTTTCCAAAATCATTGATACTTGAGTTGCTTCATCGAACTTTGATCCATGAATACCGGCGTCATTGAAGTAACCGATCATATTCGAACATGACCATTCACCGCTTGACCTTTCTTCAATTTCGTGTTGACGGCCAACTCGATGGCATCGTGTCTTGCTTGGTTGCTAGGTGATCCAAACATCGTAGTAAGTTTCCGCATGATTTCTCCTGCGGACTCAAACTCTTCAATGCGGGTCCTAATAACCTCCGACAACGCCGCCGGGATGATCCCACGAGCCCGGTTATCCGCTTCGATCCGGCCGATTACGCCGTTCGATCTCGCCTTTACCAGGTTTTTGGATCGCCGGCGTAGGGCATTCGAAGTAAGTACATGTTGCACATTCTCATACGTGAGCACCACGTTTAAGTTACTCTTCCATTTCTTAAAGTTGTTTCCCGTTAATTTTTCGGACAAGAAAGCGTAAATTTGAGCGAGACATTTTCTTGAAAATAAAATGACATGTATTAATTCAAGTTTAACACTACTATATTAAATTTTAGGAATTGTAAACTAAAAATAAGTCTACTCTACCATTCCAAGGTTTTAACCCTAGCATCTCAGTGCCGCCTTAGGGTAGGTCAAAGAGATGACGGTTAAATTGAGACAATCTCATCAATGAATAACTTGTGAGAATCAAACATCCTACGGGAATCGAACATCCCTTTATTCATTGACTACCTTCCTTTTTTAGCCTAGATATTATCAAGAATACCCATGATGAGTGTGACCTACTATATCGGTTCTCTTAGGTATGCCCCGAGTATGCCGTCTTAGGATATGTCAGTGACCCGACGAGTACCCAGAAAACCTATCCTTTCGGAGACCAAGCCTTGAATGTTGATAGGGGCGAACACCATCCTTAGGGGGACGAAATCAAAGCGCCTCGAGGCGTCACCCTTCTCTCACTTACTTGTATCTATAGTAGAGGCCGTGGGGTTGGTTGTCGCCTCCCCCGCTCCCACTCAATAATTTGGAAGTGGTTGTGGGTTAACTAACCACGTCTTTTTGATGTTATCATAAAAGCTCATCAAATCAAGGATTCCGAATGGTGTCGGTAACGTAGGCAAGCCTACCCGTCCTATTCGTTGGAACATATGTGACGGTCGGACGAAATCGGGTCAAGAGAGCCTCGTTTGAGATAAGAAGGAATCACCCCTCCGTTCTCCGGTGTAGCTTAGTCTTGCCGGACCCCCGTGCATACATCACACTAGGAGGGTTAAGTCGGTCGAGCCTAGCTCAGTTGACCACCCAACCTATAAGCAAACCGTTTTTATCCAAGATTTATTGTTCTTTTACCATCATTCAATCTCGTAGACGCTACGAATTGAAAAACTTGATCTCGTTTGGGCTTTAAGGCGGTTCACCGAGAACACACACCGAAAGGCCTAACGATTTCATAACCCGTCCTCGGATCATTAATTAGTTACTAAATTTATTAATTACCACGTATTAATTAAATTTCAACTAATTACACGAGTTTGTATACATGCCTATTTTAATTACCAAAATTAAAATTCTACATGTATGCATGGAGTGGATTTATGATATGATGCATGTCATGGCAATTCCGATTTTATATCTATTTTATGATCGAACACATAAAAAATAAATTGCGGAAATTTAAACACCGAGATGGATTGTTGGTACCCCGTAACTAATCTATTCTAGGAAAAATAAATTACAATCTTCTTGTCTTCGAGTCTTGATCTTCGAATCTTGAACTCGAACCGTCGGAACACGAACCACGAACACCCGAAAGGAGAAAAGGTCTTTTTAATTAAATAAATCCAATTTATTTTAATTAATCATATATTTTATTTTATTATATTATATTTCCAAATTTTTTTTTTTTAATTTATTTTTTATAAAAAAAAAATAATATTTTTTTTTTTTTTTTTTTCCTCATCATTCGGTTGTTGAATGATCTAAATAAATAAAAAAAAATTAGGTCACAAAAAAAATTTGGTGTAGCCGCAAAATTAAAGAAAACCCTAGCCGCATATATTTATTAAACGGGACTTTTAGTGACGCTTTTCGCCGTCGCGAAAGTCCGTAGCAGATTTATTAATAAAATTCATCCGTTTCTCCTCGTTCATACCTTGGGTTTCGACTTGATCTTCAATTTTCAGCAAGATCTTCATCTTTTCCAGCCCGGATAATCAAAATTACAATAAAAGATGCTACTTTTACATAAATTTGAAAATTGACATAAATAAAAATACAATTCCTATGCTCAATTGTTACTAAACAAAGGAGCTACAATAGATCTAACGAGTAAACAGTACCAACCCCAATCCATCTCTTCAACCAAGACATTCATAACATAAAAAATAAATAAACATGCGTCGGCCCTATTTAAAAAAAAAATTGGGACAAAAAAATCTACATGTTTTACCACTCCTAGATCTAATATTTTATACGTATAAATATAGATCACCATGGCGACTGATACCACTGTTAGTAAAATCATCCGCAACGGAAGCGATTTATGGATCTAGATCTATATAATACACGTAATAAAACAACTAGATCTATTCTACAAGGGGTTGTAGATCATACCTCTTGGATCTCAAAATCAAGTTGAAGAACCGCAAAGGATGAATCGTGAAGATGTGAAGAGCACCACGATCTTCCGACGTGTGATCCAAGCAATTCCCGGTGGAAGGAATTCTCGACTCGAACCCCTCCGATATGCTACCCGGAAAAATCTCCAAGATTTCTCCCCAAATCTCCCTTGGCCGAAAATTCTTTTCTTCTCTCTAAGAGGAGAAGTCGAAATTTATGTGTGTTAAGGCTTGGGAGAACTCTCTTTATATAGGAGAGTAAAACTTAGCCTCCAAGGATTTTTATAATTAATACAAATCAATTATAATAATCCTTTAATAAAAGATAATTCATAATATTCTAGAACAAATCAAGAATATTTTTATCTTTATTATTTACCATAAATATTTATCCAATAAATATTTTATGCACATGTCTTATTAATCACAAGAAAATAATTTCTTGTCAATAATAAAGACATGTGGCGCCAATATCATAATTGACCTAGTCAATATTAATTTTGCCATTACACAATTTTGGGCCAAGATTATGGAAAATGTCTTTTCACATATTTAATTATTTAGCTCAACTAATTTAATAGTCCACTAAACAATTAATTCACATATCGTTTTAATAAAGTCCAACAAGAACTAAATTAATATTATTAGGATTCGACGTCCGAGAATAGCTATGCTATATTAGGAGGCACGTCGGGGACCATGGACTAATAATCGGCGGCTCCGATAAATCAAATAAATAATTCTTATGAATAATAATTATATTCGATAAATCAATCACGGGAATATGCCACCATAATCCCGTGATCGCACTCCTCCGATTATAAGATTATATTTATCTCCTCACGAGAATAATAATAAGCATCCATTGATATAATCATTACATATGGATTAATCCTCCATAGATCGTTCATTCTAAATCGGGAAGTTACCGTTAACCCTTTTAGAACCTCTTATCCTTATTTACCATTAACCCCCTAGTGATCAATTAATTCATACAACTCACTTTGGTAGCTAATCGGTGTAATATGAACTCGTGGATCGATCAATGTCTAGGATTAACAAATAAGGAAGCTGTCTATCTACTTCCATAAATGGAAGGAATGGATTCCGTATCCGTGATAACACGGACTACTCACTCAATCCAAGTATAATGCCAAGATGGGGTAATTCGGATCACGGACTCGGTGTAATCCTTAACCGTCAAGTCAAACTTCATACCGATTCAAGCAATGGATCGTGATCACCTCGGGATTAAGATATATCCATAAATATGATCATCCATTGATTCGATAAGACTTCTCGATTACGGAATTATATCGTGAACTCTAATCAAATCGGTCCACCCCTATATGATATATCTATCATATATAAATGCCCCATTAGGTTCTCTTAACCGAAAGTCCGGATAAGACAATCACACCTATCGTGTTCGGGCGCATTAATAGCACGTTAAAGGAGAGACCCGATACTCTCGATTAACTTCACTACGGGCTAATTGTATTTTAAGTACATCTTCACTAACTCAATCCTCCCGTGTATATACCATACACCGAGTTAAGTGATTACATAAACGATATACTTAGGGTTTTCGTAGTGTAGATACTATTGTCACATCGGTGATTATGAGAATAATAAATATGAATAATAACATCATTTCATTTATTAAATAAAACAATTACAAAATTGTCTTTCGGGCATCACACCTAACAGATATCACATCCGTACTTCAATATGAATTACAAACGTTTTTTTTCATAACTTTTTTTGTACCCATAGAATACTTAACGGTGTGAATTTTGATTCCTTGTACAAGGCCATTCTGGCCTCCGTTTTGCTTCCCGTTTGCACCGGCGTGCCTTATTTATCATTATGGTCGATATCACATCAGTACTTCAAAGATAATTACAAACGTGTTTTTTCATACTTTTTTTCGTACCTATAGAGTACTTAACTGTGTGATTTTTGATTCCTTGTACAAGGCCATTATGGCCTCCGTTTTGCTTGCCGTTTGCGCCGGCGTGCCTTATTTATCGTTCTGGTCGATATCACATCAGTACTTCAAAGAGAATTACAAATGTTTTTTTCGTATACTTTTTTGTACCCATAGAGTACTTAACGGTGTGATTTTGATTCCTTGTACAAGGCCATTCTGGCCTCCGTTTTGCTTGCCGTTTGCGCCGGCGTGCCTTATTTATCGTTCTGGTCGATATCACATCAGTACTTCAAAGAGAATTACAAACGTTTTTTTCGTACTTATTTTTGTACCCATAGAGTACTTAACGGTGTGATTCGGGCCTCCGTTTTGATTGCCGTTTGCGCCGGCGTGCCTTATTTATCGTTCTGGTCGATATTACATCAGTACTTCAAAGAGAATTACAAACATTTTTTTCGTAACTTTTTTTGTACACATAGAGTACTTAACTGTGTGATTTTTGATTCCTTGTACAAGGCCATTCTGGCCTCCGTTTTGCTTGCCGTTTGCGCCGGCGTGCCTTATTTATCGTTCGGTCGATATCACATCGGTACTTCAAAGAGAATTACAAACGTTTTTTTCGTACTTATTTTTGTACCCATAGAGTACTTAACGTGTGATTTTTGATTCCTTGTACAAGGCCATTCGGCCTCCGTTTTGCTTGCGTTTGCGCCGGCGTGCCTTATTTATCGTTCTGGTCGATATCACTTCAGTACTTCGAATAGAATTACAAACATTTTTTTCGTACTCTTTTTTGTACCCATAGAGTACTTAACGGTGTGATTTTTGATTCCTTGTACAAGGCCATTCTGGCCTCCGTTTTGCTTGCCGTTTGCGCCGGTGTGACTTATTTATCGTTCTGGTCGATATCACATCAGTACTTCAAAGAGAATTACTAACATTTTTTTTCATACTTATTTTTGTACCCATAGAGTACTTAACGGTGTGATTCTGGCCTCCGTTTTGTTTGCCGTTTGCGCCGGCGTGCCTTATTTATCATTCTGGTCGATATCACATCAGTACTTCAAAGAGAATTACAAACATTTTTTTCTTAACTTTTTTTGTACCCATTATAGTACTTAACGGTGTGAAGTTTGATTCCTTGTACAAGGCCATTCTAGCCTCCGTTTTGCTTGCCGTTTGCGGCGGCGTGCCTTATTTATCGTTCTGGTCGATATCACATCAGTACTTCAAAAAGAATTACAAACGTTTTTTTCATACTTTTTTTTCGAACCCAAAGAGACTTAACCGTGGGATTTTTGATTCCTTGTACGGTGCCATTTCGGCCTCCGTTTTGCTTGCCGTTTGCGCCGGCGTGCCTTATTTATCGTTCGGTCGATATCACATCGTACTTCAAAGAGAAATTACAAACGTTTTTTTTCGTACTCTTTTTTTGTAACAATAGAGTACTTAACGGTGTGAATTTTGATTCCTTGTACAAGGCCATTCGCCTCCGTTTTGCTTGCCGTTTGCGCCGGCGTGCCTTATTTATCGTTCTGGTCGATATCACGTCAGTACTTCAAAGAGAATTACAAACGTTTTTTTCGTACTTTTTTTGTACCCATAGAGTACTTAACGGTGTGATTTTTGATACCTTGTACAAGGCCATTCTGGCCTCCGTTTTGCTTGCCGTTTGCGCCGGCGTGCCTTATTTATCGTTCTGGTCGATATCACATCAGTACTTCAAAGAGAATTACAAACATTTTTTTTTCGTACTTTTTTTCGTACCCATAGAGTACTTAACGGTGTGATTTTTGATACCTTGTACAAGGCCATTCGGCCTCCGTTTTGCTTGCCGTTTGCGCCGGCGTGCCTTATTTATCGTTCGGTCGATATCACGCCGTACTTCAAAGAGAATTACAACGTTTTTTTCGTACTTTTTTTGTACCCATAGAGTACTTAACGTGTGATTTTTGATTTTTTACAAGGCCTCCGTTTTTCTTGCCGTTTGCGCCGGCGTGCCTTATTTATCGTTTGGTCGATATCACATCGTACTTCAAAGAGAATTACAAAATTTTTTTTCGTACTTTTTTTCGTACCCATAGAGTACTTAACGGTGTGATTTTGATTCCTTGTACAAGGCCATTCGGCTTCGTTTTGCTTGCCGTTTGCGCCGGCGTGCCTTATTTATCGTTCTGGTCGATATCACATCAGTACTTCAAAGAAAATTACAAACGTTTTTTTCGTACTTATTTTTGTACCCATAGAGTACTTAACGGGTGATTTTTGATTCCTTGTACAAAGGGCCTCCGTTTTGCTTGCCGTTTTCGCCGGCGTGCCTTATTTATCGTTCTGGTCGATATCACATCAGTACTTCAAAGAGAATTACAAACATTTTTTTCATACTCTTTTTTGTACCCATAGAGTATTTAACGGTGTGATTTTTGATTCCTTGTACAAGGCCATTTTTGCCTCAGTTTTGCTTGCCGTTTGTGCGCCGGCATGCCTTATTTATCGTTCTGGTCGATATCACATCAGTACTTCAAAGAGAATTACTAACGTTTTTTTCGTACTTATTTTTGTACCCATAGAGTACTTAACGGTGTGATTCTGGCCTCCGTTTTGTTTGACGTTTACGCCGGCGTGCATTATTTATCATTCTGGTCGATATCACATCAGTACTTCAAAGAGAATTACAAACGTTTTTTTTCGTAACTTTTTTTGTACCCATAGAGTACTTAGCTGTGTGATTTTTGATTCCTTGTACAAGGCCATTCTGGCCTCCGTTTTTCTTGCCGTTTGCGTCGGTGTGCCTTATTTATCGTTCTGGTCGATATCACATCGTACTTCAAAGAGAATTACAAACGTTTTTTTCGTACTTATTTTTGTACCCATAGAGTACTTAACGTGTGATTTTTGATTCCTTGTACAAGGCGGCCTCCGTTTTTCTTGCCGTTTGCGCCGGCGTGCCTTATTTATCGTTCTGGTCGATATCACATCGTACTTCAAAGTGAATTACAAACATTTTTTTTCGTACTTTTTTTGTACCCATAGAGTACTTAATTGTGTGATTTTTGATTCTTGTACAAGGCCATTTCGGCCTCCGTTTTGCTTGCCGTTTGCGCCGGCGTGCCTTATTTATCGTTCGGTCGATATCACATCGTACTTCAAAGAGAATTAAAAACGTTTTTTCGTACTTTTTTTGTACCCATTGAGTACTTAACGGTGTGATTTTTGATTCCTTGTACAAGGCCATTCGGCCTCCGTTTTGCTTGCCGTTTGCGCCGGCGTGCCTTATTTATCGTTCGGTCGATATCACATCGTACTTCAAAGAGAATTATAAACGTTTTTTTTCGTACTTTTTTTCGTACCCATAGAGTACTTAACGTGTGATTTTTGATTTCTTGTACATGGCCATTACGGCCTCCGTTTTGCTTGCCGTTTGCGCCGGCGTGCCTTATTTATCGTTTCGGTCGATATCACATCGTACTTCAAAGATAATTACAAACGTGTTTTTTCATACTTTTTTTGTACCCATAGAGTACTTAACGGTGTGATTTTTTGATTCCTTGTACAAGGCCATTATGGCCTCCGTTTTGCTTGCCGTTTGCGCCGGCGTGCCTTATTTATCGTTCTGGTCGATATCACATCGTACTTCAAAGAGAATTACAAACGTTTTTTTTCGTACTTTTTTTGTACCCATAGAGTACTTAACGGTGTGATTTTTGATTCCTTGTACAAGGCCATTCGGCCTCCGTTTTGCTTGCCGTTTGCGCCGGCGTGCCTTATTTATCGTTCTGGTCGATATCACATCGTACTTCAAAGAGAATTACAAACGTTTTTTTTCGTACTTATTTTTGTACCCATAGAGTACTTAACGGTGTGATTGTGCCTCCGTTTTGCTTGCCGTTTGCGCCGGCGTGCCTTATTTATCGTTCTGGTCGATATCAAATCAGTACTTCAAAGAGAATTACAAACGTTTTTTTTTCGTAACTTTTTTTGTATCCATAGAGTACTTAACGGTGTGAATTTTGATTCCTTGTACAAGGCCATTCTGGCCTCCGTTTTGCTTGCCGTTTGCGCCGGCATGCCTTATTTATCGTTCTGGTCGATATCACGCCAGTACTTCAAAGAGAATTACAAACGTTTTTTTGTACTTATTTTTGTACCCATAGAGTACTTAACGGTGTGATTTTTGATTCTTGTACAAGGCCATTATGGCCTCCGTTTTGCTTGCCGTTTGCGCCGGCGTGCATTATTTATCGTTCTGGTCGATATGACATCAGTACTTCAAAGAGAATTACAAACGTTTTTTTTCATAACTTTTTTTGTACCCATAGAGTACTTAACGGTGTGAATTTTGATTCCTTGTACAAGGCCATTCTGGCCTCCGTTTTGCTTGCCGTTTGCGCCGGCGTGCCTTATTTATCATTATGGTCGATATCACATCAGTACTTCAAAGAGAATTACAAAAGTTTTTTTCGTACTTTTTTTTGTACCCATAGAGTACTTAACGGTGTGATTTTTGATACCTTGTAAATGGCCATTCTGGCCTCCGTTTTGCTTGCCGTTTGCGCCGGCGTGCCTTATTTATCGTTCTGGTCGATATCATGTTTGTACTTCAAAGAGAATTACATACGTTTTTTTTCGTACTTTTTTTGTACCCATAGAGTACTTAACGGTGTGATTTTTTATTCCTAGTACAAGGCCATTCTGGCCTCCGTTTTGCTTGCCGTTTGCGCCGGCGTGCCTTATTTATCGTTCTGGTCGATATCACGTCAGTACTTCAAAGAGAATTACAAACGTTTTTTTCTTACTTTTTTTTGTACCCATAGAGTACTTAACGGTGTGATTTTTGATTCCTTGTACAAGGCCATTCTGGCCTCCGTTTTGCTTGCCGTTTGCGCCGGCGTGCCTTATTTTTCATTCGGTCGATATCATATCGGTACTTCAAAGAGAAGTACAAAAGTTTTTTCGTACTTTTTTGTACCCATAGAGTACTTAACGGTGTGATTTTTGATTCCTTGTACAAGGCCATTCGATCTCCGTTTTGCTTGCCGTTTGCGCCGGCGTACCTTATTTATCTTTTCGGTCGATATCACATCGTACTTCAAAGCTAATTACAAACATTTTTTTCGTACTTTTTTTCGTACCCATAGAGTACTTAACTGTGTGATTTTTGATTTCTTGTACAAGGCCATTCTGGCCTCCGTTTTGCTTGCCGTTTGCGCCGGCGTGCCTTATTTTTCGTTCTAGTCGATATCACATCAGTACTTCAAAGATAATTACAAACGTGTTTTTTCATACTTTTTTTTCGTACCCATAGAGTACTTAACTGTGTGATTTTTTATTCCTTGTACAAAGCCATTATGGCCTCCGTTCTGCTAGCCGTTTGTGCCGGCGTGCCTTATTTATCGTTCTGGTCGATATCACATCAGTACTTCAAAGAGAATTACAAATGTTTTTTTCGTACTCTTTTTTGTACCCATAGAGTACTTAACGGTGTGATTTTTGATTCCTTGTACAAGGCCATTCTGGCCTCCGTTTTGCTTGCCGTTTGCGCCGGCGTGCCTTATTTATCGTTCTGGTCGATAACACATCAGTACTTCAAAGAGAATTACAAACGTTTTTTTTCGTACTTATTTTTGTACCCATAGAGTACTTAACGGTGTGATTTGATCCTCCGTTTTTCTTGCCGTTTGCGCCGGCGTGCCTTATTTATCGTTCTGGTCGATATTAAATCAGTACTTCAAAGAGAATTACATACGTTTTTTTCGTAACTTTTTTTTGTACCCATAGAGTACTTAACGGTGTGAATTTTGATTCCTTGTACAAGGCCATTCTGGCCTCCGTTTTGCTTGCCGTTTGCGCCGTCATGCCTTATTTATCGTTCTGGTCGATATCACGTCAGTACTTCAAAGAGAATTACACACGTTATTTTGTACTTATTCTTGTACCCATAGAGTACTTAACGGTGTGATTTTTGATTCCTTGTACAAGGCCATTCGGCCTCCGTTTTTCTTGCCGTTTGCGCCGGCGTGCATTATTTATCGTTCGGTCGATATCACATCAGTACTTCAATATGAATTACAAACGTTTTTTTTCATAACTTTTTTTGTACCCATAGAGTACTTAACGGTGTGAATTTTGATTCCTTGTAAATGGCCATTCTGGCCTCCGTTTTGCTTGCCGTTTGCACCGGCGTGCCTTATTTATCGTTCTGGTCGATATCATGTTTGTACTTCAAAGAGAATTACATACGTTTTTTTTCGTACTTTTTTTTGTACCCATAGATTACTTAACGGTGTGATTTTTGATACCTAGTACAAGGCCATTCTGGCCTCCGTTTTGCTTGCCGTTTGCGCCGGCGTGACTTATTTATCGTTCTGGTCGATATCACGTCAGTACTTCAAAGAGAATTACAAACGTTTTTTTCGTACTTTTTTGTACCCATAGAGTACTTAACGGTGTGATTTTTGATTCCTTGTACAAGGCCATGCTGGCCTCCGTTTTGCTTGCCGTTTGCGCCGGCGTGCCTTATTTTTCATTCTGGTCAATAACATATCAGTACTTCAATGAGAAGTACAAACGTTTTTTACGTACTTTGTATTGTGCCCATAGAGTACTTAACGGAGTGATTTTTGATTCCTTGTACAAGGCCATTCTGATCTCCGTTTTGCTTGCCGTTTGCGCCGGCGTGCCTTATTTATCGTTCGGTCGATATCACATCGTACTTCAAAGCTAATTACAAACATTTTTTTTCGTACTTTTTTTCGTACCCATAGAGTACTTAACCGTGTGATTTTTGATTTCTTGTACAAGGCCATTCGGCCTCCGTTTTGCTTGCCGTTTGCGCCGGCGTGCCTTATTTATCGTTCGGTCGATATCACATCGTACTTCAAAGATAATTACAAACGTGTTTTTTCATACTTTTTTTTCGTACCCATAGAGTACTTAACTGTGTGATTTTTTATTCCTTGTACAAGGCCATTATGGCCTCCGTTTTGCTTGCCGTTTGCGCCGGCGTGCCTTATTTATCGTTCTGGTCGATATCACATCAGTACTTCAAAGAGAATTACAAATGTTTTTTTTCGTACTCTTTTTTGTACCCATAGAGTACTTAACGGTGTGATTTTTGATTCCTCGTACAAGACCATTCTGCCCTCCGGTTTGCTTGCCGTTTGCGCCGGCGTGCCTTATTTATCGTTCTGGTCGATAACACATCTGTACTTCAAAGAGAATTACAAACGTTTTTTTTCGTACTTATTTTTGTACCCATAGAGTACTTAACGGTGTTATTTGGGCCTCCGTTTTGCTTGCCGTTTGCTCCGGCGTGCCTTATTTATCGTTCTGGTCGATATTAAATCAGTACTTCAAAGAGAATTACAAACGTTTTTTTTCGTAACTTTTTTTGTACCCATAGAGTACTTAACGGTGTGAATTTTGATTCCTTGTACAAGGCCATTCTGGCCTCCGTTTTGCTTGCCGTTTGCGCCGGCATGCCTTATTTATCGTTCTGGTCGATATCACGCCAGTACTTCAAAGAGAATTACACACGTTTTTTTGTACTTATTTTTGTACCCATAGAGTACTTAACGGTGTGATTCTGGACTCCGTTTTTCTTGCCGTTTGCGCCGGCGTGCATTATTTATCGTTCGGTCGATATCACATCAGTTTTTCAATAAATTACAAACGTTTTTTTTCATAACTTTTTTTGTACCCATAGAGTACTTAACGGTGTGAATTTTGATTCCTTGTACAAGGCCATTCTGGCCTCCGTTTTGCTTGCCGTTTGCGCCGGCGTGCCTTATTTATCATTATGGTCGATATCACGTCAGTACTTCAAAGAGAATTACAAAAGTTTTTTTCGTACTTTTTTGTACCCATAGAGTACTTAACGGTGTGATTTTTGATACCTTGTAAATGGCCATTCTGGCCTCCGTTTTGCTTGCCGTTTGCGCCGGCGTGCCTTATTTATCGTTCTGGTCGATATCATGTTTGTACTTCAAAGAGAATTTCATACATTTTTTTTCGTACTTTTTTTTTGTACCCATAGAGTACTTAACGGTGTGATTTTTGATACCTAGTACAAGGCCATTCTAGCCTCCGTTTTGCTTGCCGTTTGCGCCGGCGTGACTTATTTATCGTTCTGGTCGATATCACGTCAGTACTTCAAAGAGAATTACAAACGTTTTTTTCGTACTTTTTTTTGTACCCATAGAGTACTTAACGGTGTGATTTTTGATTCCTTGTACAAGGCCATTCTGGCCTCCGTTTTGCTTGCCGTTTGCGCCGGCGTGCCTTATTTTTCATTCTGGTCGATGACATATCAGTACTTCAATGAGAAGTACAAACGTTTTTTACGTACTTTGTATTGTGCCCATAGAGTACTTAACGGTGTGATTTTTGATTCCTTGTACAAGGCCATTCTGATCTCCGTTTTGCTTGCCGTTTGCGCCGGCGTACCTTATTTATCATTATATTCGATACCACATCATTACTTCAAAGGGAATTACATACGTTTTTTTCATACTTTTTTTTTCGTACCCATAGTGTACTTAACTGTGTGATTTTTGATTTCTTGTACAAGGCCATTCTGGCCTCCATTTTGCTTGCCGTTTGCGCCGGCATGCCTTATTTATCGTTCTGGTCGATATCACATCAGAACTTCAAAGAGAATTACAAACGTGTTTTTTCGTACTTTTTTTTGTACCCATAGAGTACTTAACTGTGTGATTTTTGATTCTTTGTACAAGGCCATTCGGGCCTCCGTTTTGCTTGCCGTTTGCGCCGGCGTGCCTTATTTATCGTTCTGGTCGATATCACGTCAGTACTTCAAAGTGAATTACAAACGTTTTTTTTCTTACTTTTTTTTGTACCCATGGAGTACTTAACTGTGTGATTTCTGATTCCTTGTACAAGGCCATTCTGACCTCCGTTTTGCTTGCCGTTTGCGCCGGCGTCCCTTATTTATCGATCTGGTCGATACCACATCAGTACTTCAAAGAGAATTACAAACATTTTTTTCATACTTTTTTTCGTACCCATAGAGTACTTAACTGTGTGATTTTTGATTCCTTGTACAAAACCATTCTGGCCTCCGTTTTGCTTGCCGTTTGCGCCGGTTTGCCTTATTTATCGTTCTGGTCGATATCACTTCAGTACTTCAAAGAGAATTACAAACGTTTTTTTTTTGTACTTTTTTTCGTACCCATAGAGTACTTAACTGTGTGATTTTTGATTCCTTGTACAAGGCCATTCTGGCCTCCGTTTTGCTTGCCATTTGTGCCGGCGTGCCTTATTTATCGTTCTGGTCGATATCACATCAGTACTTCAAAGTGAATTACAAACATTTTTTTTCGTACTCTTTTTTGTACCCATAGAGTACTTAACGGTGAGATTTTAGATTCCTTGTACAAGGCCATCTGGCCTCCGTTTTGCTTGCCGTTTGCGCCGGCGTACCTTATTTATCGTTCTGGTCGATACCACATCAGTACTTCAAAAAGAATTACAAAAGTTTTTTTTCATACTTTTTTTTCGTACTTTTTTTTCATACCCATAGAGTACTTAACTGTGTGATTTTTGATTCGTTGTACAAGGCCATTCTGGCCTCCGTTTTGCTTGCCGTTTGCGCCGGCGTGCCCTATTTACCGTTTTGGTCGATATCACATCAGTACTTCAAAGAGAATTACAAACGTTTTTTTTGTACTTTTATTTGTACCCATAGAGTACAACGGTGTGCTTTTTGATTCCTTGTACAAGGCCATTCTGGCCTCAGTTTTGCTTGCCGTTTGCGCCGGCGTACCTTATTTATCGTTCTGGTCGATATCACATCAGTACTTCAAAGAGAATTACAAACGTTTTTTTTCGTACTTATTTTTGTACCCATAGAGTACTTAACGGTGTGATTCTGGCCTCCGTTTTGCTTGCCGTTTGCGCCGTCGTGCCTTATTTATCGTTCTGGCCGATAACACATCAGTACTTCAAAGAAAATTACAAACGGTTTTTGGTACTTTTTTTCTTACCCATAGAATATTAACGGTATGATTTTTGATATCTTGTACAAGGAAATTCTGGCCTCCGTTTTGCTTTCCGTTTGCGCCGGCGTGCCTTATTTATCGTTCTGGTCGATATCACGTCAGTACTTCAAAGAGAATTACATACGTTTTTTTCGAACTTATTTTTGTACCCATAAAGAAGAGTACTTAACGGTGAGATTCTGGCCTCCGTTTTGATTGCCGTTTGCGCCGGCGTTTCTTATTTATCGTTCTGGTCGATATCACATCAGTTCTTTAAAGAGAATTACAAATGTTTTTTTTCGTAACTTTTTTTGTACCCATAGAGTACTTAACGGTGTGAATTTTGATACCTTGTACATGGCCATTCTGGCCTCCGTTTTGCTTGCCGTTTGCGCCGGCGTGCCTTATTTATCGTTCTGGTCGATATCACGTCATTACTTCAAAGAGAATTATATATGTTTTTTTTCGTACTTTATTTTTCTACCCAGAGAGTACTTAACGGTGTGATTTTTGATACCTAGTACAAGGCCATTCTGGCCTCCGTTTTGCTTGCCGTTTGGGCTGGCGTGCCTTATTTATCGTTCTGGTCGATATCACGTCAGTACTTCAAAGAGAATTACAAACGTTTTTTTCATACTTTTTTTTGTACCTATAAAGTACTTAACGGTGTGAATTTTGACTCATTGTACACGGCCATTCTTGCCTCCGTTTTGCTTGCCGTTTGCGCCGGCATGCCTTATTTATCGTTCTGGTCGATATCACGTCAGTACTTCAAAGAGTATTACAATCGTTTTTTTTCGTACTTATTTTTGTAATCATAGAGTACTTAACGGTGTGATTCTGGCCTCCGTTTTGATTGCCGTTTGCGCCGGCGTTTCTTATTTATCGTTCTGGTCGATATCACATCAGTTCTTCAAAGAGAATTACAAACGTTTTTTTCGTAACTTTTTTTGTACCCATAGAGTACTTAACGGTGTGAATTTTGATACCTTGTACATGGCCATTCTGGACTCCGTTTTGCTTGCCGTTTGCGCCGGCGTGCCTTATTTATCGTTCTGGTCGATATCACGTCAGTACTTCAAAGAGAATTATATATGTTATTTTTCGTACTTTTTTTTGTGCCCAAAGAGTACTTAACGGTGTGATTTTTGATACCTAGTACAAGGCCATTCTGGCCTCCGTTTTGCTTGCCATTTGGGCTGGCGTGCCTTATTTATCGTTCTGGTCGATATCATGTCAGTACTTCAATGAAAATTACAAACATTTTTTTCGTACTTTTTTTGTACCCATAGAGTACTTAACGGTGTGATTTTGATTCCTTGTACAAGGCCATTATGGCCTCCGTTTTGCTTGCCGTTTGCGCCGGCGTGCCTTATTTATCGTTGTGGTCGATAACACTTCAATACTTCAATGAGAAGTACAAACGTTTTTTACGTACTTTGTATTATGCCCATAAAGTACTAAACGGTGTGATTTTGATTCCTTGTACAAGGCCATTCTGATCTCCGTTTTGCTTGCCGTTTGCGCCGGCGTACCTTATTTATCATTCTGTTCGATACCACATCATTACATCAAAGGGAATTACATACGATTTTTTTCATACTTTTTTTTTCGTACCTATAGTGTACTTAACTGTGTGATTTTTGATTTCTTGTACAAGGCCATTCTGGACTCCATTTTGCTTGCCGTTTGCGCCGGCATGCCTTATTTATATTTCTGGTCGATATCACATCAGAACTTCAAAGAGAATTACAAACGTGTTTTTTCGTACTTTTTTTGTACCCATAGAGTACTTAACTGTGTGATTTTTGATTCTTTGTACAAGGCCATTCGGGCCACCGTTTTGCCTGCCGTTTGCGCCGGCGTGCCTTATTTATCGTTCTGGTCGATATCACGTCAGTACTTCAAGTGAATTACAAACTTTTTTTTTCATACTTTTTTTTGTACCCATAGAGTACTTAACTGTGTGATTTTTGATTCCTTGTACAAGGCCATTCTGACCTCCGTTTTGCTTGCCGTTTGCGCCGGCGTCCCTTATTTATCGATCTGGTCGATACCACATCAGTACTTCAAAGAGAATTACAAACATTTTTTTCATACTTTTTTTCGTACCCATAGAGTACTTAACTGTGTGATTTTTGATTCCTTGTATAAAGCCATTCTGGCCTCCGTTGTGCTTGCCGTTTGCGCCGGTTTGCTTTATTTATCGTTCTGGTCGATATCACTTCAGTACTTCAAAGAGAATTACAAACGTTTTTTTCGTACTTTTTTTCGTACCCATAGAGTACTTAACTGTGTGATTTTTGATTCCTTGTACAAGGCCATTCTGGCCTCCGTTTTGCTTGCCGTTTGTGCCGGCATGCCTTATTTATCGTTCTGGTCGATATCACATCAGTACTTCAAAGTGAATTACAAACATTTTTTTTCGTACTCTTTTTTGTACCCATAGAGTACTTAACGGTGAGATTTCAGATTCCTTGTACAAGGCCATCTGGCCTCCGTTTTGCTTGCCGTTTGTGCCGGCGTACCTTATTTATCGTTCTGGTCGATACCAGATCAGTACTTCAAAAAGAATTACAAAAGTTTTTTTTCGTACCCATAGAGTACTTAACTGTGTGATTTTTGATTCGTTGTACAAGGCCATTCTGGCCTCCGTTTTGCTTGCCGTTTGCGCCGGCGTGCCCTATTTACCGTTCTGGTCGATATCACATAAGTACTTCAAAGAGAATTACAAACGTTTTTTTTTGTACTTTTATTTGTACCCATAGAGTACAACGGTGTGCTTTTTGATTCCTTGTACAAGGCAATTCTGGCCTCAGTTTTGCTTGCCGTTTGCGCCGGCGTACCTTATTTTTCGTTCTGGTCGATATCACATCAGTACTTCAAAGAGAATTACAAACATTTTTTTTCGTACTTATTTTTGTACCCATAGAGTACTTAACGGTGTGATTCTGGCCTCCGTTTTGCTTGCCGTTTGCGCCGGCGTGCCTTATTTATCGTTCTGGCCGATAACACATCAGTACTTCAAAGAAAATTACAAACGGTTTTTTGGTACTTTTTTTCTTACCCATAGAGTATTAACGGTATGATTTTTGATACCTTGTACAAGGCAATTCTGGCCTCCGTTTTGCTTTCCGTTTGCGCCAGCATGCCTTATTTATCGTTCTGGTCGATATCACGTCAGTACTTCAAAGAGAATTACATACATTTTTTTCGTACTTATTTTTGTACCCATAGAGTACTTAACGGTGTGATTCTGGCCTCCGTTTTGATTGCCGTTTGCGCCGGCGTTTCTTATTTATCGTTCTGGTCGATATCACATCAGTTCTTCAAAGAGAATTACAAACGTTTTTTTTCGTAACTTTTTTTGTACCCATAGAGTACTTAACGGTGTGAATTTTGATACCTTGTACATGGCCATTCTGGCCTCCGTTTTGCTTGCCGTTTGCGCCGGCGTGCCTTATTTATCGTTCTGGTCGATATCACGTCAGTACTTCAAAGAGAATTATATATGTTTTTTTTCGTACTTTTTTTTGTACCCAGAGAGTACTTAACGGTGTGATTTTTGATACCTAGTACAAGGCCATTCTGGCCTCCGTTTTGCTTGCCGTTTGGGCTGGCGTGCCTTATTTATCGTTCTGGTCGACATCATGTCAGTACTTCAAAGAGAATTACAAACTTTTTTTTCGTACTTTTTTTTGTACCCATAGAGTACTTAACGGTGTGATTTTTGATACCTTGTACATGGCCATTTTGTCCTCCGTTTTGCTTGCCGTTTCCGCCGGCGTGCCTTATTTATCGTTCTGGTCGTTATCACGTCAGTACTTCAAAGAGAATTACATACGCTTTTTTCGTACTTTTTTTTGTACCCATAGAGTACTTAACGGTGTGATTTTTGATACCTAGTACAAGGCCATTCTGGCCTCCGTTTTGCTTGCCGTTTGCGCCGACGTGCCTTATTTATCGTTCTGGTCGATATCACGTCGCATACTTCAAAGAGAATTACAAACGTTTTTTTCGTACTTTTTTTCGTACCCATAGAGTACTTAACGTGTGATTTTTGATTCCTTGTACAAGGCCATTCTGGCCTCCATTTTGCTTCCCGTTTGCACCGGCGTGCCTTATTTATCGGTCTGGTCGATATCACATTAGTACTTCAAAGAGAATTACAAACGCTTTTTTTCGTACTTACTTTTGTACCCATAGAGTACTTAACGGTGTGTTTCTGGCCTCCGTTTTGCTTGCCGTTTGTGCCGGCGTGCCTTATTTATCGTTCTGGTCGATATTACATCAGTACTTCAAAGAGAATTACAAACGTTTTTTTCGTAACTTTTTTGTACCCATAGAGTACTTAACGGTGTGAATTTTGATTCCTTGTACACGGCCATTCGGGCCTCCGTTTTTCTTGCCGTTTGCGCCGGCGTGCCTTATTTATCGTTCTGGTCGATATCACGTCCGTACTTCAAAGAGAATTACAAACATTTTTTCGTACTTTTTTTTGTACACATAGAGTACTTAACGGTGTGATTTTTGATACCTTGTACATGGCCATTCTGTCCTCTGTTTTGCTTGCCGATTGCGCCGGCGTGCCTTATTTATCGTTCTGGTCGATATCACGTCAGTACTTCAAAGAGAATTACATACTATTTTTTTGTACTTTTTTTTGTACCCATAGAGTACTTAACGGTGTGATTTTTGATACCTAGTACAAGGCCATTCTGGCCTCTGTTTTGCTTGCCGTTTGCTTCGGCATGCCTTATTTATCGTTTTGGTCGATATCACGTCAGTACTTCAAAAAGAATTACAAACGTTTTTTTTCGTACTTATTTTTGTACCCAGAGAGTACTTAACGGCGTTATTCTGGCCTCCGTTTTGCTTGCCGTTTGCGCCGGCGTGCCTTATTTATCGTTCTGGTCGATATTACATCAGTACTTCAAAGAGAATTACAAACGTTTTCTTCGTAATTTTTTTGTACCCATAGAGTACTTAACGGTGTGAATTTTGATTCCTTGTACAAGGCCATTCTGGCCTCCGTTTTGCTTTCCGTTTGTGCCGGCGTGCCTTATTTATCGTTCTGGTCGATATCACGTCAGTACTTCAAAGAGAATTGCAAACGTTTTTTTTGTACTTTTTTTTTGTACCCATAGAGTACTTAACGGTGTGATTTTTGATACCTTGTACATGGCCATTCTGGCCTCCGTTTTGCTTGCCGTTTACGCCGGCGTGCCTTATTTGTCGTTCTGGTCGATATCACGTCAGAACTTCAAAGAGAATTACATACGTTTTTTTTCGTACTTTTTTTGTACCCATAGAGTACTTAACGGAGTGATTTTTGATACCTAGTACAAGGCCATTCTGGCCTCCATTTTGCTTGCCGTTTGCGCCGGCGTGCCTTATTTATCGTTCTGGTCGATATCACGTCAGTACTTCAAAGAGAATTACAAACGTTTTTTTCGTACTTTTTTTTGTACCCATAGAGTACTTAACGGTGTGATTATTGATTCCTTGTACAAGGCCATTCTGGCCTCCGTTTTGCTTGCCGTTTGCGCCGGCGTGCCTTCTTTATCGTTCTGGTCGATAACACATCAGTACTTCAATGAGAACTACAAATGTTTTTTACGTACTTTGTTTTGTACCCATAGAGTACTTAACGGTGTGATTTTTGATTCCTTGTACAAGGCCATTCTGACCTCCGTTTTGCTTGCCGTTTGCGCCGGCGTACCTTATTTATCGTTCTGGTCGATACCACATCAGTACTTCAAAGGGAATTACATACGTTTTTTTCGTACTTTTTTTCGTACCCATAGAGTACTTAACTGTGTGATTTTTGATTCCTTGTACAAGGCCATTCTGGCCTCCGTTTTGCATGCCGATTGTGCCGGCGTGCCTTATTTATCGTTCTGGTCGACAACACATCAGTACTTCAATTAGAATTTCAAACGTTTTTTTTCGTACTTTGTTTTGTACCCATAGAGTACTTAACGGTGTGATTTTTGATTCCTTGTACAATGCCAGTCTGACCTCCGTTTTGCTTGCCGTTTGCACCGGCGTACCTTATTTATCGTTCTGGTCGATACCACGTCAGTACTTCAAAGAGAATTACAAACATTTTTTTTTCATACAATTTTTCGTACCCATAGAGTACTTAACTGTGTGATTTTTGATTCCTTGTACAAGCCCATTCTGGCTTCCGTTTTGCTTGCCCTTTGCGCCGGCGTGCCTTATTTATCGTTCTGGTCAATATCACATCAGTACTTCAAAGAGAATTACAAACGTTTATTTCGAACTTTTTTTCGTACCCATATAGTACTTAACTGTGTGATTTTTGATTCCTTGTACAAGGCTATTCTGGCCTCCGTTTTGCTTTCCGTTTGCGCCGGCGTGCCTTATTTATCATTCTGGTCGATATCACATCAGTACTTCAAAGAGAATTACAAACATTTATTTTCGTACTTATTGTTGTACCCATAGGGTACTTAACGGTGTGATTCTGGCCTCCGTTTTGCTTGCCGTTTGTGCCGGCGTGCCTTATTTATCGTTCTGGTCGATATCACATCAGTACTTCAAAGAGAATTACAAACATTTTTTTTCGTACTCTTTTTTGTACCCATAGAGTATATAACGGTGTGATTTTTGATTCCTTGTACAAGGCCATTCTGGCCTCCGTTTTGCTTGCCGTTTGCGCCGGCGTGCCTTATTTATCGTTCTGGTCGATAACACATCAGTACTTCAATGAGAAGTACAAACGTTTTTTACGTACTTTGTTTTGTACCCATAGAGTACTTAACGGTGTGATTTTTGATTCCTTGTACAAGGCCATTCTGACCTCCATTTTGCTTGCCGTTTTCGCCGGCGTACCTTATTTATCGTTCTGGTCGATACCATATCAGTACTTCAAAGGGAATTACTTACGTTTTTTTTCGTACTTTTTTTCGAACCCATAGAGTACTTAACTTGGTGATTTTTGATTCCTTGTACAAGGCCATTCTAGCCTCCGTTTTGCTTGCCGTTTGCGCCGGCGTGCCTTATTTATCATTCTGGACGATATCACATCAGAACTTCAAAGAGAATTACAAACTTGTTTTTTAGTACTTTTTTTTCGTACCCACAGAGTACTTAAATGTGTGATTTTTGATTCCTAGTACAAGGCCATTTTGGCCTCCGTTTTGCTTGCCGTTTGCGCCAGCTTGCCTTATTTATCGTTCTGGTCGATATCACATCCGTACTTCAAAGAGAATTACAAACGTTTTTTTCATACTTTTTTCGTACCCATAGAGTACTTAACTGTGTGATTTTTTATTCCTTGTACAAGGCCATTTTGGCCTCCGTTTTGCTTGCAGTTTGCGCCGGCTGACCTTATTTATCGTTCTGGTCGATATCACATCAGTACTTCTAGGAGAATTACAAACGTTTTTTTTCGTACTCATTTTCATACCCAGAGTACTTAACTGTGTGATTTTTGATTCCTTGTACAAGGCCATTCTGGCCTCCGTTTTTCATGCCGTTTGCGCCGGCGTGCCTCATTTATCGTTCTGGTCGATATCACTTCAGTACTTCAAAGAGAATTACAAAGTTTTTTTTCGTACTCTTTTATGTACCCATAGAGTACTTAACGGTGTGATTTTTGATTCCTTGTACAGGGCCATTCTGGCCTCCATTTTGCTTGCCGTTTGCGCCGGCGTGCCTTATTTATCGTTCTGGTCGATATCACATCGGTACTTCAAAGAGAATTACAAACATTTTTTTTCGTACTTATTTTTGTACCCATGGAGTACTTAACGGTGTGATTCTGGCCTCCGTTTTGCTTGCCGTTTGCGCCGGCGTGCTTTATTTATCGTTCTGGTCGATATCATATCAGTACTTCAAAGAGAATTACAAACTTTTTTTTCGTAAATTTTTTTGTACCCATAGAGTACTTAACGGTGTGAATTTTGATTCCTTGTACAAGGCAATTCTGGCATCCGTTTTGCTTGCCGTTTGCGCCGACGTGCCTTATTTATCGTTCTGGTCGATATCACGTCAGTACTTCAAAGATAATTACAAACTATTATTTTCGTACTTTTTTTTGTATCCATAGAACACTTAACGGTGTGATTTTTGATACCTAGTACAAGGCCATTCTGGCCTCCGTTTTGCTTGCCGTTTGCGCCTGCGTGCCTTATTTATCGTTCTGGTCGATATCATTTCAGTACTTAAATGAGAATTACAAACGTTTTTTTTCGTACTTTTTTTGTGCTCATAGAGTACTTAACGGTGTGAATTTTGATTCCTAGTACAAGGCCAATCTGGCTTCCGTTTTGCTTGCCGTTTGCGCCGGCGAGCCTTATTTATCGTTCTGGTCGATAACACATCAGTACTTCAATGAGAACTACAAACGTTTTTTACGTACTTTGTTTTGTACCCATAGAGTACTTAACGGTGTGATTTTTGATTCCTTGTACAAGGCCATTCTGACCTCCGTTTTGCTTGCCGTTTGCGTCGGCGTGCCTTATTTATCGTTCTGGTCGATATCAAGTCAATAATTCAAAGAGAATTACAAACGTTTTTTTCGTACTTTTTTTTGTACCCATAGAGTACTTAACGGTGTGATTTTTGATACCTTGTACATGCCATTCTGGCCTCTATTTTGCTTACCGCTTGCACCGGCGTGCCTTATTTATCGTTCTGGTCGATATCACGTCAGTACTTCAAAGAGAATTACATACGTTTTTTTCATACTTTTTTTTGTACCCATAGAGTACTTAACGGTGTGATTTTTGATACCTAGTACAAGGCCATTCTGGCCTCCGTTTTGCTTGCCGTTTGCGTCGGCGTGCCTTATTTATAGTTCTGGTCGATATCACATCAGTACTTCAAAGAGAATTGCAAACGCTTTTTTTCGTACTCTTTTTTGTACCCATAGAGTACTTAACGGTGAGATTTTTGATTCCTTGTACAAGGCCATTCTGGCCTCCGTTTTGCTTGCCGTTTGCGCCGGTGTGCCTTATTTATAGTTCTGGTCGATAACACATCAGTACTTCAATGAGAATTACAAACGTTTTTCATGTACTTTGAGAATTACAAACTTTTTTTTCGTACCAGAGTACTTAACTGTGTGAGTTTTGATTCCTTGTACAAGGCCATTATGGCCTCCGTTTTTCATGCTGTTTGCGCCGGAGTGCCTTATTTATCGTTCTGGTCGATATCACTTCAGTACTTCAAATAGAATTACAAAGGTTTTTTTTCATACTCTTTTTTGTACCCATAGAGTACTTAACGGTGTGATTTTTGATTCCTTGTACAAGGCCATTCTGGCCTCCGTTTTGCTTGCCGTTTGCGCCGGCGTGCCTTATTTATCGTTCTGGTCGATATCACATCGGTACTTCAAAGAGAATTACAAACGTTTTTTTTCGTACTTATTTTTGTACACATGGAGTACTTAAAGGTGTGATTCTGGCCTCCGTTTTGCTTGCCGTTTGCGCCGGCGTGCATTATTTATCGTTCTGGTCGATATCATATCAGTACTTCAAAGAGAATTACAAACTTTTTTTTCGTAAATTTTTGTGTACCCATAGAGTACTTAACGGTGTGAATTTTGATTCATTGTACACAGAAATTCTGGCATCCGTTATGCTTGCCGTTTGCGCCGACGTGCCTTATTTATCGTTCTGGTCGATATCACGTCAGTACTTCAAAG
The DNA here is from genome assembly GCA_036785695.1 of Gentiana straminea. NCBI lineage: Eukaryota > Viridiplantae > Streptophyta > Magnoliopsida > Gentianales > Gentianaceae > Gentiana > Gentiana straminea. The sequence continues at coordinate 103,112 of JAVUPR010000109.1, forward strand.
ATAATTACAAACTATTTTTTTCGTACTTTTTTTTGTATCCATAGAGTACTTAACGGTGTGATTTTTGATACCTAGTACAAGGCCATTCTGGCTTCCGTTTTGCTTGCCCTTTGCGCCGGCGTGCCTTATTTATCGTTCTGGTCAATATCACATCAGTACTTCAAAGAGAATTACAAACGTTTATTTTCGTACTTATTTTTGTACCGATAGAGTACTTAACGGTGTGATTCTGGCCTCCGTTTTGCTTGCCGTTTGTGCCGGCGTGCCTTATTTATCGTTCTGGTCGATATCACATCAGTACTTCAAAGAGAATTACAAACGTTTTTTTTCGTACTCTTTTTTGTACCCATAGAGTATATAACGGTGTGATTTTTGATTCCTTGTACAAGGCCATTCTGGCCTCCGTTTTGCTTGCCGTTTGCGCCGGCGTGCCTTATTTATCGTTCTGGTCGATAACACATCAGTACTTCAATGAGAAGTACAAACGTTTTTTACGTACTTTGTTTTGTACCCATAGAGTACTTAACAGTGTGATTTTTGATTCCTTGTACAAGGCCATTCTGACCTCCATTTTGCTTGCCGTTTTCGCCGGCGTACCTTATTTATCGTTCTGGTCGATACCATATCAGTACTTCAAAGGGAATTACTTACGTTTTTTTCGTACTTTTTTTCGAACCCATAGAGTACTTAACTGTGTGATTTTTGATTCCTTGTACAAGGCCATTCTAGCCTCCGTTTTGCTTGCCGTTTGCGCCAGCGTGCCTTATTTATCGTTCTGGACGATATCACATCAGAACTTCAAAGAGAATTACAAACTTGTTTTTTAGTACTTTTTTTTCGTACCCACAGAGTACTTAAATGTGTGATTTTTGATTCCTTGTACAAGGCCATTTTGGCCTCCGTTTTGCTTGCCGTTTGCGCCGGCTTGCCTTATTTATCGTTCTGGTCGATATCACATCAGTACTTCAAAGAGAATTACAAACGTTTTTTCATACTTTTTTTCGTACCCATAGAGTACTTAACTGTGTGATTTTTTATTCCTTGTACAAGGCCATTTTGGCCTCCGTTTTGCTTGCCGTTTGCGCCGGCTGACCTTATTTATCGTTCTGGTCGATATCACATCAGTACTTCTAAGAGAATTACAAACGTTTTTTTTCGTACTCATTTTCATACCCATAGAGTACTTAAGCGTGTGATTTTTGATTCCTTGTACAAGGCCATTCTGGCCTCAGTTTTTCATGCCGTTTGTGCCGGCGTGCCTCGTTTATCGTTCTGGTCGATATCACTTCAGTACTTCAAAGAGAATTACAAAGGTTTTTTTTCGTACTCTTTTTTGTACCCATAGAGTACTTAACGGTGTGATTTTTGATTCCTTGTACAGGGCCATTCTGGCCTCCATTTTGCTTGCCGTTTGCGCTGGCGTGCCTTATTTATCGTTCTGGTCGATATCACATCGGTACTTCAAAGAGAATTACAAACATTTTTTTTCGTACTTATTTTTGTACCCATGGAGTACTTAACGGTGTGATTCTGGCATCCGTTTTGCTTGCCGTTTGCGCCGGCGTGCTTTATTTATCGTTCTGGTCGATATCATATCAGTACTTCAAAGAGAATTACAAACTTTTTTTTCGTAAATTTTTTTGTACCCATAGAGTACTTAACGGTGTGAATTTCGATTCCTTGTACAAGTCAATTCTGGCATCCGTTTTGCTTGCCGTTTGCGCCGACGTGACTTATTTATCGTTCTGGTCGATATCACGTCAGTACTTCAAAGATAATTACAAACTATTTTTTTCGTACTTTTTTTTGTATCCATAGAACACTTAACGGTGTGATTTTTGATACCTAGTACAAGGCCATTCTGGCCTCCGTTTTGCTTGCCGTTTGCGCCTGCGTGCCTTATTTATCGTTCTGGTCGATATCACTTCAGTACTTAAATGAGAATTACAAACGTTTTTTTTCGTACTTTTTTGTGCTCATAGAGTACTTAACGGTGTGAATTTTGATTCCTAGTACTAGGCCAATCTGGCTTCCGTTTTGCTTGCAGTTTGCGCCGGCGAGCCTTATTTATCGTTCTGGTCGATAACACATCAGTACTTCAATGAGAACTACAAACGTTTTTTACGTACTTTGTTTTGTACCCATAGAGTACTTAACGGTGTGATTTTTGATTCCTTGTACAAGGCCATTCTGACCTCCGTTTTGCTTGCCGTTTGCGTCGGCGTGCCTTATTTATCGTTCTGGTCGATATCAAGTCAGTACTTCAAAGAGAATTACAAACGTTTTTTTCGTACTTTTTTTGTACCCATAGAGTACTTAACGGTGTGATTTTTGATACCTTGTACATGCCATTCTGGCCTCTATTTTGCTTACCGCTTGCACCGGCGTGCCTTATTTATCGTTCTGGTCGATATCACGTCAGTACTTCAAAGAGAATTACATACGTTTTTTTCATACTTCTTTTGTACCCATAGAGTACTTAACGGTGTGATTTTTGATACCTAGTACCAGGCCATTCTGGCCTCCGTTTTGCTTGACGTTTGCGTCGGCGTGCCTTATTTATAGTTCTGGTCGATATCACATCAGTACTTCAAAGAGAATTGTAAACACTTTTTTTCGTACCCTTTTTTGTACCCATAGAGTACTTAACGGTGTGATTTTTGATTCCTTGTACAAGGCCATTCTGGCCTCCGTTTTGCTTGCCATTTGCGCCGGCGTGCCTTATTTATAGTTCTGGTCGATAACACATCAGTACTTCAATGAGAAGTACAAACGTTTTTCATGTACTTTGAGAATTACAAACTTTTTTTTCGTACCCACAGTACTTAACTGTGTTAGTTTTGATTCCTTGTACAAGGCCATTCTGGCCTCCGTTTTTTTATGCTTTTTGCTCCGGCGTGCCTTATTTATCGTTCTGGTCGATATCACTTCAGTACTTCAAATAGAATTACAAAGGTTTTTTTTCGTACTCTTTTTTGTACCCATAGAGTACTTAACGGTGTGATTTTTGATTCCTTGTACAGGGCCATTCTGGCCTCCGTTTTGCTTGCCGTTTGCGCCGGCGTGCCTTATTTATCGTTCTGGTCGATATCACATCGGTACTTCAAAGAGAATTACAAACGTTTTTTTTTCGTACTTATTTTTGTACCCATGGAGTACTTAACGGTGTGATTCTGGCCTCTGTTTTGCTTGCCGTTTGCGCCGGCGTGCTTTATTTATCGTTCTGGTCGATATCATATCAGTACTTCAAAGAGAATTACAAACTTTTTTTTTCGTAAATTTTTTTGTACCCATAGAGTACTTAACGGTGTGAATTTTGATTCCTTGTACAAGGCAATTCTGGCATCCGTTTTGCTTGCCATTTGCGCCGACGTGCCTTATTTATCGTTCTGGTCGATATCACGTCAGTACTTCAAAGATAATTACAAACTATTTTTTTCGTAATTTTTTTTTGTATCCATAGAGTACTTAACGGTGTGATTTTTGATACCTAGTACAAGGCCATTCTGGCCTCCATTTTGCTTGCCGTTTGCGCCTGCGTGCCTTATTTATCGTTCTGGTCGATATCACTTCAGTACTTAAATGAGAATTACAAACGTTTTTTTTCGTACTTTTTTTGTACCCATAGAGTACTTAACGGTGTGAATTTTGATTCCTTGTACAAGGCCAATCTGGCTTCCGTTTTGCTTGCCGTTTGCGCCGGCGAGCCTTATTTATCGTTCTGGTCGATAACACATCAGTACTTCAATGAGAACTACAAACGTTTTTTACGTACTTTGTTTTGTACCCATAGAGTACTTAACGGTGTGATTTTTGATTCCATGTACAAGGCCATTCTGACCTCCGTTTTGCTTGCCGTTTGCGCCGGCATGCCTTATTTATCGTTCTGGTCGATATGAAGTCAGTACTTCAAAGAGAATTAAAAACGTTTTTTTCGTACTTTTTTTTGGTACCCATAGAGTACTTATCGGTGTGATTTTTGATACCTTGTACATGCCATTCTGGCCTCTATTTTGCTTACCGCTTGCACCGGCGTGCCTTATTTATCGTTCTGGTCGATATCACGTCAGTACTTCAAAGAGAATTACATACGTTTTTTTCGTACTTTTTTTTGTACCCAGAGAGTACTTAACGGTGTGATTTTTGATACCTAGTACAAGGCCATTCTGGCCTCCGTTTTGCTTGCCGTTTGCGTCGGCGTGCCTTATTTATAGTTCTGGTCGATATCACATCAGTACTTCAAAGAGAATTGCAAACGCTTTTTTCGTACTCTTTTTTGTACCCATAGAGTACTAAACGGTGTGATTTTTGATTCCTTGTACAAGGCCATTCTGGCCTCCGTTTTGCTTGCCGTTTGCGCCGGCGTGCCTTATTTATAGTTCTGGTCGATAACACATCAGTACTTCAATGAGAAGTACAAACGATTTTCATGTACTTTGAGAATTACAAACTTTTTTTTCGTACCCAGAGTACATAACTATGTGAGTTTTCATTCCTTGTACAAGGCCATTCTGTCCTCCGTTTTGCTTGCCCCTTGCACCGGCGAGCCTTATTTATAATTTTGGTCGATATCACATTAGTACTTCAAAGAGAATTACAAACATTTTTTTTCGTACTCTTTTTTGTACCCATAGAGTACTTAACGGTGTGATTTTTGATTCCTTGTACAGGGCCATTCTGGCCTCTGTTTTGCTTGCCATTTGCGCCGGCGTGCCTTATTTAATGTTCTGGTCGAAATCACATCACTACTTCAAAGAGAATTACAAACGTTTTTTTCGTACTTATTTTTGTACCCATAGAGTACTTAACGGTGTGATTCTGGCCTCTGTTTTGCTTGCCGTTTGCGCCGGCGTGCTTTATTTATCGTTCTGGTCGAATACATCTTAGTCTCCGTGGATTACGTGTCAAAATGGGTAGAGGCTCAAGCCACTCCTCACAATGATCATAAGACAGTAATGAAATTTCTTAAGAAAAACATCTTTGTGAGGTTTGGATGTCCACGTGCCTTGATCAGTGATGAAGGGACGTACTTCTGCAACCGGCCCCTAGAGAAAGTTCTCGAAAAGTATGGTGTTCGTCACAAGACTGGCACACCATATCATCCGATGACTAGTGGTCAGGTTGAAAGAAGCAACCAAAGTATCAAGAAAATCCTGGAAGAAACAGTTAACAGTCATAGGAAAGACTGGAGTTTGAAGTTGGATGATGTACTATAGGCATACAGAACCGCCTATAAGACTCCTATGGGTACAATTCCATATCAAATGGTTTATGGTAAGCCATGTCATCTGCCGGTCGAGTTAGAGCATAGAGCTATGAAAGTGCAGGCCTATGAAAGTGCCAGGAAAGTGCCAGGATTAGTAAAGATAAGATGAAGCTACTCCACGATGCTAAGATTAAGAAGAGAGAATTCCAAGTCGGGGAACAAGTTCTTCTATACAATTCTAGGTTACATTTGTTTCATGGAAAGTTGAGGACATGTTGGTCCGGTCCCTTCGAGATTCTCCAAATCATACCTGGAGGCGTTCTAGAACTTCGTGGTTATAGCGGTGAACCATTTCGAGTGAATGGTCAAAGGTGCAAGCACTATATTGGTGAGCCTAAAGGGAAACCTTTGATTGTCCGTTTCCTCGATATCCTCGGGTGTGGTGCTACGGAAGTCGAAGAATTCGACGAGTTTTCACCCGACCTGTTTTCAGAGGATGGCGGTAGTGGTCAATCTGAAGAAGTTCTAGCTGGTAGTTGGGATATGGAAGAATTTGAGAGGGAGCGTCAGTTGAAGCGTCATCAGAAGGCTCAGAGAATGAAGAAGTCAACCATGGGGAAGTTTAAGCGTGTTTGGAAAGCTATTAAAGGTTTTACCCCATGTGTTAAGTGTTGTTTCTACAGCCGAACTACTGATCAAAGTCTAGACGAGGTAGTGGCTGGCAGAAAGGTCAAGTGGCACGATCCAGCCGAGCTTAAACAGTGTCGAGCTAACGACATTAAACAAAAGCGCCACTAGGAGGCATCCTAGATATCGTTAGTTTTAGTCGTTTTTGTTTTGTGCTTTTGTAGTTTAGTACATAAGTTTTAGTATTTAAGTTTAGCTTACTAAGTTTTGTTTTTGTTTATATCTGTCAGTTAGTTGTGCTTTCTAGATATGGATTTCGGAGTTCTACCAGAAGAGTTGCCTTTCCTTAGGAGGATCCCACTTATCACTGTAGATGACGGACCCGGAGGGACTATAGTGTTGCACGTAGATTTTGACATTAGTACCCGCGTCAAGACTGTCACCTATGTCCTTATTGTTCCCCGCTGTTCAGGAGGTGGAGACTTCGCTACTGAGGAGTTACGGGAGGCTCTAGGACGTCCGTACACGATCCTCAATGATCCGATGCCGATGATTTAGCGCTAGTGCGCAAGCCGAACATTTTCGAGGTGTTGATGTAGGCGGTGAGGATTGGGGTTTGCAAGATGAGTATGACTTCCCTCCGGCGATTGACATGCTCCGCCGTCTCATTCGAGTGATAGATTGGTCGGCCACTTACGATGACTAGCGTTCTTAAGTTGTTTCGTCGAGCAAACGACGTTAACCAAAAGCGCTTGGTGGGAGGCAACCCACTGTTTTCTATTTGTTTTTATTTATTTCGTTGATTTCCATTTGTATTTTTAAAGTTTTAATTAAGTTTAATAAGAAAGTGCAAGTTTGAGTTTAAGATTGTGTGAAATTTCATATTTTTGCATTATTCTACCTTGGACGCCCGTCCAGAAGTCTGGACGCCCGTCCGCCTTGACCAATTATTGGACGAGCGTCCACTATGCCTGGACGCCCGTCTGATATATTCCCTCTAATCCTGTATTTGATTTAGCAGTTTGGACGAGCGTCTGAATATCAGGACGCCCGTCCAGTTCATCTAATTTCCCAATGGACGCCCGTCCGGTTGCTTGGACGCCTGTCCAGCCTCTACCTATATATACTCCCTCAACGCATGAACCTTCACATTTTCAGAGTTTCAAATCGCAAAACCGTCTTTTGCCCTCCTTTTGGCCTAAAATCTTCAATTCTAAACCATTTCGAGCGATTCAAAGTGCTCTAGGCCGCTTTTGATCCCTTCTCTTCGATTTTCCAAGCCCAATTCCCCAACACACGATCTTTTTGGAGAATCAGGACCCACCTCAGTCCGACTTTTTGAGAGAAAAATCCGATTTTGGGAGCCAATTTGGTGTTGTTTGGACTAATCTTCATCGCGATCAGCATCTACTCACCCTACTTGGTAAGTTAGTAACAACTTTTCTGGATTTTATTCACGTTTTTCTGAGTTCGATCTTCGGGTCGGCTCGTTCACTTGAATATCACCTTATTTGTTTTCTTTCTTTCATTTTGTTTCTTGGTTATTGCTGGTTGGTGCTGTGATGATGCTGTGGATGATGGATGGGTTGGTTATTGATAATGGATGGTTGTGGTTTGTGGTTTGGTTGATTTGAAATCCCGCTTTGTATGTTAAACGGGTACCTTGTTTTGTTTTGGGATCGTTGTGGTTTAGTCTAGATATTGCATAATGGTTCATAAGAAGGGAGTAGTGAAGAGACATGGTAAGGAAGTGGCTAGGGAGGCCGGCAAGAAACGCAAAGAGTTTGACCCTACCTTAGTTGATCCTAACCGGGGTGTTAGTATTAACCTCCTAGAGCCACCCAAACTAGGACTACTTTGAGGGATATCTATCAACCAGAAGGTTTATACGCGGAGCTTGATCGTACCTCACCTGATTCACGGTTTGTGTATTGACGCCGGTGTGCCTGAGTTTGGAGCCGATCATAAGCCGAAGAACCCGAGGCCTTTACAGAGGGAAAAGAGTAAGTCTTCGGGTCAGACTGAGACTGAGGCTGAGGTAGCACGTGAGCCTGGTTCATCATCAGCACCGCCTCGAGCATCCTCCCTTCCCACTTTATCTCCCTCAGTCCGGATGAGGTTGAGTATGGCCAACAGTGTTCGATACTGGATGGAGGATATTCGGACTTCTCAAAACAACATTTTGACGATTCTGCAGTGTATCAGTGAAGGCCGGCGGCCAAGGGATGATAGAATCGTCAGTCCAAGCATCATTGATTACCATTATTCTGACGAGATCGAGAAGGCCATTGCAGATGTTATTCACGAGTCTGAGTCGTCCGATGAGGAGCAGCCTGATTCCGTAGATAGGACTACAGCACCACCATCTGGACCCTCTTCCGATCCTTCGGCTGATGATTCTCCGGCTCCGGGGCAGTCATGATTTCATTTGTCTATTTTTCGATTTTGATTTGCCCTAGATACTGTGATTGTATATTTTTGCTACTTTTGATTACGTGATACATTGTGTTTCGTATTTAGCTACTATTTATTATTTCCGATGGATCATGTAAGCCATAAGGCGTCAGTACTTTCTTTCATACTTTATTTCAACTGGTGAATGTATTTCATGCTTTATCTTTTGGTATTACTCGTTTTTATTATCTCTTTTCATTCTGGTAAAATTCCTCGTTTTCCCCGAGATGTTTCCGTATTTGTCAAGTCGTGCAGGTGTCATTCTACCGGTTCTGTCGACCTACATTGTAGGATTACGAGTTCTAAGTGTCACTATGTAGGCTCCGGCCTGTATCGGTTGAAATCAGCTAAGTCTTTTCTCTTTTCTTTCATTCTGCACAATATGAGGACATGTTGATCTTTAAGTGTGAGGGAGGGGATGATTTGATATGTATCTACGCATTTGCTTAATTCGTTATGTTTCTATGCAAAATGAGCTAAAAATGAGCTAGATTTTTCAAAATTTTTCGACATTTCTGTTTTGGTTTTGTCCCGAGTAGGCAATTCAAATCAATGTTCGTTATTTTTATAGTCATTGAAGCTATATATCATAAGTTTGATAAGTTAGTTGTTTCACCTGAGATCTATTTTTCACGAGCCATAGTGAACGATGAGCTAATTTATAAGGTTATACCCCTTTTGACGAATGATTTTTGATTTTCTTATAAGTCATGTGCTTAGTGCTACGTATATATCTTGAGATTTATGATAGTTTGTATTTAGATCCGAAGTATGTTATACTGTGAATATCTAAGGTTTGAATGTGATAAGTAACACGTGACTTATTGTCAAATGAAAAAGTTGAAAAATATAAGAATTAATTGGGTGTGTCGGAAGCTAGTCGATAATTTGAGTGCGGTAGGGTACACTACAAGAAAATCGAGTTTTAATGAGGGTAAATCCTCTCATTAAATGTCCATTTCCCGTCATTAAAGACTTTTAATGAAGGGAAATTTACCCTCACTGCCCTTCATTGTTGCTTCTCTATGTAAAAGTAATAATGATGGTAAGTTTGTGTCATTAAAATATAGTTCATGACAGGAATAGTACTCTCATTAAAACATTTTTAACAACGGAAAATTCCATCACTATTCTACCATTCGCCCCTCACTAAATCATGATTTAATGATAATTTATAGCCTCGCTATAAGGTCATTTGCCCATCACAAAATCAAAATTTAATGAAAATAGTTTTCCTCATTATAGGGTCATTTTCCCCTCATTATATACATTTTATTGATGAAATTTACTATCATTTCTAATAATGAGCCCCTCATTAATTATGTCCATCATTCTTCTTAAAATACATCCAATGTGAGTATTTTTCCATCATCAAACATCTTACAAATAAAAAGAGTTCTTGCCAAGTAGAATATGCTACATTGACAACAGATTGAACAAATTTAAACAGAGTCCTAGCTAATATGATATGAAATAGTGTCCTAGCTAGTCATGTAAATATATCAAACCCAATAATCATTTCTTCTTTATTAACAAGAATTGTAGAACACCACCTTGCATTCCTCAATCTCTGCGTGGCGAGCGAGACAATGCGATGCTATCATCAACCCATACGATGTCCTCGACGGCAAGTTCATCAAGACGTAAATAGTTGTTGGATAAAGAATGTGCCTCGGTATACGCAAAAAAGTATCATCACGAGGGGACGTTATGAATCGGGGAAAAGAAAGAGGAAAAAAAGAGGATCATTAGGGAAAAAAAGAGGATCAAAGCAAAATACTTGGGAGTTATATGCTTAATATAAATAACGCATTGCAAGTTGATCTAATAAGTTTAATTCATGTAGTGACAATTAAAACAATTTGTTGCAAAAAGAAAGGTTCGATCACGAGAGAAATAAGCGATGCGAATATAATAAATAAACAGGTTCAGGTTAACTAAAAATATGTCTATAACCACACCAGCAGGCTGAAAGGTACTAATATAGCAAATATGTTTAGCAACAAAATATTAAACGTACAAGGGTTCAGCACTTTATCAACAGGTTTAATAAATAGTAATAACCAAGAATTTAGCTTACAATTCTGAGTATCAAAAGGATACTGAACTATCAGTCAAGAACCAAGGGAGATAATCCAATTGAAGATTATCAGACTTGAGTCTTGTACAGTTTGACTACAGGTTCAGTTTACTAACACTATAGCCTATGCTATCAATAATGTAGTCCAAAACTGATCCAGCAAGGTAGTATGCAGCAGGATATTATCAAGGCACAGATCAGCAAGATGGCAGGACACAAGTGCAGGCAAATTCATCAATAACAGTCACTAGAATCACACAGACTCAGCCAATGCAGCAGATTGCTAAGCTCAAGACTCTCAACTTCAGACAATTTCAAAGTTCACACAAGAACAGACTCAGATAGGCAACACAATATCACAGCAGGACTATTACAAGCCAACAATACAACATGCAATTAAAAACACCAAAATACACATAAACAGGGAAGAGTCCAAGTGTTACCTCACACTAAGACCTCAACCAATGATTCTATACGAGCTGTTGTTCAGAACCTTACTTCACAATAGCAATCACTAGAATCACACGAGACTCGACCAATGCGACGGATTGCTAAGCTCAAGACTCTCAACTTCGGACAATTAAAAGAGAGAAAACGAGAATGTATAGTGGTGTAGGATTGCTCAAGAGCTATTGCTCTGAGTTCTTGCAATCCACATTGCTATCCTGGCCTATTTATAGCCTAGAGGGCATGTGAAAACCCTTAAGCATCAAGAAATAGAAGGAAAACAAACGAACAAAACTGAACTCCTTACATAATCAAATGTTGACAAGCCAGAAAGTGTCTTAGCATCCTTCAACACTCAAGACCGAGATTCTGTTCAATCTAGCCTGAAAATTGGTCCCTCATGTGAAAGTAAATTTTGTATGTCCCTGATTCCCATATGTTAATCCGGTCAAACAATATAAATCATAAAACTACTAAACTTCAGAAAGTTTGAGTTATTTTTTCTGTATGATTGACATAAAAAAGAAAGCAAATTTGCACCTATTTTTTGTCCATTAATGAACACATGCAAGGCGTGTCCATATGAAACCTTGATCCATTATGCCACTCCCTATTGTATCTCTGCAAGGAGAAAAAGATTATGGAAAACAATCAAATAAAGATATAGAGTTTTTATAAACATACATTTCGTTGTTTGGATCAACTAAACATAGCTTAGACATTTTGTCGAACAGGTGATAGGCAGTTTTTCACACTTTCAAACTTTGATAAAAGGGCCTCATCCGCTTCAACAACCAACAAATCATCCTCAATCGAGAGATCGAAATAAGGCTCGTCAAAGACATTTCACGAATCTTCATCACGCAAACCGAATTAATTGCGAGAATAAACAACTTGAATACTTACTTGGGTCACCAAGAGATACCTATCGATTTGACAAGAATTTACAAGAAGAACAATATAGAAATAAAAAAATCGAGCTACATACGGGGTTTTGAAATGTCCTTACCACACGAGAGGATAACAAACCACTATAGTTTTCGGGGTAACCACAATCATCTCCACCTTCAAAACCCCATTTTCTCCCTTTTCCCGGCTTCATCGCTTAACTCAATCTAAGCAAAACACCAACTCGATTGCTAACGCGGATGAATTGGGGGTTTTGTTAAAAAAACCAATTAAAAGCAAAATATAAATGATTTAGGAAATGTTTAGGTTTATTGAAGTAGGTTACTTTATTAGGCATAAGTCATATGAGAAAAGCGCACCGGAGTAGTGAACGGGTGTAGGGTTTTACCCGTTGCTGCGCGCCTTGTTTCTCTGTGCACCATAATTGAAGTATAAGTGAGGAACGAAGCACATCGAAATTGAAGACATGAGAAGCATTCCGTTGATGGGTTTATCATGGCGGTGGTGGTGGCGGATTTGGTGGAGCTAGTGTATTGTGGCGGCAGAGATGAGAAAATAGGATGGCAAGCGGTGCTTGTGTTATTATGATTTGTAAATTTGGTAGGATATATATCGTGGGTAAGGGATTTTTGTGTTTAGGTAAAATGTAAAATAAGTTTTAAGCTTTTTTTAGATTTATTGGATTAAAATGGACTGAAATAGTGAGAGGCTTGGTTTTTTAATGCTTAGTGACGGGATATATCATCAATAGTGAGAGGAATTACAAGTTTCTAATGAATTGTGTGCTCTATAACTATACAAAAATTTTCCTCCCATTAAAACACTCTTACAGTGAGAGGATTTTTCTCCTCTCATTAAATTCTTGTGGCTACAACCCTGTTTTCTTGTAGTGGTATACCACGTATGTCCTATACCACTATGATGACTAAAAGCTCACGACAGTCAGAAGAAGCTGCCTTATGATTGGAGTAAGGTAGGGTATATCTCGAATATCCTATTCTGCTATGACAGGGCAAGAGCTCATTCTGATGTGTGTTTAAAAGTGAAATAGTTAAATCAACTAGTGAATTGGTATGAAATGAATGAAAGACTAAGTTATCGTCTATCTTATCCCCAGTAGAAACTGGTAGATATGCTGTAGGGATTATCCTCTGAGTATTTCAGAAAGGCCCTAGATATAATCGATCATCCTTCTCGGGGTATGTCACGTTTGTAGGGTACATCTTATGAGTATCATTTATTGCTAGTCTACGAGGGGGTATTAGCTAGTTTTGCTTTGAGTTTCTCAAGTTTGAATTTAGTGGAAGTTTTCTATGGCTTTGCACACACACCGGGGTGAACCTCTAAGTTATTGCATATGTGGTATATCGTTTGAGATGTCTATCTTTTTCCGAGCCTTGACTTCCGTTTTGTTTTGCTCGGGACGAGCAAAAGCTTAAGTGTGGGGGAGTTGTTAAGGGTGAATTTATACGATTTATAACGATATATTTTATGGTATTTTCCCCCGTATTTGTACTAAATTGCATAAGAAACGAGTGTTTAACGGAAATATTGAGTAAATGAGGTTTTAAATAAGTTATTCGCAAAATTGGTTGATTTTGGTGCTTTTAATATGATTTTATGATTATTTGGACATTATTACATTTTGCGATGTTTTATGTGTTATAGATACATGTTTGAGGCTCAAGAGATGATCCAAAGTTGATTAAGTTCGAGTTAATTGATGATAAAAGAGATAATGAAGGAATGAGATAGAGAAAAAAGAGATAAAGATCAAGAAATCAAAATTCAATCTCCCTGAACGAGCGTCCAGGTCCCATCCAGAGTGGACGGGCGTTTGATAAAGCAGACGGGCGTCCGGTGGTGCGATTTTGATACAGAGAGTTTGGACGCTCTACGAACGGGCGTCTGAAGTAGTCCAGATCTATCTGGACGGGCGTTCACCCTTTCCAGACGGGCGTCCAGCCGCCGACTTTGCTGAACCGACTTTAATATCTATATATAGCAGCTGTTTTCTCCACATATGAGACACAATATACACATTATTCGAAACCCTAAACCTAGGGGCGGCTTTAGGCTGCGTTTTTCTTCCTTTTATTCCAGATTTATGCACTTTAGATCTAGATTAAATTAGTTAGTTTTTTTGCACTGTTTCTGCATTTTTGAGTTGCTGAGGATGTTCAGAAGCTAAAAGCTTCATCAAACGAGTATTGTGAAGCCATCCAACAACTGTTGATTTCGTTTTCATCGATTATACTGTGAGTTTTTATTAAAGGTTGTTTCTTTGTTCATGTTTATTATGTTTAATTGCTCTTATATCGGAAGATAGGCATGTGTCGATTGTTTATTATTGATGGAAATCTCTATATACCTTAGATCACCATGAATAGGAATAGTATTTGAATCTATCTTAACGGAAGTTAATAGGTTTAATTGCTAGATTATAAACATAAAGTTTACACCTTTGGTTAGAAAGCGCGTTAATCTTGCATTGGAAGATAATGGATTAATAGATGAACTTTCTAAGGAATTAGGGTTGATATTTAGATGAGGTGAATCACAACCTAGAAAAAAACCACAACATAATCGAGATAGGGAATCAATGCTTGTTGGATAGGTGGATCAATCCTCGTTTGTTCGTTTTACATTTGATTTAAATCCTTAAAAACTTGAATTTGTTTAGTTAGTTTACTTTTATTTGCATCTTAGATTAGTTTAGTTAAAGGTTCGCAACCCGTATTCTTCCTAGCTTTGGATTATATCCTCTGTCTAGTTTTATTTTCGGTTTAGTTCTGTTTTATTCGCTGTTTAGATTAGTTTCGTGACATAGTTTAGGTTAGACAAAAACTAGGATTTACAATTGTTTAGTTCCCCGTAAGATCGACCCGGCATTAACCACTATTACTACGATCCTTATACTTGAGGTTAACCGGATTATTACTTGTTTGTTTTTGTGTTAATAAAATCCGTGACAAGTTTTTGGCGCCGTTGCCGCGGAACCGGACGGTTGTCTAGTTTTTGTTTTTCTGTTTTTTTTTAAAATCTTATTTCCTGTTTTTAATTGTTTTAGGTAGTTTTTAATTAGGTAATTAGGGTTTTTAGTTAGGGTCTTAGGTCTTCTTTAGTTCTCTTGTGATTAGATTTTCTCTCTTTCGTTTTGTTTCTTTCTATCCCTGTTCTCCCTTAACCCCTGTTCTTTTCTGCATATTTTTCTGTTTCCTTTCTAGTTTTCCCGCTACCAAACGGGCGTCTAGAATCTTGGACGCCCGTCCGCTGGAAGGTTTTCAATCCTGTTCTGTTTTCAGTCACTTAGACGAGCGTCCATAAAATTTGGACGCCCGTTCAAGTTTCCTGACGACCAGACGAGCGTTTGGGCATCTGAACGCCCATCCAGTCTGAAAGTTGGGCAGACGCCCGTCCAAACCCTTGGACGCCCGTCTGTTTCATCTTTTCCCTTAATAATCCTATTCCCTTTCCTTTCTTTTCTTTTCTTAGGTTTTAATTTTTAGTCTAGGCTTTTAAATTTTCTTTAGTTTTTAGGTTCAACGTCTTGAGTTGAGTTTCGGTTTATGCAAACTCGAAGTCAGAAAGGACCACTACTCTTTTCACCTGACCTCGAGCGGACCATAGTCCGACCCAACAGGAGAATACTTCGTTTTGCCTGTCCTTCTGGCGAAGGAAGTTCAACCGATCAAGAAATTGAACGAAACCTAATAAAGGAAATCGAAGATCTCGTAGTAATGGCCGCCGAGGATAGACGAACGTTGGCAGACTACGCCATGCCTGGTGCAGTCACTGTCAACCCAGCTATCGTCTTACCAGCCATTACTGCACAAACTTTCGAACTCAAGCCGGGACTTATCCAGATGATGCAGCATGCATCAATTTTTCATGGCTATCAATCAGAGAATCCGCATACCCACTTACATACATTCTTAGAGATATGCGGCACTACACGCATCCAAGGAGTAAGTGAGGATGCAATCAAGCTGAAACTTTTTCCATTTTCTCTCAAGGGAGAGGCTAAAGAGTGGTACACCTCTCTTCCCTCTGAATCTATTACCACCTGGTCTGAACTTGAAAAGGAATTTCTGAGTCAATACTTCCCACCTTCAAAGACAGCCCAGTGTTTAAATGAAATATTCACTTTCTACCAGAAAGAGAATGAATCTTTCTTCGATTGCTGGAAAAGATTCAAATCTCTGCTGAGAAAGTGCCCCCACCACGGCTTCCATTTGCAAAGGCAAGTCAACACATTCTTTTATTTGGTTGACCGAGCTTACAAAAGGCATGGTCAATAGTTCATCGGTGGGGCGTTTCGAAGAAAACACCGAAGAGGGATGGGCATTGTTCGAGGACATTGCTAAATATAACTATGCTCCATCCTATCAAGCTATTCAAGCACCTCCTCCTCCTAAGGTATAGGAGGTAAACATGCAAAGTTTGATCGCCATGCTGCAGAAGCAGATGGCAGCATCTCAAGTTTCAAATCCGATAAATCAAATTTCTTCTTTCCACAGAACCCTCGGGTTCATCTGTACTTCGCGAAAATCGCCGTCGACCGGCCATATGAATGACCGGTGTCAGTTTAATCCCCCAGCTCCTTATCAAGTGAATGCGTTCATGATTATGGACAGTATAATCAAGTCACATGTCAAAAACTGTGACAATATGGGGCACACTTCCAGATTCTGTCCTATGAACGGGCAGAATGCTGAAGTGAATGCGTTCTATGGCCAGAACAACCAAAGGTCTAATCAAGTTTCTGGCCAGCAAAATTTCCAAAACCATGGGATTAATCAATCTTCTGGTTTCAATCCTAATTCGAATCAAAATTTCAATAGGAACCCTGGTTTTAGTCAGAACCAAAACACAAATTCTTCCAATTCTACTCAAAGGTTCAACCAGAATTGGCCTTCTAGTTCCAATTCTAATTTTCAAAATCGGCCCAGCCAGCAATACTCTCAAAATTTTCCAAACTCCCAAGGCCCTTCAAGCTCAGGAGACCTCAAGGCTGAATGGAACTCATTCAGAGAGGAGCAGAACAAAAATATTCAGCTCCTTATGAGTACAAATAAGAACCTTGAGAGGCAGATAGGGCAGCTGGCTGAACAGTTAGCTTCAAGACCCCCAGGGCATCTACCCAGTTTTACTGAAAGGAATCCAAAGGGTGGTCATGTTGCACAGGCCGATATAAGCAACAGCCAATGTACTGACCTCGTACCTTCAATTCCATACGGTAGAGAGGAGGCCAGTGCAATGAACTTAAGAAGTGGTACTCAAGTTAGTGGTCCTTCCCACCAGGGAAACCACTAGCCCCTCCTGCCATTGATAAGGCAGGAGGGGAAGCTGAGCACCTACACTCCCCTTTGCCAAAAGAGAATACTCAGGTGGCTGATCCCCTGAGAGGTGAAAAAGTTGGAAGTCCTCAGGTGGCTGATCCCCTGAGGAGTGAAGATACAAGTGAAAGTCAGGAGGCTGATCCCCTGACTACAAAAAAATCTGAAAAAGTCGTTCGATGGAAGGATCTGGAAGATAAAGCTGTCAGTGCATTCTCAAAGAAAGTCTTTTCTGAGAGCGATCTGAAAAAGCTTCCATTTCCACCACGAAAGAGCAACATACCTTTGAGTGAAGATAAGAAGTATGAAAAGGTTCTTAACCTTCTGAAAAATACTCAGGTAAATCTTCCATTATCTGATGTCTTGGTCGAGATGCCTAAGTATACAAAATTCATCAAGGATGTTGTGTCTTCGAAAAAGAAGTTAGCAGGCATGGAAAGGCAAATTGGTAAGGATTGCTCCATGATTAATTATGAAGACTTACCAATTAAAAGAGGTGACCCTGGCAAGTTCGTACTTACTGTATTAATGGGAGGTCTAGTCTTTCCTAATTCTTTGTGTGATCTAGGTGCCTCTATATGTCTTATGCCAATGTCTGTATGCAAACAGCTCGATTTACAAAGCCTTCTAGAACCCACTACTATGAGTTTACAATTCGCTGATAGATCCTCTAAGAAAGCTTCAGGGATCCTGAAAGACGTTTTGGTTCAGCTTGATAGATTTACCTTTCCAGTCGATTGGTATGTTTTAAACATGGAGAAAGATGAAAACGACCCCCTGATTCTTGGAAGACCTTTCTTATCTACAGCTAGAGCCCTCATCGATTGTGATGGTGGGCAAGTGACTATCCGAGTTGGTGATCAAGAGGTGAGTTACAATGTCTTAAAGTCCATTCAAGTACCCTATGGCCCTCCAACCGGCTTTTCCATTGATTATATGACGGATGATTTCACCGATTATATGGATAAGCAAGTCATGGCTGTAGAAGCTGAATATGAGCGATTGGTTGATAATCTAAATACTCATGGTATGGTCAATCTAGATCAATTAGCAGCTGATTTTGAAGAAGAACTGTTGAGAGGAGAAGTTGAGGCGGTGGGACCACTGAGTAAGCTCAGTGATGTTGAGTTGAAAGGTGGAGATCTTAAGTCAAGTTTGGAAGACCCCCCTGCTGATTTGGTTCTGAAAAAGGCTTTGGATGGCAAGTAGGAGATATCAGAGGGATATCTCCGGACATCTGTATGCATAAGATCAAGACTAATGAGGGTGCGAAATGTGTTAGACAGCCCCAGAGGAGGCTCAACCCTCATATGCAAGAAGTCGTTAAAAAGGAAATCATCAAACTTCTGGACATGGGAATCATTTATGCCATCGCTGATAGTGAATGGGTTTCCCTGACTCAAGTAGTTCCCAAGAAAGGAGGAATTACGATTGAGAGGAATGAGAAGGGAGAGGAAATAGCATTGAGACTCGTTACTGGTTATAGAGTCTG
The DNA here is from genome assembly GCA_036785695.1 of Gentiana straminea. Lineage (NCBI taxonomy): Eukaryota > Viridiplantae > Streptophyta > Magnoliopsida > Gentianales > Gentianaceae > Gentiana > Gentiana straminea. The sequence continues at coordinate 121,666 of JAVUPR010000109.1, forward strand.
TATCGACTATAGAAAGCTCAATGAGGTAACCATGAAAGATCATTTCCCCTTCCATTCATTGACCAGATGCTTGAGCGTCTGGCGGGGCACGCATTCTACTGCTTCCTAGATGGATATTCAGGATATTTCCAGATACCCATTTATCCAGCTGACCAAGAGAAAACCTCTTTAACCTGCCCTTATGGTACATTCGCTTACAAGCGAATGCCATTTGGTCTCTGCAATGCCCCAGCTACATTTCAGAGATGTATGCTGGCTATCTTTGACGGGCTCGTAGAAAAGTGTATGGAAATTTTCAAGGACGATTTTTCGGTTTTTGGTCAGTCTTTTGATGATTGCCTTGACAATCTTGATCAAGCGTTATCCAGATGCGTGGAAAAGAACTTAGTGCTTAATTGGGAAAAATGCCATTTCATGGTAGATGAGGGCATAGTTCTTGGCCATAAAATCTCAGCCAAGGGTATAGAAGTTGACAGGGCAAAAGTAGAAGCTATAGAGAAGATGAGCTATCCCAAGAATGTGCGTGAAGTGAGAGGTTTTCTTGGACATGTCGGTTTCTACAGAAGATTCATTCAAGATTTATCCAAGATTGCCAAGCCCCTGTCTACTTTACTTAAGGAGGACGTTGAGTTCAATTACAATGAAAAGCGCAAGCAAGCGTTTGAGGAGCTCAAAAATCGTTTAATATCTCGCTCCAATTCTTATATCGCCCGATTTGGAACTTACCTTTTGAGCTTATGTGCGACGCGTCAAACTATCTTTGTTGGTGCGGTCTTAGGACAAAGGCTTAACGGGAAATTCCAGCCTATCTATTACGCTAGTCACACATTGAATCCCTCTCAAGTTAACTACATTACCACTAAAAAGGAATTATTGGCCGTAGTCTTTGCTATGGACAAGTTTCGTAGTTACTTGTTAGGAGCTCAAGTGATTGTGTGGACTGACCACGCTGCTTTGCGTTATCTGATGACTAAGAAAGCGGCTAAACCGTGCCTACTGCGTTGGATACTGACCCTACAAGAGTTTGACGTCCAAATGAAAGACAAAAAGGGCAGTGAAAACGTAGTAGCTGATCACGTTTCAAGAATGTTAAGTGAGGAAAAGGATGATGATATAGATCTTTACTTTCCTCTAGAGAACATTATGCTTATCGACGGTTGTCCTCCTGATGTTCCATGGTATTCTTCCATTGTCAATTACCTTCATGCCCGATATCTCGATCCGGAAATGTCCTATCAGGAGAAGAAAAAGTTCTTCTCTGATTTGAAATCTTTCGTTTGGGATGAACCTTATCTTTTTAAGATCTGTAAAGATGGTCTGCTTAGAAGATGTGTTCCAGAATCTGAGCAGCGTGATATTATTGAGCAGTGTCACAGTGGACCCACTGGAGGTCACTTTGGTCCGTGGAAAACCGTTGCTAAGATTTTCCAATCCGGTTTCTATTGGCCCACGATCTTTAAGGATACAGAATCTTTCTGTAAAGCTTGTGATAGGTGTCAAAGAACCGGTACTCTGACAAGGCGTTTTGACATGCCTTTGAAACACATCCTAGAATGCGAGGTCTTTGATGTATGTGGTATCGATTTTATGGGGCCATTTCCATCATCTTGTGGTAACAAATACATCTTAGTCTGCGTGGATTACGTGTCAAAATGGGTAGAGGCTCAAGCCACTCCTCACAATGATCATAAGACAGTAATTAAATTTCTTAAGAAAAACATCTTTGTGAGGTTTGGATGTCCACGTGCCTTGATCAGTGATGAAGGGACACACTTCTGCAACCGGCCCCTAGAGAAAGTTCTCGAAAAGTATGGTGTTCGTCACAAGACTGGCACACCATATCATCCGATGACTAGTGGTCAGGTTGAAAGAAGCAACCAAAGTATCAAGACAATCCTGGAAAAAACGGTTAACAGTCATAGGAAAGACTGGAGTTTGAAGTTGGATAATGTACTATGGGCATACAGAACCGCCTATAAGACTCCTATGGGTACATCTCCATATCAAATGGTTTATGGTAAGCCATGTCATCTGCCGGTCGAGTTAGACCATAGAGCTTATTGGGCTATAAAGTTTCTGAACTTTGATTCCCAATCTTATGGAAAACATCGACTACAGCAGTTGCATGAGTTGGACGAATTCAGACTCCAGGCCTATGAAAGTACCAGGATTAGTAAAGATAAGATGAAGCTACTCCACGATGCTTAGATTAAGAAGAGAGAATTCCAAGTCGGAGAACAAGTTCTTCTATACAATTCTAGGTTACATTTGTTTCCTGGAAAGTTGAGGACACGTTGGTCCGGTCCCTTCGAGATTCTCCAAATCATTCCTGGAGGCGTTCTAGAACTTCGTGGTTATAGCGGTGAACCGTTTCGAGTGAATGGTCAAAGGTGCAAGCACTATATTGGTGAGCCTAAAGAGAAACCTTTGATTGTCCGTTTCCTCGATATCCTCGGGTGTGGTGCTACGGAAGTAGAAGAATTCGACGAGTTTTCACCCGACCTGTTTTCAGAGGATGGCGGTAGTGGTCAATCTGAAGAAGTTCTAGCTGGTAGTTGGGATATGGAAGAATTTGAGAGGGAGCGTCAGTTGAATCGTCATCAGAAGGCTCAGAGAATGAAGAAGTCAACCATGGGGAAGTTTAAGCATGTTTGGAAAGCTATTAAAGGTTTTACCCCATGTGTTAAGTACTGTTTCTGCAGCCGAACTACGATCAAAGTCTAGACGAGGTAGTGGCTGGCAGAAAGGTCAAGTGGCCTGATCCAGGCTGAGCTTAAACAGTGTCGAGCTAACGACATTAAACAAAAGCGCCACTAGGAGGCATCCTAGATATCGTTAGTTTTAGTCATTTTTGTTTTGTGCTTTTGTAGTTTAGTACTTATGTTTTAGTATTTAAGTTTAGCTTACTAAGTTTTGTTTTTGTTTATATCTGTCAGTTAGTTGTGCTTTCTAGATATGGATCCCACTAATCACTGTAGATGACGGACCCGGAGGGACTATAGTGTTGCACGTAGATTTTGACATTAGTACCCGCGTCAAGACTGTCACCTATGTCCTTATTGTTCCCCGCTATTCGGGAGGTGAAGACTTCACTACTGAGGAGTTACAGGAGGCTCTAGGACGTCCGTACACGATCTTCAATGATCCAATGCGACGGATTTAGCGCTAGTGCCGTAAGCCGAACATTTTCGAGGTGTTGATGTAGCTGGTGAGGATTGGGGTTTGCAAGATGAGTATGACTTCCCTCCGGCGATTGACATGCTCCGCCGTCTCATTCGAGTGATAGATTGGTCGGCCATTTACGATGACTAGCGTTCTTAAGTTGTTTCGTCGAGCAAACGACGTTAACCAAAAGTGCTTGGTGGGAGGCAACCCACTGTTTTCTATTTGTTTTTATTTATTTCGTTGATTTCCATTTGTATTTTTGAAGTTTTAATTAAGTTTAATAAGAAAGTGCAAGTTTGAGTTTAAGATTGTGTGAAATTTCATATTTTTGCATTATTCTACCTTGGACGCCCGTCCAGAAGTCTGGACGCCCGTCCGCCTTGACCAATTATTGGACGAGCGTCCACTATGCCTGGACGCCCGTCTGATATATTCCCTCTAATCCTGTATTTGATTTAGCAGTATGGACGAGCGTCTGAATATCAGGACGCCCGTCCAGTTCATCTAATTTCCCAGTGGACGCCCGTCCGGTTGCTTGGACGCCCGTCCGGCCCTTGCCTATATATACTCCCTCAATGCATGAACCTTCACATTTTCAGAGTTTCAAACCGCAAAACCGTCTTTTGCCCTCCTTTTGGCCTAAAATCTTCAATTCTAAACCATTTCGAGCGATTCAAAGTGCTCTAGGCCGCTTTTGATCCCTTCTCTTCGATTTTCCAAGCCGAATTCCCCAACACACGATCTTTTTGGAGAATCAGGACCCACCTCAGTCCGACTTTTTGAGAGAAAAATCCGATTTTGGGAGCCAATTTGGTGTTGTTTGGACTAATCTTCATCGCGATCAGCATCTACTCACCCTACTTGGTAAGTTAGTAACAACTTTTCTAGATTTTATTCACGTTTTTCTGAGTTCGATCTTCGGGTCGGCTCGTTCACTTGAATATCACCTTATTTGTTTTCTTTCTTTCATTTTGTTTCTTGGTTATTGCTGGTTGGTGCTGTGATGATGCTGTGGATGATGGATGGGTTGGTTATTGATAATGGATGGTTTTGGTTTGTGGTTTGGTTGATTTGAAATCCCGCTTTGGCTGTTAAACGGGTACCTTGTTTTGTTTTGGGATCGTTGTGGTTTAGTCTAGATATTGCATAATGGTTCATAAGAAGGGAGTAGTGAAGAGACATGGTAAGGAAGTGGCTAGGGAGGCCGGCAAGAAACGCAAAGAGTTTGACCCTACCTTAGTTGATCCTAACCGAGGTGTTAGTATTCGAGAACAACCTCCTAGAGCCACCCAAACTAGGACTACTTTGAGGGATGAACCTACTTCGGAGTCTGAGACGGATGATGATATTCCTTTGGTGAGGATGCCTAGAGCTCAGAAAGGTGGAGTTTCGTCTAGGGTTGAGGAGGTTATGGATGCTCCTCGGGAAGAGGTACCTGTTGAAACTCGGGCTGCTCAACCTAGGAAGAAAGCCAAAACCGTACCCCCTATGCCTATGCCTCGTAGATTCGTGAACCCTAAGGCCCACGATGCGTACACCAAGCACTATTTCTCGAGGACTATGTTGATAGAGAGGGCTACATTGGAAGCTAAGGTAGATCCGGGGTTCGTCAAACTGTTGAAGGATCGGAAATGGGCAGCCTTGATGACTATCCCGACTACCCCGGTAAATGGCTCCCTAGTTCGGGAATTTTATGCTAACTGCTCGGAAACCGACTTGGAGACGGGAGTAGTTATGGTTCGAGGGGTACAAGTTCCGTTTACGCCGGAGGTGATTAATCGGAAATATGATTGGGCGGCTTTTGAGGGACGAGATTATAAGGAGGAGATTGTACATAGACAGAGTTTGGGGCAGGATCCTTTGGAGGAGTTGAGGCTGAGAGTTTGCCCGGATGTAGCGTGGACATTGAGGCCGGGAGGAGACCTGAAGGAGTTAGTCACCACGACCTGGACGGAGGACTGGAAGGTCCAGTGTCGCTTTATTCAGAGTCGGTTGTTGCCTAAAAACAACTTGACACATTTTCATATTGGTGACCTAGGCATGTTGTATGCGTTGACGTTTGGCCTGAATGTGGATGTGGGACAAGCATTATACGACGAGATATCTATCAACCAGAAGGTTTATACGCGGAGCTTGATCGTCCCTCACCTGATTCACGGTTTGTGTATTGACGCCGGTGTGCCTGAGTTTGGAGCCGATCATAAGCCGAAGAACCCGAGGCCTTTACAGAGGTAAAAAAGTAAGTCTTCGGGTCAGACTGAGACTAAGGCTGAGGTAGCACATGATCCTGGTTCATCATCAGCACCGCCTCGAGCATCCTCCCTTCCCACTTTATCTCCCTCAGTCCGGATGAGGTTGAGTATGGCCAACAGTGTTCGATACTGGATGGAGGATATTCAGACTTCTCAAAACAACATTTTGACGATTCTGCAGTGTATCAGTGAAGGCCGGCGGCCAAGGGATGATAGAATCTTCAGTCCAAGCATCATTGATTACCATTATTCTGAGGAGATCGAGCAGGCCATTGCAGATGTTATTCACGAATCTGAGTCGTCCGATGAGGAGCAGCCTGATTCCGTAGATAAGACTACAGCACCACCATCTGGACCCTCTTCCGATCCTCCGGCTGATGATTCTCCGGCTCCGGGGCAGTCATGATTTCATTTGTCTATTTTTCAATTTTGATTTGCCCTAGATACTGTGATTGTATATTTTTGCTACTTTTGATTACGTGATACATTGTGTTTCGTATTTAGCTACTATTTATTATTTCCGATGGATCATGTAAGCCATAAGGCGTCAGTAATTTCTTTCATACTTTATTTCAACTGGTGAATGTATTTCATGCTTTATCTTTTGGTATTACTCGTTTTTATTATCTATTTTCATTCTGGTATAATTCCCCGTTTTCCCCAAGATGTTTCCGTGTTTGTCAAGTCGTTCAGGTGTCATTCTACCGGTTCTGTAGACCTACATTGTAGGATTACGAGTTCTAAGTGTCACTATGTAGGCTCCGGCCTGTATCGGTTGAAATCAGCTAAGTCTTATCTCTTTTCTTTCATTCTGCACAACATGAGGACATGTTGATCTTTAAGTGTGAGGGAGGGGATGATTTGATATGTATCTACGCATTTTCTTAATTCGTTATGTTTCTATGCAAAATGAGCTAAAAATGAGCTAGATTTTTCAAAAATTTTCGACATTTCTGTTTTGGTTTTGTCCCGAGTAGGCAATTCAAATCAATGTTCGTTATTTTTATAGTCATTGAAGCTATATATCATATGTTTGATAAGTTAGTTGTTTCACTTGAGATCTATTTTTCACGAGCCATAGTGAACGATGAGCTAATTTATAAGGTTATACCCCTTTTGACGAATGATTTTTGATTTTCTTATAAGTCATGTGCTTAGTGCTACGTATATATCTTGAGATTTATGATAGTTTGTATTTAGATCCGAAGCATGTTATACTGTGAATATCTAAGGCTTGAATGTGATAAGTAACACGTGACTTATTGTCAAATGAAAAAGTTGAAAAATATAAGAATTAATTGGGTGTGTCGGAAGCTAGTCGATGATTTGAGTGCGGTAGGGTATACCACGCATGTCCTATACCACTATGATGACTAAAAGCTCACGACTGTCAGAAGAAGCTGCCTTATGATTGGAGTAAGGTAGGGTATATCTCGAATATCCTATTCTGCTATGACAGGGCAAGAGCTCATTCTGATGTGTGTTTAAAAGTTAAATAGTTAAATCAACTAGTGAATTGGTATGAATTGAATGAAAGACTAAGTTATCGTCTATCTTATCCCCATTAGAAAGCGGCGGATATCTTTGTAGGGATTAGGAGTTGTTAAGGGTGAATTTATACGATTTATAACGATATATATTCTGGTATTTTCCCCCGTATTTGTACTAAATTGCATAAGAAACGAGTGTTTAACGGAAATATTGAGTAAATGAGGTTTTAAATAAGTTATTCGCAAAATTGGTTGATTTTGGTGCTTTTAATATGATTTTATGATTATTTGGACATTATTACATTTTGCGATGTTTTTATGTGTTATAGATACATGTTTGAGGCTCAAGAGATGATCAAAGTTGATTAAGTTCGAGTTAATTGATGGTAAAAGAGATAATGAAGGAATGAGATAGAGAAAAAAGAGATAAAGATCAAGAAATCAAAATTCAATCTTCCTGAACGAGCGTCCGTGTCCCGTCCGAGTGGACGGGCGTTTGATAAAGCGGACGGGCGTCCGGTGGTGTGATTTTGATACGAGAGAGTTTGGACGTTGTACGAACGGGCGTCCGGCGATCTAGATCTATCCGGACGGGCGTTTCACTTTCCGAGCGGACGGGCGTCCGCCGCCGACTTTCTTCGAACCGACTTCAATATCTATATATAGCAGCTGTTTTCTCCACATATGAGACACAATATACACATTATTCGAAACCCTAAACCTAGGGGCGGCTTTAGGCTGCGTTTTTCTTCCTTTTATTCCAGATTTATGCACTTTAGATCTAGATTAAATTAGTTACTTTTTTATGCACTCTTTCTGCAATTTTGAGTTGCTGAGGATGTTCAGAAGCTAAAAGCTTCATCAAACGAGTATTGTGAAGCCATCCAACAACTGTTGATTTCGTTTTCATCGATTATACTGTGAGTTTTTATTAAAGGTTGTTTCTTTATTCATGTTTATTATGTTTAATTGCTCTTATATCGGAAGATATGCATGTGTCGATTGTTTATTATTGATGGAAATCTTTATAAACCTTAGATCACCATGAATAGGAATAGTATTTGAATCTATCTTAACGGAAGTTAATAGGTTTAATTGCTAGATTATAAACATAAAGTTTACACCTTTGGTTAGAAAACGCGTTAATCTTGCATTGGAAGATAATGGATTAATAGATGAACTTTCTAAGGAATTAGGGTTCATATTTAGATGAGGTGAATCACAACCTAGATAAAAACCACAACATAATCGAGATAGGGAATCAATGCTTGTTGGATAGGTGGATCAATCCTCGTTTGTTCGTTTTACATTTGATTTAAATCCTTAAAAACTTGAATTTGTTTAGTTAGTTTACTTTTATTTGCATCTTAGATTAGTTTAGTTAAAGGTTCGCAACCCGTATTCTTCCTAGCTTTGGATTATATCCTCTCGTCTAGTTTTATTTTCGGTTTTGTTCTGTTTTTTATTCGCCGTTTAGATTAGTTTCGTGACATAGTTTAGGTTAGACAAAAACTAGGAATCACAATTGTTTAGTTCCCCGTAAGATCGACCCGGCATTAACCACTATTACTACGATCCTTATACTTGAGGTTAACCGGATTATTACTTGTTTGTTTTTGTGTTAATAAAATCCATGACAAGTTTTTGGCGCCGTTGCCGGGGAACCGGACGGTTGTCTAGTTTTTGTTTTTCTGTTTTTTTTTTTAATCTTATTTCCTGTTTTTAATTGTTTTAGGTAGTTTTTAATTAGGTAATTAGGGTTTTTAGTTAGGGTCTAAGGTCTTCTTTAGTTCTCTTGTGATTAGATTTTCTCTCTTTCGTTGTTTTTTTCTATCGTTTTCTTTCTCTCGTTCTCCCTTAAACCCCGTTCTTTTCGCAATTTTTCTCGTTTCTTTTCTAGTTTTCCCGCTACCAAACGGGCGTCTGGAATCTTGGACGCCCGTCCGCTGGAAGGTTTTCAATCCTGTTCTGTTTTCAGTCACTTAGACGAGCGTCCATAAAATTTGGACGCCCGTTCAAGTTTTCGACGACAAGACGAGCGTTTGGGCATCTGAACGCCCGTCCAGTCCGAAAGTTGGGCAGACGCCCGTCCAAACCCTTGGACGCCCGTCCGTTTCATCTTTTCCTTAATAATCCTAATTCCTTTCTTTTCTTTTCTTTTCTTAGGGTTTAATTTTTAGTCTAGGCTTTTAAATTTTCTTTAGTTTTTAGGTTCAACATCTTGAGTTGGGTTTCGGTTTATGCAAACTCGAAGTCAGAAAGGACCACTACTCTTTTCACCTGACCTCGAGCGGACCATAGTCCGACCCAACAGGCGAAGACTTCGTTTTGCCGATCCTTCTGGCGAAGGAAGTTCAACCGATCAAGAAATTGAACAAAACCTAATAAAGGAAATCGAAGATCTCGTAATAATGGCCGCCGAGGATAGACGAACGTTGGCAGACTACGCCATGCCTGGTGCAGTAACTGTCAACCCGGCTATCGTCTTACCAGCCATTACTGCACAAACTTTCGAACTCAAGCCGGGACTTATCCAGATGATGCAGCATGCATCAATTTTTCATGGCTATCAATCAGAGAATCCGCATACCCACTTACATACATTCTTAGAGATATGCGGCACTACACGCATCCAAGGAGTAAGTGAGGATGCAATCAAGCTGAAACTTTTTCCATTTTCTCTCAAGGGAGAGGCTAAAGAATGGTACACCTCTCTCCCCTCTGAATCTATTACCACGTGGTCTGAACTTGAAAAGGAATTTTTGAGTCAATACTTCCCACCTTAAAAGACAAATTTAGTGTTTAAATGAAATATTCACTTTCTACCAGAAAGAGAATGAATCTTTCTTCGATTGCTGGAAAAGATTCAAATCTCTGCTGAGAAAGTGCCCCCACCACGGCTTGCCGCTGCAAAGGCAAGTCAACACATTCTTTAGCTGGTTGACCGAGCTTACAAAAGGCATGGTCAATAGTTCTCTGGTGGGGCATTTTTGAAGAAAACACCTGAAGAGGGATGGGCATTGTTCGAGGACATTGCTAAATATAACTATGCTCCATCCTATCAAGCTATTCAAGCACCTCCTCCTCCTAAGGTTGAGGAGGTAAACATGCAAAGTTTGATCGCCATGTTGCAGAAGCAGATGGCAGCATCTCAAGTTTCAAATCCGATAAATCAAACTTCTTCTTTTCCACAGAACCCTCAGGTTCTGTACTGTGAAAACTGCTGTCAGACTGGCCATATGAATGACCAGTGTCAGTTTAATCCCCCTGCTCCTTATCAAGTGAATGCTGTTCATGATTATGGATAGTATATTCAAGTCACATGTCAAAACTGTGACAATATGGGGCACACTTCCAGATTATGTCCTATGAACGGGCAGAATGCTGAAGTGAATGCGTTCTATGGCCGGAACAACCAAAGGTCTAATCAAGTTTCTGGCCAACAAAATTTCCAAAACCATGGGATTAATCAATCTTCTGGTTTCAATCCTAATTCGAATTTCAATTCGAATCAGAATTTCAATAGAAACCCCGGTTTTGCTCAGAACCAAAGCTCGAATTCTTCCAATTCTACTCAAAGGTTCAACCAGAATTGGCCTTCTAATTCCAATTCTAATTTTCAAAATCGGCCCAGCCAGCAATACTCTCAAAATTTTCCAAACTCCCAAGGCCCTTCAAGCTCAGGAGACCTCAAGGCTGAATGGAACTCATTCAGAGAGGAGCAAAACAAGAATATTCAGCTCCTTATGAGTACAAATAAGAACCTTGAGAGGAAAATAGGAGCGGTTGGCCGAGCGGTTAGCTTCAAGACCCCCGGGGCATCTACCCGCTTTACCGAAAAGAATCCAAAGGGCGGTCATGTTGCTCGTGCCGATATAAGCAACAACCAATGTACCGACCTCGTGCCTTCAATGCAATATGGTAGAGAGGAGGCCGGTGCAGGATGAACTAAGAAGCGGTACTCAAGTTAGTGGTCCTTCCCACCGGGGAAACCACTAACCCCTCCCGCCATTGATAAGGCGGAGGGGAAGCCGAGCACCTATACTCCCCCCGTTGCAAAAGAAAAGACTCGTGTGGCCGATCCCCCGAGAGGTGAAAAGTTGGAAGTCCTCAAGTGGCCGATCCCCGAGGAGTGAAAAGCAAGCGAAAGTCGGAGGCCGATCCCCCGACTACAAAAAAATACGAAAAAGTCGTTCGATGGAAAGATCCGGAAGACAAAGCCGTAAGTGCATCCTCAAAGAAAGTCTTTTCGAGAGCGACCTTAAAAAGCTTCCATTTCCACCGAGAAAGAGCAACATTACCTTTGAGTGAAGACAAAAAGTACGAAAAGGTTCTTAACCTTTTGAAAAATACTCGGTGTAAATCTTCCATTATCCGATGTCTTGGTCGAGATGCCTAAGTATACAAAATTCATCAAGGATGTTGTGTCTTCGAAAAAGAAGTTAGCAGCATGGAAAGGCAAATTGGTGAGGATTGCTCCATGATTAATTATGAAGACTTACCAATTAAAAGAGGTGACCCCCGGCAAGTTCGTACTTACGTAGTATTAATGGGAGGTCTAGTCTTCCTAATTCTTTGTGTGATCTAGGTGCCTCTATAAGTCTTATGCCAATGTCTGTATGCAAACAGCTCGGTTTACAAAGCCTTCTAGAACCCACTACTATGAGTTTACAATTCGCTGATAGATCCTCTAAGAAAGCTTCAGGGATCCTGAAAGACGTTTTGGTTCAGATTGATAGGTTTACCTTTCCAGTCGATTGGTATGTTTTAGATATGGAGAAAGATGAAAACGTCCCCCTGATTCTTGGAAGACCTTTCTTATCTACAGCTAGAGCCCTCATCGATTGTGATGGTGGGCAAGTGACTATCCGAGTTGGTGATCAAGAGGTGAGTTACAATGTCTTAAAGTCCATTCAAGTACCCTCTGGCCCTCCAACCGGCTTTTCCATTGATTATATGACGGATGATTTCACCGATTATATGGATAAGCAAGTCATGGATGTAGAAGCTGAATATGAGCGATTGGTTGATAATCTAAATACTCATGGTATGGTCAATCTAGATCAATTAGCATCTGATTTTGAAGAAGAACTGTTGAGAGGAGAAGTTGAGGCGGTGGGACCACCGAGTAAGCTCGTGATGTTGAGTTGAAAGGTGGAGATCTTAAGTCAAGTTTGGAAGACCCCCCGCCGATTTGGTTCGAATCCGTTGCCCAAACATCTAAAGTATGTGTTTTTAAGAGAAGGCGACAAGCTTCCGTTAATCATATCCGCCAAGCCGTCTCGTATAGAAGAGATGAAATTGATCAACGTCTTGAAAAAATGAAAAAGCCTTTGGATGGCAAGTAGGAGATATCGAGGGATATCTCCGGACATCCGTATGCATAAGATCAAGACTAATGAGGGTGCTAAATGTGTTAGACAGCCCCAGAGGAGGCTCAACCCTCATATGCAAGAAGTTGTTTAAAAGGGAAATCATCAGGCTCTGGACATGGGAATCATTTATGCCATCGCTAATAGTGAATGGGTTTCCCCGACTCAAGTAGTTCCCAAGAAAGGAGGAATTACGATTGAGAAGAATGAGAAGGGAGAGGAAATAGCATTGAGACTCGTTACTGGTTACGAGTCCGCATCGATTATCGAAAGCTCAATGAGGTAACCATGAAAGATCATTTCCCCTTCCATTCATTGACCGGATGCTTGAGCGTACGGCGGGGCACGCATTCTATCGCTTTCCGGATGGTTATTCGGGATATTTCCTAGATACCCATTGATCCAGTCGACCAAGAGAAAACCACTTTCACCGCCCTTGTGGTACATTCGCTTACAAGCGAATGCCATTTGGTCTCTCGCAATGCTCCGGCCTACATTTCGAGAGATGTATCGGCCATCTTTGACGGGCTGGTAGAGAAGTGTATGGAGATCTTTATGGACGATTTTTCAGTTTTTGGCCAGTCTTTTGATGATTGCCTTGACAATCTTGATCAAGTGTTGTCCAGATGTGTGGAAAAGAACTTAGTACTCAATTGGGAAAAATGCCATTTCATGGTAGATGAGGGCATAGTTCTTGGCCACAAAATCTCCGCCAAAGGTATAGAAGTTGACAGGGCAAAAGTAGAAGCTATCGAGAAGATGAGCTATCCCAAGAATGTGTGTGAAGTGAGAGGTTTTCTTGGACATGTCGGTTTCTACAAGATTCATTCAAGATTTATCCAAGATTGCCAAGCCCCTGTCTACTTTACTTAAGGAGGACGTTGAGTTCAATTTCAATGAAAACTGCAAGCAAGCGTTTGAGGAGCTCAAAAATCGTTTAATATCTGCTCCAATTCTTATATCGCCTGACTGGAACTTACCTTTTGAGCTTATGTACGACGCGTCAAACTATGCTGTTGGTGCGGTCTTAGGACAAAGGATTAACGGGAAATTCCAGCCTATCTATTACGCTAGTCACACATTGAATCCCTCTCAAGTTAACTACACTACCACTGAAAAGGAATTATTGGCCGTAGTCTTTGCTATGGACAAGTTTCGTAGTTACTTGTTAGGAGCTCAAGTGATTGTGTGGACTGACTACGCTGCTTTGTGTTATCTGATGACTAAGAAAGAGGCTAAACCGCGCCTACTGCGTTGGATACTGACCCTACAAGAGTTTGACGTCCAAATTAAAGAAAAAAAGGGTAGTGAAAACGTAGTGGCTGATCACGTTTCTAGAATGTTAAGTGAGGAAAAGGATGATCCAGATGATATAGATCTTTACTTTCCTCTAGAGAACATTATGCTTATCGACGGTTGTCCTCCTGATGTTCCATGGTATTCTTCCATTGTCAATTACCTTCATGCCCGATATCTCGATCCGGAAATGTCCTATCAGGAGAAGAAAAAGTTCTTCTCTGATTTGAAATCTTTCGTTTGGGATGAACCTTATCTTTTTAAGATCTGTAAAGATGGTCTGCTTAGAAGATGTGTTCCAGAATCTGAGCAGCGCGATATTATTGAGCAGTGCCACGGTGGACCCACTGGAGGTCACTTTGGTCCGTGGAAAACCGTTGCTAAGATTTTCCAATCCGGTTTCTATTGGCCTACGATCTTTAAGGACACGGAAGCTTTCTGTAAAGCTTGTGATAGGTGTCAAAGAACCGGTACTCTGACAAGGCGTTTTGACATGCCTTTGAAACCCATCCTAGAATGCGAAGTCTTTGATGTGTGGGGTATCGATTTTATGGGGCCATTCCCATCATCATGCGGTAACAAATACATCTTAGTCTGCGTGGATTACGTGTCAAAATGGGTAGAGGCTCAAGCCACTCCTCACAATGATCATAAGACGGTAATGAAATTTCTTAAGAAAAACATCTTCGTGAGGTTTGGATGTCCACGTGCCTTGATCAGTGATGAAGGGACGCACTTCTGCAACCGACCCCTAGAGAAAGTTCTCGAAAAGTATGGTGTTCGTCACAAGACTGGCACACCATATCATCCGATGACTAGTGGTCAGGTTGAAAGAAGCAACCAAAGCATTAAGACAATCCTGGGAAAAACGGTTAACGGTCATAGGGAAGACCGGAGTTTGAAGTTGGATGATGTACTATGGGCATACGAACCGCCTATAAGACTCCTATGGGTACATCTCCATATCAAATGGTTTATGGTAAGCCATGTCATCCGCCGGTCGAGTTAGAGCATAGAGCTTATTGGGCTACAAAGTTTCTGAACTTTGATTCCCAATCTTGTGGAAAACATCGACTGCACCAGTTGCATGAGTTGGACGAATTCAGACTCCAGGCCTATGAAAGTGCCAGGATTAGTAAAGATAAGATGAAGCTACTCCACGATGCTAAGATTAAGAAGAGAGAATTCCAAGTCGGCGAACAAGTTCTTCTATACAATTCTAGGTTACATTTGTTTCCTGGAAAGTTGAGGACACGTTGGTCCGGTCCCTTCGAGATTCTCCAAATCATTCCTGGAGGCGTTCTAGAACTTCGTGGTTATAGCGGTAAACCGTTTCGAGTGAATGGTCAAAGGTGCAAGCACTATATTGGTGAGCCTAAAGAGAAACCTTTGATTGTCCGTTTCCTCGATATCCTCGGGTGTGGTGCTACGGAAGTCGAAGAATTCGACGAGTTTTCACCCGACCTGTTTTCAGAGGATGGCGGTAGTGGTCAATCTGAAGAAGTTCTAGCCGGTAGTTGGGATATGGAAGAGTTTGAGAGGGAGCGTCAGCTGATGCGTCATCAGAAGGCTCAGAGAATGAAGAAGTCAACCATGGGGAAGTTTAAGCGTGTTTGGAAAGCTATTAAAGGTTTTACCCCATGTGTTAAGTGCTGTTTCTACAGCCGAACTACTGATCAAAGTCTAGACGAGGTAGTGGGCGGCGTAAAGGTCAAATGGCCCGATCCAGCCGAGCTTAAACGGTGTCGAGCTAACGACATTAAACAAAAGCGCCACTAGGAGGCATCCTAGATATCGTTAGTTTTAGTCGTTTTTGTTTTGTGCTTTTGTAGTTTAGTACTTAAGTTTTAGTATTTAAGTTTAGTTTACTAAGTTTTGTTTTTGTTTATATATGTCAGTTAGTTGTGCTTTCTAGATATGGATTTCGGAGTTCTACCAGAAGAGTTACCTTTCCTTAGGAGGATCCCACTTATCACTGTAGATGACGGACCGGGAAGGACTATCGTTTTGCACGTAGATTTTGACATTAGTACCCGCGTCAAGACTGTCACCTATGTCCTTATTGTTCCCCGCTGTTCGGGAGGTGGAGACTTCACTACTGAGGAGTTACAGGAGGCTCTAGGACGTCCGTACACGATCCTCAATGATCCGATGCTGACAGATTTAGCGCTAGTGCCGCAAGCCGAACATTTTCGAGGTGTTGATGTAGGCGGTGAGGATTGGGGTTTGCAAGATGAGTATGACTTCCCTCCGGCGATTGACATGCTCCGCCGTCTCATTCGAGTGATAGATTGGTCGGCCATTTACGATGACTAGCGTTCTTAAGTTGTTTCGTCGAGCAAACGACGTAAAACAAAAGCGCTTGGTGGGAGGCAACCCACTGTTTTCTATCTGTTTTTTTTTTTGTTTTTTTTTTGTTTAGTTTGTTTTCTAGTAATTTTATGTACTTCGTTGATTTCCATTTGTATTTTTGAAGTTTTAATTAAGTTTAATGAGAAAATGCAAGTTTGGATTTAAATTGTATGAAATTTTATATTTTTGCATTTTTCGTATCTTGGACGCCCGTCCGTGAAATCCGGACGCCCGTCCACCTTGACCAATTATTGGACGAGCGTCCACTATGCCCGGACGCCCGTCCGATATATTCCCTCCAATCTTGTATTTGATTTGAACTTTGGACGAGCGTCGAATATCGGACGCCCGTCCGGTTCATCTAATTTCCCGGTGGACGCCCGTCCGGTTGCTTGGACGCCCGTCCAACGTCCGCCCGCCTATATATACCCCTCAACGCATGAACCTTCACATTTTCGAGTTTCAAACGCGAAAACCGTTTCCCCTTCTCCCTCCTTTTGGCCTAAAATCTTCAATTCTAAACCATTTTGAGCGATTCAAAGTGCTATAGGCCGCTTTTGATCCCTTCTCTTCGATTTTCAAGCCAAATTCCCCAACACACGATCTTTTTGGAGAATCAAGACCCATTTCGGTCCGACTTTTTGAGAGAAAAATTCGATTTTGGGAGCCAATTTGGTGTTGTTTGGACTAATCTTCATCTCGATCGCATCTACTCACCCTACTTGGTAAGTTAGTAACAACTTTTCTCGGATTTTATTCACGTTTTTTCCGAGTTCGATCTTTGGGTCGGCTCGTTCACTTGAATATCACCTTATTTGTTTTCTTTCTTTGTTTTGTTTCTTGGTTATTTGGTTGGTGATATGTGATGATGTCTTGTGGGTGATGAATGGGTTGGTTATTGATAATGGATGGTTGTGGTTGTGGTTTGGTTGATTTGAAATCCCGATTTGGATGTTAAATGGGTACCTTGTTTTGTTTTGGGATCGTTATGGTTTAGTCTAGGATTGCATAATGGTTCGTAAGAAGGAAATAGTGAAGAGACATGGTAAGGAAGTGGCTAGGGAGGCCGGAAAGAAACGCAAAGAGTTTGACCCTACCTTAGTTGATCCTAACCAGGGTGTTAGTATTCGAGAACAACATCCTAGAGCCACCCAAACTAGGACTACTTTGAGGGATGAACCAACCTCGGAGTCTGAGACGGATGATGATATTCCTTTGGTGAGGATGCCTAGACCTCAGGAAGGTGGAGGTTCGTCTAGGGTTGAGGAGGTTATGGATGCTCCTCGGAAGAGGAACTGTTGAAACTCGGGTCGCTCAACCTAGGAAGAAAGCCAAAACCGTACCCCCTATGCCTATGCCTCGTAGATTCGTGAACCCTAAGGCCCACGATGCGTACACCAAGCACTATTTCTCGAGGACTATGTTGATAGAGAAGGCTACATTGGAAGCTAAGGTCGATCCGGGGTTCGTCAAATTATTAAAGGATCGGAAATGGGACACTTTGATGACTATCCCGACTACCCCGGTCAATGGCTCCCTGGTTCGGGAATTTTATGCTAACTGCTCGGAGACCGACTTGGAGACGGGAGTAGTTGTGGTTCGAGGGGTACAAGTTCCTTTTTCGGCGGATGTGATTAATCAGAAGTATAAGTTGGCGGCTTTTGAGGGACGAGATTATAAGGAGGAGATTGTACATAGACAGAGTTTGGGGCAGGATCCTTTGGAGGAGTTAAGGCTGAGAGTTTGCCCGGATGTAGCGTGGACATTGAGGCCGGGTGGAGACCGGAAAGAGTTAGTCACCACGACTTGGACGGAGGACTGGAAGGTCCAGTGTCGGTTTATTCGTGAAGTCGGTTGTTGCCTAAAAACAACTTGACACATTTTCATATTGGTGACCTAGGCATGCTTTATGCGTTGACATTTGGCCTAAATGTGGATGTGGGACAAGCATTATACGACGAGATATCTATCAACAAGAAGGTCTATACGCGGAGCTTGATCGTCCCTCATCTGATTCACGGTTTGTGTATTGATGCCGGTGTGCCTGAGTATGGAGCGGATCATAGACCGAAGAACCCGAGGCCTATACAGAGAGAGAAGGGTAAGCCTTCGGGACGAGCTCCGAGTCGGGGGCACCGCAGGAGCCTGGTTCGTCATCAGCACCGCCGCGAGCATCCTCCCTTCCCACTTTATCTCCCTCAGTCCGGATGAGGTTGAGTATGGCCAACAGTGTTCGAAATTGGTTGGAGGATATTCGGACTTCTCAGAACAACATTTTGACGATTCTGCAGTGTATCAGTGAAGACAGGCAGCCAAGGGACGCCAGAATCTTCGATCCGAGCGTCATTGATTACCATTATTCTGACGAGATTGAGCAGGCCATTGCAGATGTTATTCGCGAGTCAGAGTCGTCTGATGAGGAGCAACCTGATGCCCCTGGGGGTGATGTACCTCCGGCTGATGATTCTCCGGCTCCGGGGCAGCCATGATTTTATTTGTCTATTTTTGATTTTGATTTGCCCTAGATACTGTGATTGTATATTTTTGCTACTTTTGATTACGTGATTCATTGTATTTCGTATTTAGCTACTATTTCTTATTTTCGATGGATCATGTAAGCCATAAGGCGTCAGTACTTTCTTTCATACTTTATTTCAACTGGTGGATGTATTTAATGCTTTATCTTTTGGTATTACGTGTTTTTCTTATCTCTTTTCATTCTGGTATAATTCCCCGTTTTCCCCGAGATGTTTCCGTGTTTGTCAAGTCGTGCAGGTGTCATTCTACCGGTTCTGTCGACCTACATTGTAGGATTACGAGTTCTAAGTGTCACTATGTAGGCTCCGGCCTGACCGTCGAGTCGTGTATCGGTTGAAATCAGCTAAGTCTTTTCTCTTTTCTTTCATTCTACACAACATGAGGACATGTTGATCTTTAAGTGTGGGGGAGAGGATGATTTGATATGTATCTATACATTTGCTTAATTCGTTATGTTTCTATGCAAAATGAGCTAAAAATGAGCTAGAATTTTCAAAAATTTTCGACATTTTTGTTTTTGTTTTGTCCCGAGTAGGCAATTCAATTCAATGTTCGTTATTTTTATAGTCATCCAAGCTATATATCATATGTTTGATAAGTTAGTTGTTTCACCTGAGATCTATTTTTCACGAGCCATAGTCAACGATGAGCTAATTTATAAAGTTATACCCCTTTTGACGAATGATTTTCGATTTTCTTATAAGTCATGTGCTTAGTGCTACGTATATATCTTGAGATTTATGATAGTTTGTATTTAGATCCGAAGTATGTTATACTGTGAATATCTAAGGTTTGAATGTGATAAGTAACACGTAACTTATTGTCAAATGAAAAAGTTGAAAAATATAAGAATTAATTGGGTGTGTCGGAAGCTAGTCGATGATTTGAGTGCGATAGGGTATACCACGTATGTCCTATACCACTATGATGACTAAAAGCTCACGACAGTCAGGAAAAGTTGCCTTATGATTGGAGTAAGGTAGGGTATATCTCGAATATCCTATTCTGCTATGACAGGGCAATAGCTCATTCTGATGTGTGTTTAAAAGTGAAATAATTAAATCAACTTAGTAAAGAATTGGTATGAAATGAATGAAAGACTAAGTTATCGTCTATCTTATCCCCGAGAAACCGATAGATATCTTGTAGGGATTATCCTCTCGAGTATTTCGTAAAGGCCCTAGATATATCGATCATCCTTCTCGGGGTATGTCACGTTTGTAGGGTACATCTTATGAGTGTCATTTATTGCTAGTCTACGAGGGGGTATTAGCTAGTTTTGCTTTGAGTTTCTCAAGTTTGGATTTAGTGGAAGTTTTCTATGGCTTTGCACACACACCGGGGTGAACCTCTCGAGTTATTGATCTATGCTATATTGTCTTGAGATGTCTATTTTTTCCGAGCCTTAATTTTCGTTTTGTTTTGCTCGGGACGAGCAAAAGCTTAAGTGTGGGGGAGTTGTTAAGGGTGAATTTATACGATTTATAACGCTATATTCTATGGTATTTTCCCCCGTATTTGTACTAAATTGCATAAGAAACGAGTGTTTAACGGAAATATTGAGTAAATGAGGTTTTAAATAAGTTATTCGCAAAATTGGTTGATTTTGGTGCTTTTAATATGATTTTATGATTATTTGGACATTATTACATTTTGCGATGTTTTTATGTGTTATAGATACATGTTTGAGGCTCAAGAGATGATCCAAAGTTGATTAAGTTCGAGTTAATTGATGATAAAAGAGATAATGAAGGAATGAGATAGAGAAAAAGAGATAAAGATCAAGAAATCAAAATTCGATCATCTTCCTGAACGAGCGTCCAGGTCCCGTCCAGAGTGGACGGGCGTTTGATAAAGCAGACGGGCGTCCGGTGGTGCGATTTTGATACAGAGAGTTTGGACGCTGTACGAACGGGCGTCTGAAGCAGTCCAGATCTATCTGGACGGGCGTTCACCCTTTCCAGACGGGCGTCCAGCCGCCGACTTTGCTGAACCGACTTTAATATATATATATATATAGCAGTTGTTTTCTCCACATATGAGACACAATATACACATTATTCGAAACCCTAAACCTAGGGGCGGCTTTAGGCTGCGTTTTTCTTCCTTTTATTCAAGATTTATGCACTTTAGATCTAGATTAAATTAGTTACTTTTTTATGCCTCGTTTCGCAATTTTGAGTTGCCGAGGATGTTCGAAGCTAAAAGCTTCATCAAACGAGTATTGTGAAGCCATCCAACAACTCGTTGATTTCGTTTTCATCGATTATACTGTGAGTTTTTATTAAAGGTTGTTTCTTTATTCATGTTTATTATGTTTAATTGCTCTTATATCGGAAGATATGCATGTGTCGATTGTTTATTATTGATGGAAATCTTTATAAACCTTAGATCACCATGAATAGGAATAGTTTTTGAATCTATCTTAACGGAAGTTAATAGGTTTAATTGCTAGATTATAAACATAAAGTTTACACCTCTGGTTAGAAAACGCGTTAATCTTGCATTGGAAGATAATGGATTAATAGATGAACTTTCTAAGGAATTAGGGTTCATATTTAGATGAGGTGAATCACAACTTAGATAAAAACCACAGCATAATCGAGATAGGAAATCAATGCTTGTTGGATAGGTGGATCAATCCTCGTTTGTTCGTTAAACATTTAATTCAAATCCTTAAAAACTTGAATTTGTTTAGCTAGTTTACTTTTATTTGCATCTTAGATTAGTTTAGTTAAAGGTTCGCAACCCGTATTCTTCCTAGCTTTGGATTATATCCTCTGTCTAGTTTTATTTTCGGTTTTTGTTCTGTTTTATTCGATGTTTAGATTAGTTTCGTGACATAGTTTAGGTTAGACAAAAACTAGGAATCACAATTGTTTAGTTCCCCGTAAGATCGACCCGGCATTAACCACTATTACTACGATCCTTATACTTGAGGTTAACCGGATTATTACTTGTTTGTTTTGTGTTAATAAAATCGTGACAAATTGCTGATTTTGTATATCGTGATAAATCGGGAAGATAAATATCGCGCAATCGAGAAATCTCAAGATAATGAAGAGGAAAATCGGAGCATTAATCAAGAGATAAATCAGAGGAATCTGATCAACACGGAAAGAATGCTGTGGGGAACAAGATAGACGAGAGAAACGTTTAACACGTGCAGAAAAAGGCTCGGTCGACCGAGCCCTATCATTCGGTCGACCGAGTATGTCGGTTCGGTCACTTATGGGATTTTTTTCGTATTTACCTTCTAGATCCTTCATAAGTCGGCAGAAACTCCTATATAAGCAGCAGCTACGAGAAATTGTAAATCATCCCTTAATCCCTTCATTCTTTCTTCAATCTTACAATTCATACTATAACTTTGATACAATGTAGAATAATTTGAGGGTTTCCAGCAATTTAAGGGCTGCAATATGTAAGCCTTTATTTTATGTTTCTTTCTTTTAAGTAATTATTCCCTCCCAATTATGCTTTATCGTTTGAATTAGTTAATCATAGCTAGATGATGTAGATCTTGGCTACGATGTTAGGAAGGTGGCGATACCTTGTCTATGAGGATCCCATAACCTACGTCATACACTTAGTATTTATTCATGAATCTGCATTGTTTAATTAATACGTATCTATGTCAGTTTATATGAATGCTTTACGAATTACTGTTTAATCCGTTGTGTATGATGAAACGCTGAGAGATACGTTCAGGGATGTAATCTGGGGAAAAAAGACCATTCGGTCAACCGAGCCCAGCTATTCGGTCGACCGAGCCCCCTGTTCATTCGTTAGATAGCCATGTCTTTATGGTTAGGTTAACTTAATAGAATTTATTATCTCAGTAGGTATGGCTATGGCTACGTTACTCGCTTAGTTTAATTAAAACGTGTAAAAAGGAAATACCAATATAAAAATCTTAGGTAGGCTTATGAATTGCTCTTCACGGACGTTCAGCGTTATCTAGGTAGGTTTATATTAGGGAATTGCATGCACCTGATTATACGTACGTCGTAGATTAGCATGAGACTATAACTTGGAAATTGCTAGTTGGACGAGAGCTTGAGTAATCGCTTAGGAAGTACGCCTAACCATAGGAATGTTGCCTAGACGAGGTGTACGGTCAATATCGGCATCCTTAGAGTCGTAAGAGTGTGAGTTATATGAAATGGAGGCACTTAAAAGGCGAAGTCACGTAACAATATCACAGTGATCTAGTGACCTACCGGTGCTACGTCAAGTTTTAGAGGATGACTCCCGTACCCAATCTAAGATAGATACAAACGGATTGACAGTTAATAAGTTCAGTTTATTATATAAATTATCTAGGTCCAAACGATAAAGACTATAATTGGGAAGGTTAATTACGTTGTGTCGAGTCGTGTCTTTACCTTTCTTGTCTTATGTTGGTCGTAGACCGCCTCTATGTCCTTGACATGTTTAATTAATTGTTTGTATATAAGATGATCCACAATTGGTTCCCTGTGGGATCGACCTTGATTCACTATAGCTATACTACGATGGGCCTAGTCCACTTGCTAGTATTGGTTTATGGTGGTCAAGTATATAATAACCTGATTGATCCCGATCATCGATATCACATCAGTACTTCAAAGAGAATTACAAACGTTTTTTTTGTACTCTTTTTTGTACCCGTAGAATACTTAACGGTGTGATTTTTGATTCCTTGTACAAGGCCATTATGGCATCCGTTTTGCTTGCCGTTTGCGCCGGCGTGCATTATTTATCGTTCTGGTCAATATCACGACAGTACTTCAAAGAGAATTACATACATTTTTTTTCATACTTTTTTTTTGTACCCATAGAGTACTTAACGGTGTGATTTTTGATTCCTTGTACACGGCCATTCTGGCCTCTGTTTTGCCTGCCGTTTGCGCCGGCATGCCTTATTTATCGTTCAGGTCGATAACACATTAGTACTTCAATGAGAATTACAAACGTTTTTTTTTTCATACTTTGTTTTGTACTCATAGAGTACTAAACGGTGTGATTATTGATTCCTTGTACAAGGCCATTCTCACCTCTGTTTTGCTTGCCGTTTGCACCGGCGTACCTTATTTATCGTTCTGGTCGATACCACATCAGTACTTCAAAGAGAATTACAAATGTTTTTTCTTTCTTTTTTTCGTACCCATAGAGTAATTAACTATGTGATTTTTGATTCCTTGTACAAGGCCATTCTGGCCTCCGTTTTTCTTGCCGTTTGCGCCGGCGTGCCTTATTTATCGTTCGGGTCGATATCACGTCAGTACTTCAAAGAGAATTACAAACGTTTTTTTCATACTCTTTTTTGTACCCATAGAGTACTTAACGGTGTGATTTTTGATTCCTTGTACAAGGCCATTATGGCCTCTGTTTGCTTGCCGTTTGCGCCGGCGTGCCTTATTTATCGTTCTGGTCGATAACACATCAGTACTACAATGAGAATTACAAACGTTTTTTTTCGTACTTTGTTTTGTACCTATAGAGTACTTAACGGTGTGATTTTTGATTCCTTGTACAAGGCCATTCTGACCTCCGTTTTGCTTGCCGTTTGCGCCGGCTTACCTTATTTCTCGTTTTGGTCGATACCACATCAGTACCTCAAAGAGAATTACAAAAGTTTTTTTCGTACTTTTTTTCGTACCCATAGAGTACTTAACTATGTGATTTTTGATTCCTTATACAAGGTCATTTTCGCCTCCCTTTTGCTTGACGTTTGCGCCGGCATGCCTTATTTATCGTTCTGGTCGATATCACATCAGTACTTCAAAGAGAATTACAAACATTTTTTTTTGTACTTTTTTTCGTACCCATAGAGTACTTAACTGTGTGATTTTTGATTCCTTGTACAAGGCCATTATGGCCTCAGTTTTGCTTTCCGTTTGCGTCGGCGTGCCTTATTTATCGTTCTGGTCGATATCACATCAGTACTTCAAAGAGAATTACAAACGTTTTTTTTCGTATTTTTTTCGTACCCATACTGTACTTAACTGTGTGATTTTTGATTCCTTGTACAAGGCTATTCTGGCCTCCGTTTTTCTTGCCGTTTGCGCCGGCGTGCCTTATTTATCGTTCTGGTCGATATCACATCAGTACTTCTAAGAGAATTACAAACGTTTTTTTCGTAATCTTTCTTGTACCCATAGAGTACTTAACGGTGTGATTTTTGATTCCTTGTACAAGGCCATTCTGGCCCCCGTTTTGCTTGCCGTTTGCGCCGGCGTGCCTTATTTATCGTTCTGGTCGATAACACATCAGTACTTCAATGAGAATTACAAACGTTTTTTTTCGTACTTTGTTTTGTACTCATAGAGTACTTAACGTTGTGATTATTGATTCCCTGTACAAGGCCATTCTGACCTCTGTTTTGCTTGCCGTTTGCGCCGGCGTACCTTATTTATCGGTCTGGTCGATACTGCATCAGTACTTCAAAGAGAATTACAAACGTTTTTTTCGTACTTTTTTTGTACCCATAGAGTAATTAACTGTGTGATTTTTGATTCCTTGTACATGGCCAATCTGGCCTCCGTTTTGCTTGCTGTTTCCGCTGGAGTGCCTTATTTATCGTTCTGGTCGATATCACATCAGTACTTCAAAGAGAATTACAAATGTTTTTTTCGTACTTTTTCCGTACCCATAGAGTACTTAACTGTGTGATTTTTGATTCGTTGTACAAGGCCATTATGGCCTCCGTTTTTCTTGCCGTTTGCGCCGGCGTGACTTATTTATCATTCTGGTCGATATCACATCAGTACTTCAAAGAGAATTACAAACGTCTTTTGTTCGTACTCTGTTTTGTACCCATAGAGTACTTAACGGTGTGATTTTTGATTCCTCTTACAAGGCCATTACGGCCTATTTATTGCTAGCCGTTTGCGCCGGCGTGCGTTATTTATCGTTCTGGTCGATAACACATCTGTACTTTAATGAGAATTACAAACGTTTTTTTCGTACTTTGTTTTGTACCCATAGTGTACTTAACGGTGTGATTTTTGATTCCTTGTACAAGGCTATTCTGACCTCCGTTTTGCTTTCCGTTTGCGCCGGCGTACCTTATTTATCGTTCAGGTCGATACCACATCAGTACTTCAAAGAGAATTACAATCGTTTTTTTTCATACTTTTTTTCGTACCCAAAGAGTACATTACTGTGTGATTTTTGATTCCTTGTACAGGGCCATTCTGTCCTCCGTTTTTCTTGCCGTTTGCGCCGGCGTGCCTTATTTATCGTTCTGGTCGATATCACATCAGTACTTCAAAGAGAATTACAAACGATTTTTTCATACTTTTTTCGTACCCATAGAGTACTTAACTGTGTGATTTTTGATTCCTTGTACAAGGCCATTCTGGCCTCCGTTTTGCTTGCCGTTTACGCCGGCGTGCCTTATTTATCGTTCTGGTCGATATCACATCATTACTTCAAAGAGAATTACAAACGTTTTTTTCGTACTCATAGAATACTTAACTGTGTGATTTTTGATTCCTTGTACAAGGCCATTCTGGCCTCCGTTTTGCTTGCCGTTTGCGCCGGCGTGCCTTATTTATCGTTCCGGTCGATATCACATCAGTACTTCAAAGAGAATTACAAACGTTTTTTTTGTACTTTTTTTTCGTAAACATAGAGTACTTAACTGTGTGATTTTTGATTCCTTGTACAAGGCCATTCTGGCCTCCGTTTTGCTTGCCGTTTACGCCGGCGTACCTTATTTATCGTTCTGGTCGATACCACATCAGTACTTCAAAGAGAATTACAAACGTTTTTTTCGTACTTTTTTTGTACGTAACTGTGTTATTTTTCATTCCTTGTACAAGGCCATTATGGCCTCCGTTTTTCTTTCCGTTTGCACCGGCGTGCCATATTTATCGTTCTGGTCGATTTCACAACAGTACTTCAAAGAGAATTACAAACGTTTTTTTCGTACTTTTTTTCGTACCCATAGAGTACTTAACTTTGTGATTTTTGATTCCTTGTACAAGGCCATTCTGGCCTCCGTTTTGCTTTTCGTTTGCGCCAGCGTGCCTTATTTATCGTTCTGGTCGATATCACATCAATACTTCAAAAAGAATTACAAACGTTTTTTTTCATACTCTTTTTTGTACCCATAGAGTACTTAACGGTGTGATTTATTCCTTGAACAAGGCCATTCTGGCATCCGTTTTGCTTGCCGTTTGCGGCGGCATGCCTTATTTATCGTTCTGGTCGATAACACATCAGTATTTCAATGAGAATTACAATTGTTTTTTTCGTACTTTGTTTTGTACCCATAGAGTACTTAACAGTGTGATTTTTGATTCCTTGTACAAGGCCATTCTGACCTCCGTTTTGCTTGCCGTTTGCGCCGGCGTACCTTATTTATCGTTCTGGTCGATAACACATCAGTACTTCAATGAGAATTACAAATGTTTTTTTCGTACTTTGTTTTGTACCCATAGAGTACTTAACGGTGTGATTTTTGATTCCTTGTGCAAGGCCATTCTGACCTCCGTTTTGCTTGCCGTTTGCGCCGGCGTACCTTATTTATCGTTCTGGTCGATCCCACATCAGTACTTCAAAGAGAATTACAATCATTTTTTTTGTACTTTTTTTCGTACCCAAAGAGTACTTTACTGTGTGATTTTTGATTCCTTGTACAAGGCCATTCTGGCCTCCGTTTTGCTTGCCGTTTGTGCCGGCGTGCCTTATTTATCATTCTGGTCGATATCACATCAGTACTTCAAAGAGAATTACAAACGTTTTTTTCGTACCCATAGAGTACTTTTTATCGTTCTGGTCGATATCACATCAGTACTTCAAAGAGAATTACAAACGTTTTTTTTCGTACTTTTTTTCGTACCCATAGTGTACTTAATTGTGTGATTTTTTATTCCTTGTACAAGGCCATTCTGGCCTCTGTTTTGCTTGCCGTTTGCGCCGGCGTACCTTATTTATCGTTATAGTCGATACCACATCAGTACTTCAATGAGAATTACAAACGATTTTTTTCGTATTTTTTTCGTACCCATTGAGTACTTAACTGTGTTATTTTTTATTCATTGTACAAGGCCATTATGGCCTACGTTTTGCTTGCCGTTTGCGCCGGCGTGCCTTATTTATCGTTCTGGTCGATATCACATCAGTACTACAAAGAAAATTACAATCGTTTTTTTCGTACTTTTTTTTCGTACCCATAGAGT
The DNA here is from genome assembly GCA_036785695.1 of Gentiana straminea. Taxonomy (NCBI): domain Eukaryota; kingdom Viridiplantae; phylum Streptophyta; class Magnoliopsida; order Gentianales; family Gentianaceae; genus Gentiana; species Gentiana straminea. Next base: position 149,304 of record JAVUPR010000109.1, read on the forward strand.
ACTTAAGCGTGTGATTTTTGATTCCTAGTACAAGGCCATTCTCGGCCTCCGTTTTGCTTTCTCGTTTGCGCCGGCGTGCCTTATTTATCATTCGGTCGATATCACATCGGTACTTCAAAGAGAATTATAAACGTTTTTTTCTTACACTTTTTCGTACCCATAGAGTACTTAACTGTGTGAATTTTGATTCCTTGTACAAGGCCATTTTGGCCTCCGTTTTGCTTACCGTTTGCGCCGGCGGGCCTTATTTATTGTTCTGATCAATATCACATCAGTACTTCAAAGAGAATTACAAACATTTTTTTTCGTACTTTTTTCGTACCCATAGAGTACTTAACTATGTGATTTTTCATTCATTGTACAAGGCCATTCTAGCCTCCGTTTTGCTTGCCGTTTGCGCCGGCGTGCCTTATTTATCGTTCTGGTCGATAACACATCAGTACTTCAATGAGAATTACAAACGTTTTTTTTCGTAATTTGTATTGTACTCATAGAGTACTTAACGGTGTGATTTTTAATTCCTTGTACAAGGCCATTCTGACCTCCGTTTTGCTTGCCGTTTGCGCCGGCGTGCCTTATTTATCGTTCTGGTCGATATCACATCAGTACTTCAAAGAGAATTACAAACGTTTTTTTTCATACTTTTTTTCGTACCCATAGAGTACTTATTTATCGTTCTGGTCGATATCACATCAGTACTTCAAGGAGAATTACAAACGTTTTTTTCGTACTTTGTTTTGTACCCATAGAGTACTTAACGGTGTGATTTTGATTCCTTGTACAAGGCCATTCTGACCTCCGTTTTGCTTGCCGTTTGCGCCGGCGTACCTTATTTATCGTTCTGGTCGATACCACATCAGTACTTCACAGAGAATTACTATCATTTTTTTTCAAACTTTTTTTTGTACCCAAAGTGTACTTTACTGTGTGATTTTTGATTCCTTGTACAAGGCCATTCTGGCCTCGGTTTTGCTTGCCGTTTGCACCGGCATGCCTTATTTATCGTTCTGGTCGATAACACATCAGTACTTCAAAGAGCATTACAATCGTTTTTTTTCATACTTTTTTTTCGTACCTATAGAGTACTTAACTTTGTGATTCTTGATTCCTTGTACAAGGCCATTCTGGCCTCCGTTTTGCTTGCCGTTTGCACCGGCGTGCCTTATTTATCGTTCTGGTCGATATCACATCAGTACTTCATAGAGAATTACAAATGTTTTTTTCGTACCCATAGAGTACTTAACTGTGTGATTTTTGATTCCTTGTACAAGGCCATTCTGGCCTCCGTTTTGCTTGCCGTTTGCGCCGGCGTGCCCTATTTATCGTTCTGGTCGATATCACATCAGTACTTCAAAGAGAATTACAAACGTTTTTTTCATACTTTTTTTTCGTACCCATAGAGTACTTATTTATCGTTCGGGTCGATATCACATCTGTACTTCAAGGAGAATTACAAACGTTTTTTTCGTACTTTGTTTTGTACCCATAGAGTACTTAACGGTGTGATTTTGATACCTTGTACAAGGCCATTCTGACCTCCGTTTTGCTTGCCGTTTGCGCCGGCGTACCTTATTTATCGTTCTGGTCGATACCACATCAGTACTTCAAAGAGAATTACTATCATTTTTTTTCAAACTTTTTTTCGTACCCAAAGTGTACTTTACTGTGTGATTTTTGATTCCTTGTACAAGGCCATTCTGGCCTCGGTTTTGCTTGCCGTTTGCACCGGCATGCCTTATTTATCGTTCTGGTCGATAACACATCAGTACTTCAAAGAGAATTACAATTGTTTTTTTCATACTTTTTTTTCGTACCTATAGAGTACTTAACTTTGTGATTCCTGATTTCTTGTACAAGGCCATTCTGGCCTCCGTTTTGCTTGCCGTTTGCACCGGCGTGCCTTATTTATCGTTCTGGTCGATATCACATCAGTACTTCATAGAGAATTACAAATGTTTTTTTCGTACCCATAGAGTACTTAACTGTGTGATTTTTTATTCCTTGTACAAGGCCATTCTGGCCTCCGTTTTGCTTGCCGTTTGCGCCGGCGTACCTTATTTATCGTTATGGTCGATACCACATCAGTACTTCAATGAGAATTACAAACGATTTTTTTCGTATTTTTTTCGTACCCATTGAGTACTTAACTGTGTTATTTGTTATTCCTTGTACAAGGCCATTGAGGCCTCCGTTTTGCTTGCCGTTAGCGCCGGCGTGCCTTATTTATCGTTCTGGTCGATATCACATCAGTACTACAAAGAAAATTACAATTGTTTTTTTCGTACTTTTTTTTCGTACCCATAGAGTACTTAACTGTGTGATTTTTGATTCCTAGTACAAGGCCATTCTGGCCTCCGTTTTGCTTTCTGTTTGCGCCGGCGTGCCTTATTTATCATTCTGGTCGATATCACATCAGTACTTCAAAGAGAATTATAAACGTTTTTTTTCTTACACTTTTTCGTACCCATAGAGTACTTAACTGTGTGAATTTTGATTCCTTGTACAAGGCCATTTTGGCCTCCGTTTTGCTTACCGTTTGCGCCGGCGGGCCTTATTTATTGTTCTGATCGATATCACATCAGTACTTCAAAGAGAATTACAAACATTTTTTTTCGTACTCTTTTCGTACCCATAGAGTACTTAACTATGTGATTTTTCATTCATTGTACAAGGCCATTCTAGCCTCCGTTTTGCTTGCCGTTTGCGCCGGCGTGCCTTATTTATCGTTCTGGTCGATAACACATCAGTACTTCAATGAGAATTACAAACGTTTTTTTTTTCGTAATTTGTATTGTACTCACAGAGTACTTAACGGTGTGATTTTTGATTCCTTGTACAAGGCCATTCTGACCTCCGTTTTGCTTGCCATTTGCGCCGGCGTACCTTATTTATCGTTCTGGTCGATATCACATCAGTACTTCAAAGAGAATTACAAATGTTTTTTTTCATACTTTTTTCGTACCCATAGAGTACTTACCTGTGTGATTTTTGATTCCTTGTACAAGGCCATTATGGCCTCCGTTTTGCTTGCCGTTTGCGCCGGCGTGCCTTATTTATCGTTCTGGTCGATATCACATCAGTACTTCAAAGAGAATTACAAACGTTTTTTTCGTACCCATAGAGTACTTAAGTGTGTGATTTTTGATTCCTTGTACAAGGCCATTATGGCCTCCGTTTTGCTTGCCGTTTGCGCCGGCGTGCCTTATTTATCGTTCTGGTCGATATCACATCAGTACTTCAAAGAGAATTACAAACGTTTTTTTCGTACCCATAGAGTACTTAACTGTGTGATTTTTGATTCCTTGTACAAGGCCATTATGGCCTCCATTTTGCTTGCCGTTTGCGCCGGCGTGCCTTATTTATCGTTCTGGTCGATATCACATCAGTACTTCAAAGAGAATTACAAACGTTTTTTTGTACCCTTAGACTACTTAACTGTGTGATTTTTGATTCCTTGTAAAAGGCCATTCTGGCCTCCGTTTTGCTTGCCGTTTGCGCCGGCGTGCCTTATTTATCGTTCTGGTCGATATCACATAAGTACTTCAAAGAGAATTATAAACGTTTTTTTTCATACTTTTTTTTCGTACCCATAGAGTACTTATTTATCGTTCTGGTCGATATCACATCAGTACTTCAAGGAGAATTACAAACGTCTTTTTCGTACTTTGTTTTGTACCATAGAGTACTTAACGGTGTGATTTTGATTACTTGTACAAGGCCATTCTGACCTCCGTTTTGCTTGCCGTTTGCGCCGGCGTACCTTATTTATCGTTCTGGTCGATACCACATCAGTACTTCAAAGAGAATTACTATCATTTTTTTTCAAACTTTATTTCGTACCCAAAGTGTACTTTACTGTGTGATTTTTGATTCCTTGTACTAGGCCATTCTGGCCTCGGTTTTGCTTGCCGTTTGCACCGGCATGCCTTATTTATCGTTCTGGTCGATATCACATCAGTACTTCAAAGAGAATTACAATCATTTTTTTCATACTTTTTTTTCGTACCTATAGAGTACTTAACTGTGTGATTCTTGATTCCTTGTACAAGGCCATTCTGGCCTCCGTTTTGCTTGCCGTTTGCACCGGCATGCCTTATTTATCGTTCTGGTCGATATCACATCAGTACTTCATAGAGAAGTACAAATGTTTTTTTCGTACCCATAGAGTACTTAACTGTGTGATTTTTTATTCCTTGTACAAGGCCATTCTGGCCTCCGTTTTGCTTGCCGTTTGCGCCGGCGTACCTTATTTATCGTTATGGTCGATACCACATCAGTACTTCAATGAGAATTACAAACGATTTTTTTCGCATTTTTTTCGTACCCATTGAGTACTTAACTGTGTTATTTTTTATTCCTTGTACAAGGCCATTCCGGCCTCCGTTTTGCTTGCCGTTTGCGCCGGCGTGCCTTATTTATCGTTCTGGTCGATATCACATCCGCACTACAAAGAAAATTACAATTGTTTTTTTCGTACTTTTTTTTCGTACCCATAGAGTACTGAACTGTGTGATTTTTGATTCCAAGTACATGGCCATTCTGGCCTCCGTTTTGCTTTCTGTTTGCGCCGGCGTGCCTTATTTATCATTCTGGTCGATATCACATCAGTACTTCAATGAGAATTATAAACGTTTTTTTTCTTACACTTTTTCGTACCCATAGAGTACTTAACTGTGTGAATTTTGATTCCTTGTACAAGGCCATTTTGGCCTCCATTTTGCTTACCGTTTGCGCCGGCGGGCCTTATTTATTGTTCTGATCGATATCACATCAGTACTTCAAAGAGAATTACAAACATTTTTTTTCATACTTTTTTCGTACCCATAGAGTACTTAACTATGTGATTTTTCATTCATTGTACAAGGCCATTCTAGCCTCCGTTTTGCTTGCCGTTTGCGCCGGCGTGCCTTATTTATCGTTCTGGTCGATAACACATCAGTACTTCAATGAGAATTACAAACGTTTTTTTTCGTAAGTTGTATTGTACTCATAGAGTACTTAACGGTGTGATTTTTGATTCCTTGTACAAGGCCATTCTGACCTCCGTTTTGCTTGCCATTTGCGCCGGCGTGCCTTATTTATCGTTCTGGTCGATATTACATCAGTACTTCAAAGAGAATTACAAATGTTTTTTTTCATACTTTTTTCGTACCCATAGAGTACTTAACTGTGTGATTTTTGATTCCTTGTACAAGGCCATTATGGCCTCCGTTTTGCTTGCCGTTTGCGCCGGCGTGCCTTATTTATCGTTCTGGTCGATATCACATCCGTACTTCAAAGAGAATTACAAACGTTTTTTTCGTACCCATAGGGTACTTAACTGTGTGATTTTTGATTCCTTGTACATGGCCATTCTGGCCTCCGTTTTGCTTGCCGTTTGCGCCGGCGTGCCTTATTTATCGTTCTGGTCGATATCACATCAGTACTTCAAAGAGAATTACAAACGTTTTTTTTCATACTTTTTTTTCGTACCCATAGAGTACTTATTTATCGTTCTGGTCGATATCACATCAGTACTTCAAGGAGAATTACAAACGTTTTTTTCGTACTTTGTTTCGTACCCTTAGAGTACTTAACGGTGTGATTTTGATTCCTTGTACAAGGCCATTCTGACCTCCGTTTTGCTTGCCGTTTGCGCCGGCGTACCTTATTTATCGTTCCGGTCGATACCACATCAGTACTTCAAAGAGAATTACTATCATTTTTTTTCAAACTTTTTTTCGTACCCAAAGAGTACTTTACTGTGTGATTTTTGATTTCTTGTACAAGGCCATTCTCTCCTCGGTTTTGCTTGCCGTTTGCACCGGCATGCCTTATTTATCGTTCTGGTCGATATCACATCAGTACTTCAAAAAGAATTTCAATCGTTTTTTTCATACTTTTTTTTCGTACCTATAGAGTACTTAACTGTGTGATTTTTGATTCCTTGTACAAGGCCATTCTGGCCTCCGTTTTGCTTGCCGTTTGCACCGGCGTGCCTTATTTATCGTTCTGGTCGATATCACATCAGTACTTCATAGAGAATTACAAATGTTTTTTTCGTACCCATAGAGTACTTAACTGTGTGATTTTTGATTCCTTGTACAAGGCCATTATGGCCTCCGTTTGCTGGCCATTTGCGCCGGCGTGCCTTATTTATCGTTCTGGTCGATATCACATCAGTACTTCAAAGAAAATTACAAAAGTTTTTTTCGTACTTTTTTTCATACCCATAGAGTACTTAACAGTGTGATTTTTGATTCCTTGTACAAGGCCATTCTGGCCTCCGTTTTGCTTGCCGTTTTCGCCGTCGTTCCTTATTTATCATTCTGGTCGATATCACATCAGTACTTCAAAGAGAATTACAAACGTTTTTTTTTCATACTTTTTTTTCGTACCCATAGAGTACTTATTTATCGTTCTGGTCGATATCACATCAGTACTTCAAAGAGAATTACAAACGTTTTTTTGGTACTTTGTTTTGTAACCATAGAGTACTTAACGGTGTGATTTTGATTCCTTGTACAAGGCCATTCTGACCTCCGTTTTGCTTGCTGTTTGCGCCGGCGTGCCATATTTATCGTTCTGGTCGATATCACATAAGTACTTCAAAGAGAATTACAAACGTTTTTTTCGTACTTTTTCTCGTACCCATAGAGTACTTAACTGTGTGATTTTTGATTTCTTGTACAAGGCCATTCTGGCCTCCATTTTGCTTGCCGTTTGCACCGGCATGCCTTATTTATCGTTCTGGTCGGTATCACATCAATACTTTAAGGAGAATTACAAACGTTTTTTTCGTACTCTTTTTTGTACCCATAGAGTACTTAACGGTCTGATTTTTGATTCCTTGTACAAGGCCATTCTGGCCTCCGTTTTGCTTGCCGTTTGCGGCGGCGTGCCTTATTTATCGTTCTGGTAGATAACACATCAGTATTTCAATGTGAATTACAAATGTTTTTTTTCATACATTGTTTTGTACCCATAGAGTACTTAACGGTGTGATTTTTGATTCCTTGTACAAGGCCATTCTGACCTCCGTTTTGCTTGCCGTTTGCGTCGTTGTACCTTATTTATCGTTCTGGTCGATACCACATCAGTACTTCAAAGAGAATTACAAACGTTTTTTTCGTACCCATAGAGTACTTAACTGTGTGATTTTTGATTCCTTGTACAAGGCCATTCTGGCCTCCGTTTTGCTTTCCGTTTGCGCCGGCGTGCCTTATTTATCATTCTGGTCGATATCACATCAGTACTTCAAAGAGAATTACAAATGTTTTTTTCGTACTTTGTTTTGCACCTATAGAGTACTTAACGGTGTGATTTTGATTCCTTGTACAAGGCCATTCTGACCTCCGTTTTGCTTGCCGTTTGCGCCGGCGTGCCTTATTTATCGTTCTGGTCGATATCACATCAGTACTTCAAAGAGAATTACAAATGTTTTTTTCGTACTTTTTTCGTACCCATAGAGTACTTAACTGTGTGATTTATTAATTGTACAAGGCCATTATGGCCTCCGTTTTGCTTGCCGTTTGCGCCGGCGTTCCTTATTTATCGTTCTCGTCGATATCACATCAGTACTTCAAAGAGAATTACAAATGTTTTTTTCGTACTTTTTTTCGTACCCATAGAGTACTTAACTGTGTGATTTTTGATTCCTTGTACAAGGCCATTCTGGCCTCCGTTTTGCTTGCCGTTTGCACCGGCGTGCCTTATTTATCGTTCTGGTTGATATCACATCAGTACTTCAAAGAGAATTACAAACGTTTTTTTTCATACATTTTTTTCGTACCCATAGAGTACTTATTTATCGTTCTGGTTGATATCACATCACTACTTCAAAGAGAATTACAAACGTTTTTATCGTACTTTGTTTTGTACCCATAGAGTACTTAACGGTGTGATTTTGATTCCTTGTACAAGGCCATTCTGACCTCCGTTTTGATTGCCGTTTGCGCCGGCGTACCTTGTTTATCGTTCTGGTCGATACCACAACAGTACTTCAAAGAGAATTACAATCATTTTTTTTCATACTTTTTTTCGTACCCAAAGAGTACTTTACTGTGTGATTTTTGATTCCTTGTACAAGGCCATTCTGGCCTCGGTTTTGCTTGCCGTTTGCACCGGCGTGCCTTATTTATCGTTCTGGTCGATATCATATCAGTACTTCAAAGAGAATTACAATCGTTTTTTTCATACTTTTTTTTCGTACCCATAGAGTACTTAACTGTGTGATTTTTGATTCCTTCTATAAGGCCATTATGGCCTCCGTTTTGCTTGCCATTTGCGCCGGCATGCCTTATTTATCGTTCTGGTCGATATCACATCAGTACTTCAAAGAGAATTACAAATGTTTTTTTTCATACCCATAGAGTACTTAACTGTGTGATTTTTGATTCCTTGTACAAAGCCATTATGGCCTCCGTTTTGCTGGCCGTTTGCGCCGGCGTGCCTTATTTATCGTTCGGTCGATATCACATCGTACTTCAAAGAGAATTACAAACATTTTTTTTCGTACTCTTTTTTGTACCCATAGAGTACTTAACTGTGTGATTTTGATTCCTTTACAAGGCCATTCTGGCCTCCGTTTTGCTTGCCGTTTGCGCCGGCGTGCCTTATTTATCGTTCTGGTTGATGTCATATCAGTACTTCAAAAAGAATTACAAACGTTTTTTTTCGTAATTTTTTTCGTACCCATAGAGTACTTAACTGTGTGATTTTTGATTCCTTGTACAAGGCCATTCGGCCTCCGTTTTGCTTGCCGTTTGTGCGGGCGTGCCTTATTTTTCGTTCGGTCGATATCACATCAGTACTTCAAAGAGAATTACAAACATTTTTTTTCGTACTCTTTTTTGTACCCATAGAGTACTTAACTGTGTGATTTTTGATTCCTTGTACAAGGCCATTCTGGCCTCTGGTTTGCTTTCCATTTCCGCCGGCCGGCCTTTTTATCGTTCAGGTCAATATCACATCAGTACTTCAAAAAGAATTACAAACGTTTTTTTTCGTACTTTGTTTTGTACCCATAGAGTACTTAACGGTGTGATTTTTGATTCCTTGTACAAGGCCATTCTGACCTCCGTTTTGCTTGCCGTTTGCGCCGGCGTACCTTATTTATCGTTCTGGTCAATACCACATCAGTACTTCAAAGAGAATTAGAAAAGTTTTTTTTCGTACTTTTTTCGTACCCATAGAGTACTTAACTGTGTGATTTTTGATTCCGTGTACAAGGCCATTTTGGCCTCCGTTTTGCTTGCCGTTTGCGCCGGGTGCCTTATTTATCGTTCTGGTCGATATCCCATCAGTACTTCAAAGAGAATTACAAACGTTTTTTTTTGTACATTTTTCGTACCCATAGAGTACTAAACTGTGTGATTTTGATTCCTTGTACAAGGCCATTCTGGCCTCCGTTTTGTTACCGTTTGCGCCGGCGTGCCTTATTTATCGTTCTGGTCGATATCACATCAGTACTTCAAAGAGAATTACAAACGTTTTTTTCGTTCTCTTTTCGTACCTATAGAGTACTTAACTGTGTGATTTTTGATTCCTTGTACAAGGCCATTGTGGCCTCTGTTTTGCTTGGCGTTTGCACCGGCGTGCCTTATTTATCGTTCTGGTCGATATCACATCAGTATTTCAATGAGAATTACAAATGTTTTTTTTCGTACTTTGTTTTGTACCCATCGAGTACTTAACGGTGTGATTTTTGATTCCTTGTACAAAGCCATTCTGACCTCCGTTTTGCTTGCCGTTTGCGCCGGCGTACCTTACTTTTCGTTCTGGTCGATACCACATCACTACTTCGAAGAGAATTACGAACGTTTTTTTTCATACCCATAGAGTACTTAACTGTGTAATTTTTGATTCCTCGTACAAGGCCATTCTGGCCTCCGTTTTTCTTGCCGTTTGCCCGGCGTGCCTTATTTATCGTTCTGGTCGATACCACATCAGTACTTCAAAAAGAATTACAAACGATTTTTTTCATACTTTTTTCATACCCACAGAGTACTTAACTGTGTGATTTTTGATTCCTTGTACAAGGCCATTCGGCCTCTCGTTTTGCTTGCCGTTTGCGCCGGCGTGCCTTATTTATCGTTCTGGTAGATATCACATCAGTACTTCAAAGAGAATTACAAACGTTTTTTTCGTACCCATAGAGTACTTGACTGTGTGATTTTTGATTCCTTGTACAAGGCCATTCTGGCCTCCGTTTTGCTTGCCGTTTGCGTCGGCGTGCCTTATTTATCGTTCGGTCGATATCACATCAGTACTTCAAAGAGAATTACAAACGTTTTTTTCGTACCCATAGAGTACTTAACTGTGTGATTTTTGATTCCTTGTACAAGGCCATTCTGGCCTCCGTTTTGCTTGCCGTTTGCGCCGGCGTGCCTTATTTATCGTTATGGTCGATATCACATCAGTACTTCAAAGAGAATTACAAACGTTTTTTTCATACTTTTTTTCGTACCCATAGAGTACTTATTTATCGTTCTGGTCGATATCACATCAGTATTTCAAGGAGAATTACAAACATTTTTTTCGTACTTTGTGTTGTACCCATAGAGTACTTAACGGTGTGATTTTGATTCCTTGTACAAGGCCATTCTGACCTCCGTTTTGCTTGCCGTTTGCGCCGGCGTACCTTATTTATCGTTCTGGTCGATACCACATCAGTTCTTCAAAGAGAATTACAATCATTTTTTTTCAAACTTTTTTTCGTACCCAAAGAGTACTTTACTGTGTGATTTTTGATTCCTTGTACAAGGCCATTCAGGCGTCGGTTTTGCTTGCCGTTTGCACCGGCATGCCTTATTTATCGTTCTGGTCGATATCACATCAGTACTTCAAAGAGAATTACAATCGTTTTTTTCATACTTTTTTTTCGTACCCATAGAGTACTTAACTGTGTGATTTTAGATTCCTTGTACAAGGCCATTCTGGCCTCCGTTTTGCTTGCCGTTTGCACCGGCGTGCCTTATTTATCGTTCTTGTCGATATCACATCAGTACTTCATAGAGAATTACAAATGTTTTTTTCGTACCCATAGAGTACTTAACTGTGTTACTTTTGATTCCTTGTAGAAGGCCATTATGGCCTCCGTTTGCTGGCCGTTTGCGCCGGCGTGCCTTATTTATCGTTCTGGTCGATATCACATCAGTACTTCAAAGAAAATTACAACGTTTTTTTCGTACTTTTTTTCATACCCATAGAGTACTTAACTGTGTGATTTTTGATTCCTTTTACAAGGCCATTCTGGCCTCCGTTTTGCTTGCCGTTTTCGCCGGCGTTCCTTATTTATCGTTCTGGTCGATATCACATCAGTACTTCAAAGAGAATTACAAACATTTTTTTTTGTACTTTTTTTTCGTACCCATAGAGTACTTATTTATCGTTCTGGTCGATATCACATCAGTACTTCAAAGAGAATTACAAACGTTTTTTTTGGTACTTTGTTTTGTAACCATAGAGTACTTAACGGTGTGATTTTGATTCCTTGTACAAGGCCATTCTGACCTCCGTTTTGCTTGCTGTTTGCGCCGGCGTGCCATATTTATTGTTCTGGTCGATATCACATAAGTACTTCAAAGAGAATTACAAACGTTTTTTCGTACTTTTTTTCGTACCCATAGAGTACTTAACTGTGTGATTTTTGATTCCTTGTACAAGGCCATTCTGGCCTCCGTTTTGTTTGCCGTTTGCACCGGCGTGCCTTATTTATCGTTCTGGTTGATATCACATCAGCACTTCAAAGAGAATTACAAACATTTTTTTCATACTTTTTTTTCGTACCCATAGAGTACTTATTTATCGGTCTGGTTGATATCACATCACTACTTCAAAGAGAATTACAAACTTTTTATCGTACTTTGTTTTGTACCCATAGAGTACTTAACGGTGTGATTTTGATTCCTTGTACAAGGCCATTCTGACCTCCGTTTTGATTACCGTTTGCGCCGGCGTACCTTATTTATCGTTCTGGTCGATACCACATCAGTACTTCAAAGAGAATTACAATCATTTTTTACATACTTTTTTTCGTACCCAAAGAGTACTTTACTGTGTGATTTTTGATTCCTTGTACAAGGCCATTCTGGCCTCGGTTTTTCTTGCGGTTTGCACCGGCGTGCCTTATTTATCGTTCTGGTCGATATCACATCAGTACTTCAAAGAGAATTACAATCGTTTTTTTCATACTTTTTTTCGTACCCATGGAGTACTTAACTGTGTGATTTTTGATTCCTTGTACAAGGCCATTCTGGCCTCCGTTTTGCTTGCCGTTTGCGCCGGCATGCCTTATTTATCGTTCTGGTCGATATCACATCAGTACTTCAAAGAGAATTACAAATGTTTTTTTTCATACCCATAGAGTACTTAACTGTGTGATTTTTGATTCCTTGTACAAAGCCATTATGGCCTCCGTTTTGCTGGCCGTTTGCGCCGGCGTGCCTTATTTATCGTTCTGGTCGATATCACATCAGTACTTCAAAGAGAATTACAAACGTTTTTTCGTACTTTTTTTCATACCCATAGAGTACTTAACAGTGTGATTTTTGATTCCTTGTACAAGGCCATTCTGGCCTCCGTTTTGCTTGCAGTTTTCGCCGGCGTTCCTTATTTATCGTTCTGGTCGATATCACATCAGTACTTCAAAGAGAATTACAAACTTTTTTTTCACACTTTTTTTTCGTACCCATAGAGTACTTATTTATCGTTCTGGTCGATATCACATCAGTACTTCAAAGAGAATTACAAACGTTTTTTTTGGTACTTTGTTTTGTACCCATAGAGTACTTAACGGTGTGATTTTGATTCCTTGTACAAGGCCATTCTGACCTCCGTTTTGCTTGCTATTTGCGCCGGAGTGCCATATTTATCGTTCTGGTCGATATCACACAAGTACTTCAAAAGGAATTACAAACGCTTTTTTCGTACCCATAGAGTACTTAACTGTGTGATTTTTGATTTCTTGTACAAGGCCATTCTGGCCTCCATTTTGCTTTCCGTTTGCACCGGCGTGCCTTATTTATCGTTCTGGTCGATATCACATCAATACTTCAAGGAGAATTACAAACGTTTTTTTTCGTACTCTTTTTTGTACCCATAGAGTACTTAACGGTCTGATTTTTGATTCCTTGTACAAGGCCATTCTGGCCTCCGTTTTGCTTGCCGTTTGCGGCGGCGTGCCTTAATTATCGTTCTGGTCGATAACACATCAGTATTTCAATGTGAATTACAAATGTTTTTTTCATACTTTGTTTTGTACCCATAGAGTACTTAACGGTGTGATTTTTGATTCCTTGTACAAGCCATTCTGACCTCCGTTTTGCTTGCCGTTTGCGCCGGCGTACCTTATTTATCGTTCTGGTCGATACCACAACAGTACTTCAAAGAGAATTACAAACGTTTTTTTCGTATTTTTTTTCATACCCATAGAGTACTTAACTGTGTGATTTTGATTCCTTTACAAGGCCATTCTGGCCTTCGTCTTGCTTGCCGGCGTGCCTTATTTATCGTTCTGGTTGATGTCATATCAGTACTTCTAAAAGAATTACAAACTTTTTTTTCGTAATTTTTTTCATACCCATAGAGTACATAACTGTGTGATTTTTGATTCCTTGTACAAGGCCATTCTGGCCTCCGTTTTGCTTGCCGTTTGCGCAGGCGTGCCTTATTTTTCGTTCTGGTCGATATCACATCAGTACTTCAAAGAGAATTACAAACATTTTTTTTCGTACTCTTTTTTGTACCCATAGAGTACTTAACTGTGTGATTTTTGATTCCTTGTACAAGGCCATTCTGGCCTCTGTTTTGCTTGCCATTTGCGCCGGCCGGCCTTTTTATCGTTCAGATCGATATCACATCAGTACTTCAAAAATAATTACAAACGTTTTTTTTTCGTACTTTGTTTTGTACCCATAGAGTACTTAACGGTGTGATTTTTGATTCCTTGTACAAGGCCATTCTGACCTCCGTTTTGCTTGCCGTTTGCGCCGGCGTACCTTATTTATCGTTCTGGTCGATACCACATCAGTACTTCAAAGAGAATTAGAAAAGTTTTTTTTCGTACATTTTTTCGTACCCATTTAACTGTGTGATTTTTGATTCCGTGTACAAGGCCATTTTGGCCTCCGTTTTGCTTGCCGTTTGCGCCGGGTGCCTTATTTATCGTTCTGGTCGATATCCCATCAGTACTTCAAAGAGAATTACAAACGTTTTTTTTGTACATTTTTCGTACCCATAGAGTACTAAACTGTGTGATTTTTGATTCCTTGTACAAGGCCATTCTGGCCTCCGTTTTGCTTATAGTTTGCGCCGGCGTGCCTTATTTATCGGTCTGGTCGATATCACATCAGTACTTCAAAGAGAATTACAAACATTTTTTTTTGTTCTTTTTTCGTACCTATAGAGTACTTAACTGTGTGATTTTTGATTCCTTGTACAAGGCCATTGTGGCCTCTGTTTTGCTTGCCGTTTGCACCGGCGTGCCTTATTTATCGTTCTGGTCGATATCACATCAGTATTTCAATGAGAATTACAAATGTTTTTTTTCGTACTTTGTTTTGTACCCATAGAGTGCTTAACGGTGTGACTTTTGATTCCTTGTACAAAGCCATTCTGACCTCCGTTTTGCTTGCCGTTTGCGCCGGCGTACCTTACTTATCGTTCTGGTCGATACCACATCAGTACTTCAAAGAGAATTACGAACGTTTTTTTTCGTACCCATAGAGTACTTAACTGTGTAATTTTTGATTCCATGTACAAGGCCATTCTGGCCTCCGTTTTGCTTGCCGTTTGCGCCGGCGTGCCTTATTTATCGTTCTGGTCGATACCACATCAGTACTTCAAAAAGAATTACAAACGATTTTTTTCATACTTTTTTCATACCCACAGAGTACTTAACTGTGTGATTTTTGATTCCTTGTACAAGGCCATTCTGGCCTCCGTTTTGCTTGCCGTTTGTGCCGGCGTGCCTTATTTATCGTTCTGGACGATGTCACATCAGTACTTCAAAGAGAATTACAAACGTTTTTTTTCATACTCTTTTTTATACCCATAGAGTACTTAACTGTGTGATTTTTGATTCCTTGTACAAGGCCATTCTGGCCTCCGTTTTGCTTGCCGTTTGCGCCGGCGTGCCTTATTTATCGTTCTGGTTGATGTCACATCAGTACTTCAAAGAGAATTACAAACGTTTTTTTTTTTCGTAATTTTTTTCGTACCCATAGAGTACTTAACTGTGTGATTTTTGATTCCTTGTACAAGGCCATTCTGGCCTCCGTTTTGCTTGCCGTTTGCGCCGGCGGGTCTTATTTATCGTTCTGGTCGATATCACATCAGTACTTCTAAAAGAATTACAAACGTTTTTTTTTCATACTCTTTTTTGTACCCATAGTGTACTTAACTGTTTGATTTTTGATTCCTTGTACAAGGCCATTCTGACCTCCGTTTTGCTTGCCGTTTGCGCCGGCGTACCTTATTTATCGTTCTAGTCGATACCACATCAGTACTTCAAATAGAATTAGAAAAGTTTTTTTTCGTACTTTTTTTCGTCCCATAGAGTACTTAACTGTGTGATTTTTGATTCCTTGTACAAGGCCATTTTGGCCTCCGTTTTGCTTGCCGTTTGCACCGGGTGCCTTATTTATCATTCTGGTCGATATCACATCAGTACTTCAAAGAGAATTACAAACATTTTTTTTCGTACTTTTTTTTGTACCCATAGAGTACTTAACAGTGTGATTTTTGATTCCTTGTACAAGGCCATTCGGCCTCCGTTTTGCTTGCCGTTTGCGGCGGCGTGCCTTATTTATCGTTCTGGTCGATAACACATCAGTATTTCAATGAGAATTACAAATGTTTTTTTTCGTACTTTGTTTTGTACCCATAGAGTACTTAACGGTGTGATTTTTGATTCATTGTACAAGGCCATTCTGACCTCCGTTTTGCTTGCCGTTTGCGCCGGCATACCTTATTTATCGTTCTGGTCGATACCACATCAGTACTTCAAAGAGAATTACAAACGTTTTTTTCGTACTTTTTTTCGTACCCATAGAGTACTTAACTGTGTGATTTTTGATTCCTTGTACAAGGCCATTCGGCCTCCGTTTTGCTTGCCGTTTGCGCCGGTGTGCCTTATTTATCGTTCGGTCGATACCACATCGTACTTCAAAGAGAATTACAAACGATTTTTTTCGTACTTTTTTTCATACCCATAGAGTACTTAACTGTGTGATTTTTGATTCCTTGTACAAAGCCATTCTGGCCTCCGTTTTGCTTGCCGTTAGAGCCGGCGTGCCATATTTATCGTTCTGGTCGATGTCACATCAGTACTTCAAAGAGAATTACAAACGTTTTTTTTCGTACTCTTTTTTGTACCCATAGAGTACTTAATGGTGTGATTTTTGATTCCTTGTACAAGGCCATTCTGGCCTACGTTTTGCTTGCCGTTTGCGGCGGCGTGCCTTATTTATCGTTCTGGTCGATAACACATCAATATTTCAATCAGAATTACAAATGTTTTTTTTTTTCGTACTTTGTTTTGTACCCATAGAGTACTTAACGGTGTGATTTTTGATTCCTTGTACAAGGCCATTCTGACCTCCGTTTTGCTTGCCGTTTGCGCCGGCATACATTATTTATCGTTCTGGTCGATACCACATCAGTACTTCAAAGAGAATTACAAACGTTTTTTTCGTACTTTTTTTTCGTACCCATAGAGTACTTAACTATGTGATTTTTGATTCCTTGTACAAGGCCATTCTGGCTTCCGTTTTGCTTGCCGTTTGCGCCGGCGTACCTTATTTATCGTTCTGGTCGATACCACATCAATACTTCAAAGAGAATTACAAACGATTTTTTTCGTACTTTATTTCATACCCATAGAGTACTTAACAGTGTGATTTTTGATTCCTTGTACACGGCCATTCTGGCCTCCGTTTTGCTTGCCGTTTGCGGCGGCGTGCCTTATTTATCGTTCTGGTCGATAACACATCAGTATTTCAATGAGAATTACAAATGTTTTTTTTCGTACTTTGTTTTGTACCCATAGAGTACTTAACGGTGTGATTTTTGATTCATTGTACAAGGCCATTCTGACCTCCGTTTTGCTTGCCGTTTGCGCCGGCATACCTTATTTATCGTTCTGGTCGATACCACATCAGTACTTCAAAGAGAATTACAAACGTTTTTTTCGTACTTTTTTTCGTACCCATAGAGTACTTAAGCGTGTGATTTTTGATTCCTTGTACAAGGCCATTTCGGCCTCCGTTTTGCTTGCCGTTTGCGCCGGTGTGCCTTATTTATCGTTCGGTCGATACCACATCAGTACTTCAAAGAGAATTACAAATGATTTTTTTCGTACTTTTTTTCATACCCATAGAGTACTTAACTGTGTGATTTTTGATTCCTTGTACAAGGCCATTCTGGCCTCCGTTTTGCTTGCCGTTTGCGGCGGCGTGCCTTATTTATCGTTCTGGTCGATAACACATCAGTATTTCAATGAGAATTACAAATGTTTTTTTTCGTACTTTGTTTTGTACCCATAGAGTACTTAACGGTGTGATTTTTGATTCATTGTACAAGGCCATTCTGACCTCCGTTTTGCTTGCCGTTTGCGCCGGCATACCTTATTTATCGTTCGGTCGATACCACATCGCATACTTCAAAGAGAATTACAAACGTTTTTTTCGTACTTTTTTTCGTACCCATAGAGTACTTAATTGTGTGATTTTTGATTCCTTGTACAAGGCCATTCTGGCCTCCGTTTTGCTTGCCGTTTGCGCCGGTGTGCCTTATTTATCGTTCTGGTCGATACCACATCAGTACTTCAAAGAGAATTACAAATGATTTTTTTCGTACTTTTTTTCATACCCATAGAGTACTTAACTGTGTGATTTTTGATTCCTTGTACAAAGCCATTCTGGCCTCCGTTTTGCTTGCCGTTAGAGCCGGCGTGCCATATTTATCGTTCTGGTCGATGTCACATCAGTACTTCAAAGAGAATTACAAACGTTTTTTTTCGTACTCTTTTTTGTACCCATAGAGTACTTAATGGTCTGATTTTTGATTCCTTGTACAAGGCCATTCTGGCCTACGTTTTTCTTGCCGTTTGCGGTGGCGTGCCTTATTTATCGTTCTGGTCGATAACACATCAATATTTCAATCAGAATTACAAATGTTTTTTTTTTCGTACTTTGTTTTGTACCCATAGAGTACTTAACGGTGTGATTTTTGATTCCTTGTACAAGGCCATTCTGACCTCCGTTTTGCTTGCCATTTGCGCCGGCATACATTATTTATCGTTCTGGTCGACACCACATCAGTACTTCAAAGAGAATTACAAACGTTTTTTTCGTACTTTTTTTCGTACCCATAGAGTACTTAACAGTGTGATTTTTGATTCCTTGTACAAGGCCATTCTGGCCTCCGTTTTGCTTGCCGTTTGCGCCGGCGTGCCATATTTATCGTTCTGGTCGATGTCACATCAGTACTTCAAAGAGAATTACAAACGTTTTTTTGTGCTTTTTTTTCATACCCATAGAGTACTTATTTATCGTTCTGGTCGATATCACATCAGTACTTCAACGAGAATTACAAACATTTTTTTTCGTACTTTTTTTCGTACCCATAGAGTCTTTAACTGTGTGATTTTTTATTCCTTGTACAAGGCCATTCTGGCCTCCGTTTTGCTTGCCATTTGCACCGGCGTACCTTATTTCTCGTTTTGGTCGATACCACATCAGTACTTCGAAGAGAATTACAAACATTTTTTTCCGTTCCCATAGAGTACTTAACTGTGTGATTTTTGATTCCGGGCACGAGGCCATTTTGGCCTCCGTTTTGCTTGCTGTTTGCACCGGGTGCCTTATTTATCGTTCTGGTCGATATCCCATCAATACTTCAAAGAGAATTACAAACGTTCGTACCCATAGACTACTTAACTGTGTGATTTTTGATTCCTTGTACAAGGCCATTCTGGCCTCCGTTTTGCTTGCCGTTTGCGCCGGCGTGCCTTATTTATCGTTCTGGTCGATACCACATCAGTACTTCAAAGAGAATTACAAACGATTTTTTTCGTACTTTTTTTCATACCCATAGAGTACTTAACTGTGTGATTTTTGATTCCTTGTACAAAGCCATTCAGGCCTCCGTTTTGCTTGCCGTTTGAGCCGGCGTGCCATATTTATCGTTCTGGTCGATGTCACATCAGTACTTCAAAGAGAATTACAAACGTTTTTTTCGTACTCTTTTTTGTACCCATAGAGTACTTAACAGTGTGATTTTTGATTCCTTGTACAAGGCCATTCTGGCCTACGTTTTGCTAGCCGTTTGCGGCGGCGTGCCTTATTTATCGTTCTGGTCGATAACACATCAATATTTCAATGAGAATTAAAAATGTTTTTTTTCGTACTTTGTTTTGTACCCATAGTGTACTTAACGGTGTGATTTTTGATTCCTTGTACAAGGCCATTCTGACCTCCGTTTTGCTTGCCGTTTGCGCCGGCATACCTTATTTATCGTTCTGGTCGATACCACATCAGTACTTCAAAGAGAATTACAAACGTTTTTTTCGTACCCATAGAGTACTTAACTGTGTGATTTTTGATTCCTTGTACAAGGCCATTCTGGCCTCCGTTTTTCTTGTCGTTTGCGCCGGCGTGCCTTATTTATCGTTCTGGTCGATACCACATCAATACTTCAAAGAGAATTACAAACGATTTTTTTCGTACTTTTTTTCATACCCATAGAGTACTTAACTGTGTGATTTTTGATTCCTTGTACAAGGCCACTCTGGCCTACGTTTTGCTTTCTGTTTGCACCGGCGTGCCATATTTATCGTTCTGGTCGATGTCACATCAGTACTTCAAAGAAAATTACAAACGTTTTTTTTCGTACTCTTTTTTGTACCCATAGAGCACTTAACGGTGTGATTTTTGATTCCTTGTACAAGGCCATTCTGGCCTCCGTTTTGCTTGCCGTTTGCGCCGGCGTGCCATATTTATCGTTCTGGTCGATGTCACATCAGTACTTCAAAGAGAATTACAAACGTTTTTTTTGTGCTTTTTTTCATACCCATACAGTACTTATTTATCGTTCTGGTCGATATCACATCAGTACTTCAACGAGAATTACAAACATTTTCTTTCGTACTTTTTTTCGTACCCATAGAGTCTTTAACTGTGTGATTTTTTATTCCTTGTACAAGGCCATTCTGGACTCCGTTTTGCTTGCCATTTGCACCGGCGTACCTTATTTCTCGTTTTGGTCGATACCACATCAGTACTTCAAAGAGAATTACAAACATTTTTTTCCGTTCCTATAGAGTACTTAACTGTGTGATTTTTGATTCCGGGTACAAGGCCATTTTGGCCTCCGTTTTGCTTGCTGTTTGCGCCGGGTGCCTTATTTATCGTTCTGGTCGATATCCCATCAGTACTTCAAAGAGAATTACAAACGTTTTTTTCATACTTTTTTTCGTACCCATAGAGTACTTAACTGTGTGATTTTTGATTCCTTGTGCAAGGCCATTCTGGCCTCCGTTTTGCTTGCCGTTTGCGCCGGCGTGCCTTATTTATCGTTCTGGTCGATATCACATCAGTACTTCCAAGAGAATTACAAACGTTTTTTTTCGTTCTTTTTTCTTACCTACAGAGTACTTAACTGTGTGATTTTTGATTCCTTGTACTAGGCCATTTTGGCCTCCGTTTTGCTTCCGTTTGCACCGGCGTGCCTTATTTATCGTTCTGGTCGATATCACATCAGTATTTCAATGAGAATTACAAATGTTTTTTTTCGTACTTTGTTTTGTACCCATAGAGTACATAACGGTGTGATTTTTGATTCCTTGTACAAGGCCATTCTGACCTCCGTTTTGCTTTCCGTTTCCGCCGGCGTACATTACTTATCGTTCTGATCGATACCACATCAGTACTTCAATGAGAATTACAAACGTTTTTTTTCGTACTTTTTTTCGTACCCATAGAATACTTAACTGTGTGATTTTTGATTCCTTGTACAAGGCCATTCTGGCCTCCGTATTGCTTGCCGTTTGCGCCGGCGTGCCTTAATTATCGTTCTGGTCGATACCACATTTGTACTTCAAAGATAATTGCAAACGATTTTTTTCGTACTTTTTTTCATTCCCACAGAGTACTTAACTGTGTGATTTTTGATTCCTTGTACAAGGCCATTATGGCCTCCGTTTTGCTTGCCGTTTGTGCCGGCGTGCCTTATTTATCGTTCTGGACGATGTCACATCAGTACTTCAAAGAGAATTACAAACGTTTTTTTTTCGTACTCTTTTTTATACCCATAGAGTACTTAACTGTGTGATTTTTGATTCCTTGTACAAGGCCATTCTGGCCTCCGTTTTGCTTTCCGTTTGCGCCGGCGTGCCTTATTTATCGTTCTGGTTGATGTCACATCAGTACTTCAAAGAGAATTACAAACGTTTTTTTTCGTAATTTTTTTCGTACCCATAGAGTACTTAACTATGTGATTTTTGATTCCTTGTACAAGGCCATTCTGGCCTCCGTTTTGCTTGCGGTTTGCGCCGGCGTGCCTTATTTATCGTTTTGGTCGATATCACATTTGTATTTCAAAGAGAATTGCAAACATTTTTTTTCGTACTCTTTTTTGTACCCATAGAGTACTTAACGGTGTGATTTTTGATTCCTTGTACAAGGCCATTCTGACCTCCGTTTTGCTTGCGGTTTGCGCCGGCGTACCTTATTTATCGTTCTAGTCGATACCACATCAGTACTTCATAGAGAATTACAAATGTTTTTTTCGTACCCATAGAGTACTTAACTGTGTGATTTTTGATTCCTTGTACAAAGCCATTTTGGCCTCCGTTTTGCTTGCCGTTTGCACCGAGTGCCTTATTTATCATTCTGGTCGATATCACATCAGTACTTCAAAAAGAATTACAAACGTTTTTTTCGTACTTTTTTCGTACTTTTTTTCGTACCCATAGAGTACTTAACTGTGTGATTTTTCATTCCTTGTACAAAGCCATTCTGGCCTCCGTTTTGCTTGCCGTTTGCGCCGGCGTGCCTTATTTATCGTTCTGGTCGATATCACATCAGTACTTCAAAGAGAATTACAAACGTTTTTTTCGTACTTTTTTCGTACCTATAGATTACTTAACTGTGTGATTTTTGATACCTTGTACAAGGCCATTCTGTCCTCCGTTTTGATTGGCGTTTGCGCCGGCGTGCCTTATTTATCGTTCTGGTCGATATCACATCAGTACTTCAAAGAAAATTACAAACGTTTTTTTTCGTACTCTTTTTTGTACCCATAGAGTACTTAACGGTGTGATTTTTGATTCATTGTACAAGGCCATTCTGGCCTCCGTTTTGCTTGCCGTTTGCGGCGGCATGCCTTATTTATCGTTCTGGTCGATAACACATCAGTATTTCAATGAGAATTACAAATGTTTTTTTTTTCGTACTTTGTTTTGTACCCATAGAGTACATAACGGTGTGATTTTTGATTCCTTGTACAAGGCCATTCTGACCTCCATTTTGCTTGCCGTTTGCGCCGGCGTACCTTATTTATCGTTCTGGTCGATACCACATCAGTACTTCAAAGAGAATTACAAACGTTTTTTTTGTACTTTTTTTTTCGTACCAATAGAGTACTTAACTGCATGATTTTTGATTCCTTGTACAAGGCCATTCTGGCCTCCGTTTTGCTTGCCGTTTGCACCGGCGTGCCTTATTTATCGTTCTGGTCGATATCACATCAGTATTTCAATGAGAATTACAAATGTTTTTTTTCGTACTCTTTTTTATACCCATAGAGTACTTAACTGTGTGATTTTTGATTCCTTGTACAAGGCCATTCTGGCCTCCGTTTTGCTTGCCGTTTGTGCCGGCGTGCCTTATTTATCGTTCTGGTTGATGTCACATCGGTACTTCAAAGAGAATTACAAACGTTTTATTTCGTAATTTTTTTCGTACCCAAAGAGTACTTAGCGTGTGATTTTTGATTCCTTGTACAAGGCCATTCTGGCCTCCGTTTTGCTTGCCGTTTGCACCGGCGTGCCTTATTTATCGTTCTGGTCGATATCACATCAGTACTTCAAAGAGAATTACAAACATTTTTTTCATACTCTTTTTTGTACCCATAGAGTACTTAACTGTGTGATTTTTGATTCCTTGTACAAGGCCATTCTGGCCTCCGTTTTGCTTGCCGTTTGCGCCGGCGGGCCTTATTTATCGTTCTGGTCGATATCACATCAGTACTTCAAAAAGAATTACAAACATTTTTTTCGTACTTTGTTTTGTACCCATAGAGTACTTAACGGTGTGACTTTTGATTCCTTGTACAAGGCCATTCTGACCTCCATTTTGCTTGCCGTTTGCGCCGGCGTACCTTATTTATCGTTCTAGTCGATACCACATCAGTACTTCAAAGAGAACTAGAAAAGTTTTTTTTCGTACTTATTTTCGTACCCATAGAGTACTTAACTGTGTGATTTTTGATTCCTTGTACAAGGCCATTTTGGCCTCCATTTTTCTTGCCGTTTGCACCGGGTGCCTTATTTATCATTCTGGTCGATATCACATCAGTACTTCAAAGAGAATTACAAACGTTTTTTTCGTACTTTTTTTCGTACCCATAGAGTACTTAATTGTGTGATTTTTGATTCCTTGTACCAGGCCATTCTGGCCTCCGTTTTGCTTGCCGTTTGCGCCGGCGTGCCTTATTTATCGTTCTGGTCGATATCACATCAATACTTCAAAGAGAATTACAAGCATTTTTTTCGTACTTTTTTCACACCTATAGAGTACTTAACTGTGTGATTTTTGATACCTTGTACAAGGCCATTCTGTCCTCCGTTTTGATTGGCGTTTGCGCCGGCGTGCCTTATTTATCATTCTGGTCGATATCACATTAGTACTTCAAAGAGAATTACAAACGTTTTTTTTCGTACTCTTTTTTGTACCCATAGAGTACTTAACGGTGTGATTTTCGATTCCTTGTACAAGGCCATTCTGGCCTCCGTTTTGCTTGCCGTTTGCGGCGGCATGCCTTATTTATCGTTATGGTCGATACACTACTAGAATTTCCGGCATTTCCTACGCGAAATTTCGTCGGTATTTCGGCGGAAACACGTGTTTCCGACCAATTTCCGACGAAATATGGGGTGTTGGAAAAAAGCCCGTTGGAAACGCGTTGCGACGAAATTTCCGACGAGTATAGCGACGAAATTTCCGACGAATGTTTCCGACGAAATTTCCGACGCAATTTCCGACGAATGTTTCCGACGAGCATAACGACAAAATTTGCTACGAATGGTTCCGACAAAATTAGCGACGAAGTTCTTACGAAATGATTCCAACGAACTTCTGACCATTTATTCCGACGAATTTCCGACGAAAATTTGCTTAATTATTCCGACTAAATTCCGACGACTTTTGTCGGTAATTTTCATAACATGTCCGACGAATTTCGTCACTACTCCGTCGGAAAAATTATATTTTTTTATTTTGATTTATTTGTAAATTCTCATTCCACCTGTCCAAATAAATCACAATTTATGAAAAACTAACACAATATTTAACTAATGCATCAACCAAACCAAGTCAATAAAGGCTCCATATAGCTAATTATTAAGTTACAAAAGCGTATATTGTTCCACTTAGGATTCCCAAAACAAAATAAAGTGACAACACAATACATAGCAAAATATGAACAATCCATAATCCTCACTATCAAGCACTACCCGGAGTATGGAGGAATCCTTGGACTAGCCGCGCAATCCTTGCTATCTCTCGCTCGCATTGCAGACATTGTGCGGCCGTTGCTCTCTCTCTCCTCGGCCAAACTTTCACGTACGGCGAGAAAGGTCTTCACGCAACCTAGAATTTTCTTCTGAAAGCTGTGATACCTGCTGCGTCAAAACCTCATTTGGCATCGTATGAGAAACTGATCCACTCGTGTATTCTGAAGATAAATTACCCAAGCCTTTAATACGTCCATTCTTTACACCGCCGGCGCATTCCAGAAACACCTCATCGGCTTCACGTAACAACTCATCTGGAATTGGATCTACATTACGTTGACAATGAAGTAGTAGGACCTACATTACGTTGACGCTTCCCTTGCAAAAGTGCTAAAATATCTTGAGAAGTGTTTTCATGGCCTTTGCGCTTATTCTCCTTCCCAACCATGATTTCACCTGCATAAACTACTTAAAAGCATATAGCCACGTAGAAGTTACATAATAAAGAACAAAATCAACAACTAATTAAAGAGTCTCACATAGTTAAATGAAGAAGGAAGAAAAGCATTATACCTGAAATCTGTAGACGGGTCTTTCCCTTGCCAACCCATTTCCTTCCACTGCTCTGATATTAATCCGTTTCTTCCACCGGAAAAGCAGCATTCCATAATGCTTTCAAAGCTTCCTATACCATGGACAAAAAGTTGGAAAATAAAGGAAAGCCCAATTAAACGGAGCTTGTTCTACTAAATACAGAGCAGTTCTCGTAAATCACCAAATCACATAGTATACCTGATGTTCAGGATTTGAACTATCATATTGAACATCCAAACGGTTTTGTAATCTCTCGCAAGTCGTCCTCCCGATACAATACAAACCTCAACCGAATTATACGCTCACGCCTCGTAAGGAGGTTCTCTGATAATGATTAACGAACAAATAAGCCTTGGAACTAAACTTAAGGATCACTATTACAGTCATATTTCCACTGCACATTTACTTTTTTTTTCCAGGGCCGTATTTACAAATGAAGGTTAATCAATTTTGCAGGACACATGACATTGAATTATAGTAGAACTCGGAACATTCAATAACATCAAGCAGGTGAATCTAAGTTTCAGAAGACAATAGTACTGGTTTCCATATGTTGCATAAGGAATGTAGTTTACGATGTCAAAATCAAGAATTGCTTCAACCCGATATTACCTGGGAAGGTGTCAAATCAAACGATGGTCGGGCATCACTTTACCTTCTTAGAGCACACACACATGAAAGACCTTTTCCAAGCCATGCCGCTGATCCACCCACAACCTCTGCTGAAATGAAAGGGTTAGTTCTCATACTTGTAATCATACAATAGAGGACTACCTAAAACGAATCGATCCATTTGGTCCCCCTGATTTTGTAGCCTGTAAACATGAAATCAAAAGATCAACTTTTTACCAATTCTCCAAACTCATACAATAAACAACATAATTTTGAAGGATTCATCTCTAACCTTATCATATGTTATAGAGTCATTTAGCGCTAAAGTCAATATCGAAGGTATCATATCTTTATTCCCCTGATAACAGATGAAAAACAGCATTTTACTAAAGAAAATATCAAGATATTGAAATTATATCCATTCACAGAACAACTAGTCATGAATGTTCTACGGTTTACCTCAATAGCAGTAGCAACGATGTTCTTGATGGAAGCTGATGATACAAGAACGAATAGTGAACACCCGAGACAAAAATAGCTAGTAAGAGAGGTGGGGGGTGGGGGTTATGAATAAGGTTTTCAAAGGGGCTTACATTGAAAGTCAGAACGTTGTCTGCGTTGTATTAAATCCGCAGCATTAGCAACTTCAACAAAGGAGCAGGATC
The DNA here is from genome assembly GCA_036785695.1 of Gentiana straminea. NCBI lineage: Eukaryota > Viridiplantae > Streptophyta > Magnoliopsida > Gentianales > Gentianaceae > Gentiana > Gentiana straminea. Next base: position 175,890 of record JAVUPR010000109.1, read on the forward strand.
TTGTTAACAAGTCCTATGAGAAATATGTCTAGTAGCAACTCATTATCGCGTATATTCAAAACAGAACAACACAAGTATCTAAGTGTTAAAAATGAAAAAATCATATTGATGAGGGAACACATTTGATCTTTGTGCCAAGGTTTTTGTAAGTGATCTCATAAAGCTAATGCCATAAACGCGCATCATTTCAATGCCCGAATATTTATAGCTTCTAGTTATGACGGGGATTGGATCGACTTAATGCGAAAGACCAATGCATTTCAGGGCAGGGGTGTAAATGATCTGAGCCGAATCATCATTTACCTCTCAAATCGAGCGACCACTCAAAACACTCTTGACTTTGTTCAAGCAAGAAGAATGAAGAAAGCTTGATAAGACTTGTGAGCATTTCAAGTCACACTCGAAAGTGTTCAAGTTTGGCTCGTTAACCTTAACGAACTGTGTAAGTTTGACTCAAGTTGGGTTAAATCATAATTGAGTAAGCATTTCACGAACCGAATGTCGAGTCCTGGTATAAACTAGAGTTCGAATCACCGTCCGCAATCAAAGCTTAATAGATTATTGCAGAATCTAGATGATTATATAAATCTTTCAACTAAATTTCTCAATCAGCCACACACTAACATACAAAAACAAGAGTACATGATATTCCATAATCAAAAGCTTCAAGCAGAGAGAGAAGAACAATGTAAGGAAAAGAAATACACTATACCATGCTTATTACAGCTCCAAGGCACTGGAAGACATCCCTTCGACAAAGTCTATTCTCCTTGTCATGATCCTTTCCGAGATTGCATGAGATTATTCTATTTCAAATAATTCCATTTCAAATAATTCTAATGCAGTCTCTCACTACAGAAAAACTTGAAAGAAAAAATAAAAAAGAAACCATCTTTAGCACGGAAAGGAAAACAACCTAAGGGCTAAATTAAGAAATAGTACATAATAATCAAGAAATTTCGCTATGAACAACATTCAATCCAAAAGACTAGTAACGAATTCAGAATGAAAACAAAACAAAATCAAGGAGGATACATACATTATCCTATCCATGATGATCATATTACCCTGTCCCACGATTCCAAGTAAAACTCTTTATACCTCTTTTTAAAAATAAAAATAAAAGGGTATAATAAATATTCATGTTATGCACAAGCATCAAATGTTGAGAAAGCTATAAAAACAAAAATTAAAATTAAGAAACAAAAATCAAGGTGAGCGAAAATGTTTGGCTAAATTGTTTACCCGGAGGTGAGGTAATCAGAAAACGTTAGCCGGAGATGAGAAAAACGCAAAACCTGAAGGCCGGCACGAGCTTGAATTGAGCTTCTTGTGGTGGCCGGAGCTGTGTTGGTGTGGTGGCCGGAGGTTTTGAAATCAGTGGAGGTGCGGAGTTCTTGAAATCGAAGGAGAGGGTAAATGAGGAGGTATAGGAGAGCGGAGGAGAGGCGGAGCAGCTGGAGAGCGGCGGGGCGGCGCAGAAGATGAAAATGCGATGGCGCTGCAAATATGTGTAATGGAGGAGGAGAAGAATGCCCGATTTTATTAGATTAGGTTTTGTTTAGGGACGACACATTGTTGGAAGGGACGACAATGTCGTCCCTTTAAAAAAAAAAATTTTGGCAGCCGACTTTTCCCCCCAAATTTTATCAGATATTTGATTATTTTCGTTTTAGGGACGACACATTGTTGGAAGGGACGACAATGTCGTCCCTTTAAAAAAAAAAATTTGGCAGCCAACTTTCCCCCGAAATTTTATCAGATATTTGATTATTTTCATTTTAAAGGGACGACATTGTCGTCCCTTTATATAAAATTGTATAAAAAAATATTTTCTTTCATAATATATATATATATATATATAACAATAGTAAAAATTAAATCATCTAGACATTTATGAAACATTATTACTTTTAAATTTTTTATAAATTGAACATTATATATAACAATATTATAAATTAAATCTCGGGATTGAGCTCAATCGTTCGCGAACGAACCATCGATCTCTCCTTACCGATAACGATCTAACTCATTCGCTCGATAACGAACCCCGAGATTCAAATCGATCGCTCGATAACGATCCCCAACTCTTAACTCCTTCGCTCGATAACGATCGATCGAGCCATAGTAGATAGTACTATCACAATGATCGATAACAATCTAACTCATTCGCTCGATAACGAACCCCGAGATTCAAATCGATCTCTTAATAACGATCCCCGACTCTTAACTCCTACCCTCGATAACGATCCATCGAGCCATAGTAGATACTACTATCACAATGATCGATAACGATCTAACTCATTCTCTCGATAACGAACCCCGAGATTCAAATCGATCGCTCGATAAGGAACCACGCCTGTTAACTCATTCGCTCGATAACGATCGATCGAGCCATAGTAGATAGTACTATCACAATGATCGATAACGATCTAACTCATTCGCTCGATAACGAACCCCGAGATTCAAATCGATCTCTTAATAACGATCCCCGACTCTTAAATCCTTCGCTCGATAACGATCGATAAAAATCTAACTCATTCGCTCGATAACGAACCCCGAAATTCAAATCGATCGCTCGATAACGATCCCCGACTCTTAACTCATTCGCTCGATAACGATCGATCGAGCCATAGTAGATAGTACTATCACAATGATTGATAACGAACCCCGAGATTCAAATCAATCGCTCGATAACGAACTGACGATATATATCAGATAGTACTATCAGAATGATCTGTAAGGAAATATATCGGTTTGAAATCGCTTAATCGACTTCGAATCTCGGGATTGAGATCAATCGGTCGTTAACGAACCCCAAGATTCAAATCAATCGCTCGATAATGAACTGACGATCTATAGCAGATAGTACTATCAGAATGATCAATAAGGAAAGATATCGGTTTGAAATCGCTTAATCGATTTCGAATATCGGGATTGAGATCAATCGGACGTTAACGAACCCCGAGATTCAAAACCTTATATTTGTCATTCAGTGAGTGATTACAAACCAAGGTTCGTTATTGAGTTGGTGAGCTCAATCACAATAAGGTTGGTTATTGAGTAAGTGATTAAAACTCGAGGTTCGTTATTGAGTAACTAATTAAAACCTGAGGCTCATTATTGAATTGTGATTTTAGTATTGAGGTTCGTTATTGAGTTGATGAGTTCAATCTCGAGATTTGTTATTGATTAAACGATTACAAACCGAGGTAGGAAACTGGTAGGAAAGACTTATGTTCGTCGGAAATAGGTAGGAAAATCTTATTTTTCGTCGAAAATTGGTAGGAAAGACTTATGTTCGTCGGAAATTGGTAGGAAAGACTTATGTTCGTCGGAAATTGGTAGGAAAATCTTATTTTTAGTCGAAAATTGGTAGGAAAGACTTATTTTCGTCGGAAATTGGTAGGAAAACCTTATGTTCGTCGGAAATTGGTAGGAAACACATGTTCGTCGGAAATTCGTAGGAAACACCTAGCGGGAGAATTTCACGCCCTTAAACAGTAGGCGGGAGACTTTCGCGCGCTAGGTTTCCGACCAATTACCGACGGAGACATTGTGACAATTGAAATCCGTCGGAACTATTTTTTTCCTTTCTTAATTATTTTAGTCGTCGCAAAACCGTCGGAAATTGGTCGGAATTTTCCTACGACCATATTTCGTCGGAAATTCCCGTCGGAAAAACAGAAAATTCTAGTAGTGATAACACATCAGTATTTCAATGAGATTTACAAATGTTTTTTTTTCGTACTTTGTTTTGTACCTATAGAGTACTTAACGGTGTGATTTTTGATTCGTTGTACAAGGCCATTCTGACCTCCGTTTTGCTTGTCGTTTGCGCCGGCGTACCTTATTTATCGTTCTGGTCGATACCACATCAGTACTTCAAAGAGAATTACAAACGTTTTTTTCGTACTTTTTTTCGTACCCATAGAGTACTTAACTGTGTGATTTTTGATTCCTTGTACAAGGCCATTCTGGCCTCTGTTTTGCTTGCCGTTTGCGCCGGCGTGCCTTATTTATCGTTCTGGTCGATATCACATCAGTACTTCAAAGAGAATTACAAACGTTTTTTTCGTTCTTTTTTCGTACCTACAGAGTACTTAACTGTGTGATTTTTGATTCCTTGTACAAGGCCATTCTGGCCTCCGTTTTGCTTGCCGTTTGCACCGGCGTGCCTTATTTATCGTTCTGGTCGATATCACATCAGTATTTCAATGAGAATTACAAATTTTTTTTTTCGTACTCTTTTTTATACCCATAGAGTACTTAACTGTGTGATTTTTGATTCCTTGTACAAGGCCATTCTGGCCTCCGTTTTGCTTGCCGTTTGCGCCGGCGTGCCTTATTTATCGTTCTGGTTGATGTCACATCAGTACTTCAAAGAGAATTACAAACGTTTTATTTCGTAATTTTTTTCGTACCCAAAGAGTACTTAACTGTGTGATTTTTGATTCCTTGTACAAGGCCATTATGGCCTCCATTTTGCTTGCCGTTTGCACCGGCGTGCCTTATTTATCGTTCTGGTCGATATCACATCAGTACTTCAAAGAGAATTACAAACATTTTTTTTCATACACTTTTTTGTACCCATTGAGTACTTAACTGTGTGATTTTTGATTCCTTGTACAAGGCCATTCTGGCCTCCGTTTTGCTTGCCGTTTGCGCCGGCGGGCCTTATTTATCGTTCTGGTCGATATCACATCAGTACTTCAAAAAGAATTACAAACGTTTTTTTCGTACTTTGTTTTGTACCCATAGAGTACTTAACGGTGTGATTTTTGATTCCTTGTACAAGGCCATTCTGACCTCCATTTTGATTTCCGTTTGCGCCGGCGTACCTTATTTATCGTTCTAGTCGATACCACATCAGTACTTCAAAGAGAATTAGAAAAGTTTTTTTTCGTACTTATTTTCGTACCCATAGAGTACTTAACTGTGTGATTTTGATTCCTTGTACAAGGCCATTTTGGCCTCCGTTTTGCTTGCCGTTTGCACCGGGTGCCTTATTTATCATTCTGGTCGATAACACATCAGTACTTCAATGAGAATTACAAACGTTTTTTTTTGTACTTTGTTTTGTACCCATAGAGTACTTAACGGTGTGATTTTTGATTCCTTGTACAAGGCCATTCTGCCCTCCGTTTTGCTTGCCATTTGCGCCGGCGTCCCTTATTTATCGTTCTGGTCGATACCACATCAGTACTTCAAAGAGAATTACAAACGTTTTTTTCGTACTTTTTTCCGTACCCATAGAGTACTTAACTGTGTGATATTTGATTCCTTGTACAAGGCCATTTCGGCCTCCGTTTTGCTTGCCATTTGCGCCGGCGTGCCTTATTTATCGTTCGGTCGATATCACATCAGTACTTCATAAAGAATTACAAACGATTTTTTTCGTACTTTTTTTCATACCCATAGAGTACTTAACTGTGTGATTTTTGATTCCTTGTGCATGGCCATTCTGGCCTCCGTTTTGCTTCCCATTTGCGCCGGCGTGCCTTATTTATCATTCTGGTCGATATCACATCAGTATTTCAAAAAGAATTACAAACGTTTTTTTTTCGTACACTTTTTTGTATCCATAGAGTTCTTAACTGTGTGATTTTTGATTTCTTGGACAAGGCCATTCTGGCCTCCGTTTACTTGCCGGTTGCGCCGGCGTGCCTTATTTATCGTTCTGGTCGATAACACATCAGTACTTCAATGATAATTACAAACGTTTTTTTTCGTACTTTGTTTTGTACCCATAGAGTACTGAACGGTGTGGTTTTTGATTCCTTGTACAAGGCCATTCTGACCTCCGTTTTGTGCCGGCGTACCTTATTTATCGTTCTGGTCGATACCACATCAGTACTTCAAAGAGAATTACAAACGTTTTTTTCGTACTTTTTTTCGTACCCATAGAGTACTTAACTGTGTGATTTTTGATTCCTTGTACAAGGCCATTCTGGCCTCCGTTTTGCTTTCCGTTTGCGCCGGCACGCCTTATTTATAGTTCTGGTCGATATCACATCAGTACTTCAAAGAGAATTACAAACGTTTTTTTTCGTACTTTTTTTTCGTACCCATAGAGTACTTATTTATCTTTCTGGTCGATATCACATCAGTACTTCAAAGAGAATTACAAATGTTTTTTTTCGTACTTTTCTTCGTACCCATAGAGTAATTAACTGTGTGATTTTTTATTCCTTGTACAAGGCCATTCTGGCCCCCGTTTTGCTTGCCGTTTGCACCGGCGTACCTTATTTCTTGTTTTGGTCGATACCACATCAGTACTTCAAAGAGAATTACAAACGTTATTTTTCGTACCCATTGAGTACTTAACTGTGTTATTTTTTATTCCCTGTACAAGGCCATTCTGGCCTACGTTTTGCTTGCCGTTTGCGCCGGCATGCCATATTTATCGTTCTGGTCGAAATCACATCTGTACTTCAAAGAGAATTACAAACGTTTTTTTTCGTACTTTTTTTCGTACCCAAAGATTACTTTATTGTGTGATTTTTGATTCCTTGTACAAGGACATTCTGTCCTCCGTTTTGCTTACCGTTTGCGCCGGCGTGCCATATTTATCATTCTGGTCGATATCACATTAGTACTTCAATGAGAATTACAAACATTTTTTCGTACTTTTTTTTCGTACCCAAAGAGTACTTATTTATCGTTCTGGTCGATATCACATCAGTACTTCAAAGAGAATTACAAACGTTTTTTTTTTTTTTCGTACCCATTGAGTACTTAACTGTGTTATTTTTGATTCCCTGTACAAGGCCATTCTGGCCTACGTTTTGCTTGCCATTTGCACCGGCTTGCCTTATTTATCGTTCTGGTCGATACCACATCAGTCCTTCAAATAGAATTACAATCGTTCGTTTTTGTACTTTTTTTCGTACACATAGAGTACTTTACTGTGTGATTTTTGATTCCTTGTACAAGGCCATTCTGGCCTCCATTTTGCTTGCCGTTTGCGCCGGCGTGCCTTATTTATCGTTCTGGTCGATTTCACATCAGTACTTCAAAGAGAATTACAAACGTTTTTTTCGTACTTTTTTCGTACCCATAGAGTACTTAACTGTGTGATTTTTGATTCTTGTACAAGGCCATTCTGGCCTCCGTTTTGCTTGCCGTTTGCGCCGGCGAGTCTTATTTATCGTTCTGGCCGATATCACATCTGTACTTCAAAGAGAATTACAAACGTTTTTTTCGTATGTGATTTTTGATTCCTTGTACAAGGCCATTCTGGCCTCCGTTTTGCTTGCCGTTTCCGCCGGCTTGCCTTATTTATCGTTCTGGTCGATATCACATCAGTACTTCAAAGATAATTACAAACATTTTTTTTTGTCCTTTTTTTGTACCCGTAGAGTACTTAACTGTGTGATTTTTATTCCTTGTACAAGGCCATTCTGGCCTCCGTTTTGCTTGCCGTTTGCGCCGGCGAGCCTTATTTATCGTTCTGGTCGATATCACATCAGTACATCAAAGAGAATTACAAACGTTTTTTTTCGTACTTTTTTTCATACCCATAGAGTTGATTCCATATACAAGGCCATTCTGGCCTCCGTTTAGCTTTCCGTTTGTGCCGGCGTGCCTTAATTATCATTCTGGTCGATATCACATCAATACTTCAAAGAGAATTACAAACTTTTTTTTTCGTACTTTTTTTTGTACCCATAGAGTACTTAACGGTGTGATATTTGATTTCTAGTACAAGGGCATTCTGGCCTCCGTTTTGCATGCCGTTTGCGCCGGCGAGCCTTATTTATCGTTTTGGTCGATAACACATCGGTACTTCAATGAGAATTACAAACGTTTTTTTTTCGTACTTTGTTTTGTACCCATAGAGTACTTAACGGTGTGGTTTTTGATTCCTTGTACAAGGCCATTCTGACCTCCGTTTTGCGCCGGCGTGCCTTATTTATCGTTCTGGTCGATATCACATCGGTACTTCATAGAGAATTACAAACGTTTTTTTCGTACTTTTTCGTACCCATTGAGTACTTAAGCGTGTTATTTTTGATTCCTTGTACAAGGCCATTTCGGCCTCTCGTTTTGCTTGCCGTTTGCGCCGGCGTGTCTTATTTATCGTTCGGTCGATATCACATCGTACTTCAAAGAGAATTGCAAACGTTTTTTTTCGTAATTTTTTCGTACCCAAAGATTACTTTACTGTGTGATTTTTGATTCCTTGTACAAGGGCATTCTGGCCTCCGTTTTGCTTGCCATTTGCGCCGCGTGCCTTATTTATCGTTCTGGTCGATATCACATCAGTACTTCAATGAGAATTACAAACATTTTTTTTCATACTTTTTTTTCGTACCCAAAGAGTACCTTATTTATCGTTCTGGTCGATATCACATCAGTACTTCAACGAGAATTACAAACGTTTTTTTTTCGTACTTTGTTTTGTACCCATAGAGTACTTAACGGTGTGATTTTTGATTCCTTGTACAAGGGCATCCTGACCTCCGTTTTGCTTGCCGTTTGCGCCGGCGTACCTTATTTATCGTTCTGGTCGATCCCACATCAGTACTTCAAAGAGAATTACAATCATTTTTTTTCGTACTTTTTTTCGTACCCATATAGTACTTTACTGTGTGATTTTTGATTCCTTGTACAAGGCCATTTCGAGCCTCCGTTTTGCTTGCCGTTTGCGCCGGCGAGCCTTATTTATCGTTCGGCCGATATCACATCCGTACTTAAAGAGAATTACAAACGTTTTTTTCGTACTTTTTTTCGTACCCATAGAGTACATAAGCGTGTGATTTTTTATTCCTTGTACAAGGCCATTCTGGCCTCCGTTTTGCTTGCTGTTTGCGCCGGCTTGCCTTATTTATCGTTCTGGTCGATAACACATCAGTACTTCAAAGAGAATTACAAACGTTTTTTTTCGTACCCATAGAGTTGATTCCTTGTACAAGGCCATTCTGGCCTCCATTTTCTTGCCGTTTGCGCCGGCGTGCCTTATTTATCATTTTGGTCGATATCACATCAGTACTTCAAAGAGAATTACAAACTTTTTTTTCGTACTCTTTTTTGTACCCAAAGAGTACTTAACGGTGTGATTTTTGATTCCTTGTACAAGGGCATTCTGGCCTCCATTTTGCATGCCGTTTGCGCCGGCGAGCCTTATTTATCGTTCTGGTCGATATCACATCAGTACTTCAAAGAGAATTGCAAACGTTTTTTTTCGTAATTTTTTCGTACCCAAAGATTACTTTACTGTGTGATTTTTGATTCCTTGTACAAGGACATTCTGTCCTCCGTTTTGCTTACCGTTTGCGCCGGCGTGCCATATTTATCATTCTGGTCGATATCACATTAGTACTTCAATGAGAATTACAAACATTTTTTCGTACTTTTTTTTCGTACCCAAAGAGTACTTATTTATCGTTCTGGTCGATATCACATCAGTACTTCAAAGAGAATTACAAACGTTTTTTTTCGTACCCATTGAGTACTTAACTGTGTTATTTTTGATTCCCTGTACAAGGCCATTCTGGCCTACGTTTTGCTTGCCGTTTGCACCGGCTTGCCTTATTTATCGTTCTGGTCGATACCACATCAGTCCTTCAAATAGAATTACAATCGTTCGTTTTTGTACTTTTTTTCGTACACATAGAGTACTTTACTGTGTGATTTTTGATTCCTTGTACAAGGCCATTCGGCCTCCATTTTGCTTGCCGTTTGCGCCGGCGTGCCTTATTTATCGTTCGGTCGATTTCACATCGCATACTTCAAAGAAAATTACAAACGTTTTTTTCGTACTTTTTTCGTACCCATAGAGTACTTAAGCGTGTGATTTTTGATTCTTGTACAAGGCCATTCTGGCCTCCGTTTTGCTTGCCGTTTGCGCCGGCGAGTCTTATTTATCGTTCTGGCCGATATCACATCTGTACTTCAAAGAGAATTACAAACGTTTTTTTCGTATGTGATTTTTGATTCCTTGTACAAGGCCATTCTGGCCTCCGTTTTGCTTGCCGTTTCCGCCGGCTTGCCTTATTTATCGTTCTGGTCGATATCACATCAGTACTTCAAAGATAATTACAAACATTTTTTTTTGTCCTTTTTTTGTACCCGTAGAGTACTTAGCGTGTGATTTTTATTCCTTGTACAAGGCCATTCTGGCCTCCGTTTTGCTTGCCGTTTGCGCCGGCGAGCCTTATTTATCGTTCTGGTCGATATCACATCAGTACATCAAAGAGAATTACAAACGTTTTTTTTCGTACTTTTTTTCATACCCATAGAGTTGATTCCATATACAAGGCCATTCTGGCCTCCGTTTAGCTTTCCGTTTGTGCCGGCGTGCCTTAATTATCATTCTGGTCGATATCACATCAATACTTCAAAGAGAATTACAAACTTTTTTTTTCGTACTTTTTTTTGTACCCATAGAGTACTTAACGGTGTGATATTTGATTTCTAGTACAAGGGCATTCTGGCCTCCGTTTTGCATGCCGTTTGCGCCGGCGAGCCTTATTTATCGTTTTGGTCGATAACACATCGGTACTTCAATGAGAATTACAAACGTTTTTTTTTCGTACTTTGTTTTGTACCCATAGAGTACTTAACGGTGTGGTTTTTGATTCCTTGTACAAGGCCATTCTGACCTCCGTTTTGCGCCGGCGTGCCTTATTTATCGTTCTGGTCGATATCACATCAGTACTTCATAGAGAATTACAAACGTTTTTTTCGTACTTTTTTCGTACCCATTGAGTACTTAACTGTGTTATTTTTGATTCCTTGTACAAGGCCATTCTGGCCTCTGTTTTGCTTGCCGTTTGCGCCGGCGTGTCTTATTTATCGTTCTGGTCGATATCACATCAGTACTTCAAAGAGAATTGCAAACGTTTTTTTTCGTAATTTTTTCGTACCCAAAGATTACTTTACTGTGTGATTTTTGATTCCTTGTACAAGGGCATTCTGGCCTCCGTTTTGCTTGCCATTTGCGCCGCGTGCCTTATTTATCGTTCTGGTCGATATCACATCAGTACTTCAATGAGAATTACAAACATTTTTTTTCATACTTTTTTTTCGTACCCAAAGAGTACCTTATTTATCGTTCGGTCGATATCACATCGTACTTCAACGAGAATTACAAACGTTTTTTTTTTTCGTACTTTGTTTTGTACCCATAGAGTACTTAACGGTGTGATTTTTGATTCCTTGTACAAGGGCATCCCGACCTCCGTTTTGCTTGCCGTTTGCGCCGGCGTACCTTATTTATCGTTCTGGTCGATCCCACATCAGTACTTCAAAGAGAATTACAATCATTTTTTTTCGTACTTTTTTTCGTACCCATATAGTACTTTACTGTGTGATTTTTGATTCCTTGTACAAGGCCATTCAGGCCTCCGTTTTGCTTGCCGTTTGCGCCGGCGAGCCTTATTTATCGTTCTGGCCGATATCACATCTGTACTTAAAGAGAATTACAAACATTTTTTTCGTACTTTTTTTCGTACCCATAGAGTACATAACTGTGTGATTTTTTATTCCTTGTACAAGGCCATTCTGGCCTCCGTTTTGCTTCTTTGTTTGCGCCGGCTTGCCTTATTTATCGTTCGGTCGATAACACATCAGTACTTCAAAGAGAATTACAAACGTTTTTTTTCGTACCCATAGAGTTGATTCCTTGTACAAGGCCATTCTGGCCTCCATTTTCTTGCCGTTTGCGCCGGCGTGCCTTATTTATCATTTTGGTCGATATCACATCAGTACTTCAAAGAGAATTACAAACTTTTTTTTCGTACTCTTTTTTGTACCCAAAGAGTACTTAACGGTGTGATTTTTGATTCCTTGTACAAGGGCATTCTGGCCTCCATTTTGCATGCCGTTTGCGCCGGCGAGCCTTATTTATCGTTCTGGTCGATATCACATCAGTACTTCAAAGAGAATTGCAAACGTTTTTTTTCGTAATTTTTTCGTACCCAAAGATTACTTTACTGTGTGATTTTTGATTCCTTGTACAAGGCCATTCTGGCCTCCGTTTTGCTTGCCATTTGCGCCGCGTGCCTTATTTATCGTTCTGGTCGATATCACATCAGTACTTCAATGAGAATTACAAACATTTTTTTTCGTACTTTTTTTTTCATACCCAAAGAGTACCTTATTTATCGTTCTGGTCGATATCACATCAGTACTTCAACGAGAATTACAAACGTTTTTTTTCGTACTTTGTTTTGTACCCATAGAGTACTTAACGGTGTGATTTTTGATTCCTTGTACAAGGGCATCCTGACCTCCGTTTTGCTTGCCGTTTGCGCCGGCGTACCTTATTTATCGTTCTGGTCGATCCCACATCAGTACTTCAAAGAGAATTACAATCATTTTTTTTCGTACTTTTTTTCGTACCCATATAGTACTTTACTGTGTGATTTTTGATTCCTTGTACAAGGCCATTCAGGCCTCCGTTTTGCTTGCCGTTTGCGCCGGCGAGCCTTATTTATCGTTCTGGCCGATATCACATATGTACTTAAAGAGAATTACAAACGTTTTTTTCGTACTTTTTTTCGTACCCATAGAGTACTTAACTGTGTGATTTTTGATTCCTTGTACAAGGCCATTCTGGCCTCCGTTTTGCTTGCCGTTTGCACCGGCTTGCCTTATTTATCGTTCTGGTCGATAACACATCAGTACTTCAAAGAGAATTACAAACGTTTTTTTTCATACTTTTTCGTACCCATAGAGTTGATTCCATGTACAAGGCCATTCTGGCCTCCGTTTTCTTGCCGTTTGCGCCGGCGTGCCTTATTTATCATTTTGGTCGATATCACATCAGTACTTCAAAGAGAATTACAAACTTTTTTTTCGTACTCTTTTTTGTACCCATAGAGTACTTAACGGTGTGATTTTTGATTCCTTGTACAAGGGCATTCTGGCCTCCGTTTTGCATGACGTTTGCGCCGGCGAGCCTTATTTATCGTTCTGGTCGATAACACATCAGTACTTCAATGAGAATTACAAACGTTCTTTTTGTACTTTGTTTTGTACCCATAGAGTACTTAACGGTGTGATTTTTGATTCCTTGTACAAGGCCATTCTGCCCTCCGTTTTGCTTGCCATTTGCGCCGGCGTACCTTATTTATCGTTCTGGTCGATACCACATCAGTACTTCAAAGAGAATTACAAATTTTTTTTTTTCGTACTTTTTTTTCGTACCCATAGAGTACTTAACTGTGTGATTTTTGATTCCTTGTACAAGGCCATTCTGGCCTCCGTTTTGCTTGACGTTTGCGCCGGCGTGCCTTATTTATCGTTCTGGTCGATATGACATCAGTACTTCATAAAGAATTACAAACGATTTTTTTCATACTTTTTTTCATACCCTTAGAGTACTTAACTGTGTGATTTTTGATTCCTTGTACAAGGCCATTCTGGCCTCCGTTTTGCTTGCCGTTTGCACCGGCGTGCCGTATTTATCGTTCTGGTCGATATCACATCAGTACTTCAAAAAGAATTACAAACGTTTTTTTTTCGTACACTTTTTTGTACCCATAGAGTTCTTAACGGTGTGATTTTTGATTTCTTGTACAAGGCCATTCTGGCCTCCGTTTTGCTTGCCGTTTGCGCCGGCGGGCCTTATTTATCGTTCTGGTCGATAACACATCAGTACTTCAATGAGAATTACAAACGTTTTTTTTCGTACTTTGTTTTGTACCCATAGAGTACTTAACGGTGTGATTTTTGATTCCTTGTACAAGGCCATTCTGACCTCCGTTTTGCGCCGACGTACCTTATTTATCGTTCTGGTCGATACCACATCAGTACTTCAAAGAGAATTACAAACGTTTTTTCGTACTTTTTTTCGTACCCATTGAGTACTTAACTATGTTATTTTTGATTCCTTGTACAAGGCCATTCTGGCCTCTGTTTTGCTTGCCGTTTGCACCGGCGTGTCTTATTTATAGTTCTGGTCGATATCACAACAGTACTTCAAAGAGAATTGCAAACGTTTTTTTTCGTACTTTTTTCGTACCCAAAGATTACTTTACTGTGTGATTTTTGATTCCTTGTACAAGGCCATTCTGGCCTCCGTTTTTCTTGCCGTTTACGCCGGCGTGCCTTATTTATCGTTCTTGTCGATATCACATCAGTACTTCAATGAGAATTACAAATGTTTTTTTTCATACCCATAGAGTACTTATTTATCGTTCTGGACGATATCACATCAGTACTTCAACGAGAATTACAAACATTTTTTTTCGTACTTTGTTTTGTACCCATAGAGTACTTAACGGTGTGATTTTTGATTCCTTGTACAAGGCCATCCTGACCTCCGTTTTGCTTTCCGTTTGCGCCGGCGTACTTTTTTTATCGTTCTGGTCGATACCACATCAGTACTTCAAAGAGAATTCCAATCATTTTTTTCGTAATTTTTTGTACCCATAGAGTACTTTACTGTGTGATTTTTGATTCCTTGTACAAGGCCATTCTGGCCTCCGTTTTGCTTGCCGTTTGCGCCGGCGAGCCTTATTTATCGTTCTGGCCGATATCACATCTGTACTTAAAGAGAATAACAAATGTTTTTTTCGTACTTTTTTTCGTACCCGTAGAGTACTTAGCGTGTGATTTTTTATTCCTTGTACAAGGCCATTCGGCCTCCGTTTTGCTTGCCATTTGCGCCGGCGAGCCTTATTTATCGTTCTGGTCGATATCACATCAGTACTTCAAGAGAATTACAAATGTTTTTTCGTACTTTTTTTTCGTACCCATAGAGTACTTAACTGTGTGAGTTTGATTCCTTGTACAAGGCCATTCTGACCTCCGTTTTGCTTGCCGTTTGCGCCAGCGTGCCTTATTTATCGTTCTATTGGATATCACATCAGTACTTCAAAGAGAATTACAAACGTTTTTTTCGTGCTTTTTTCGAATCCATAGAGTTGATTCCTTGTACAAGGCCATTCTGGCCTCCGTTTTGCTTGCCGTTTGCACCGGCTTGCCTTTTTTATCATTCTGGTCGATATCACATCAGTACTTCAAAGAGAATTACAAACGTTTTTTTTCGTACTCTTTTTTGTACCCATAGAGTACGTAACGGTGTGATTTTTGATTCCTTGTACAAGGCCATTCTAGCCTACGTTTTGCATGCCGTTTGCGCCAGCGAGCCTTATTTATCGTTCTGGTCGATAACACATCGGTACTTCAATGAGAATTACCAACGTTTTTTTCATACTTTGTTTTGTACCCATAGAGTACTTAACGGTGTGATTTTTGATTCCTTGTACAAGGCCATTCTGCCCTCCGTTTTGCTTGCCGTTTGCGCCGGTGTACCTTATTTATCGTTCTGGTCGATACCACATCAGTACTTTAAAGAGAATTACAAACTTTTTTTTCATACTTTTTTTCGTACCCATAGAGTACTTAACTGTGTCATTTTTGATTCCTTGTACAAGGCCATTCTGGCCTCCGTTTTGCTTGCCGTTTGCGCCGGCGCACCTTATTTATCGTTCTGGTCGATATCACATCAGTATTTCAAAGAGAATTACAAATGTTTTTTTTCGTAATTTTTGTCGTACCCATAGAGTTGATTCCATGTACAAGGCCATTCTGGCCTCCGTTTTGCTTGCCGTTTGCGCCGGCGTGCCTTATTTATCATTTTGGTCGATATCACGTCAGTACTTCAAAGAGAATTACAAACTTTTTTTTCGTAATTTTTTTCGTACACATAGTGTACTTTACTGTGTGATTTTTGATTCCTTGTACAAGGCCATTCTGGCCTCCGTTTTGCTTGCCGTGTGCGCCGGCGAGCCTTATTTATCGTTCTGGCAGATATCACATCTGTACTTAAAGAGAATTACAAATGTTTTTTTCGTACTTTTTTTCGTACCCGTAGAGTACTTAACTGTGTGATTTTTTATTCCTTGTACAAGGCCATTCTGGCCTCCGTTTTGCTTGTCATTTGCGCCGGCGTACCTTATTTATCGTTCTGGTCGATTCCACATCAGTACTTCAAAGAGAATTACAAACATTTTTTTTCGTACTTTTTTCGTACCCATAGAGTACTTAACTGTGTGATTTTTGATTCCTTGTACAAGGCCATTCTGGCCTCCGTTTTGCTTGACGTTTGCGCCGGCGTGCCTTATTTATCGTTCTGGTCGATATCACATCAGTACTTCATAAAGAATTACAAACGATTTTTTTCATACTTTTTTTCATACCTATAGAGTACTTAACTGTGTGATTTTTGATTCCTTGTACAAGGCCATTCTGGCCTCCGTTTTGCTTGCCGTTCGCACCGACGTGCCTTATTTATCGTTCTGGTCGATATCACATCCGTACTTCAAAAAGAATTACAAACGTTTTTTTTCATACACTTTTTTGTACCCATAGAGTTCTTAACGGTGTGATTTTTGATTTCTTGTACAATGCCATTCTGGCCTCCGTTTTGCTTGCCGTTTGCGCCAGCGAGCCTTATTTATCGTTCTGGTCGATAACACATCGGTACTTCAATGAGAATTACTAACGTTTTTTTCATACTTTGTTTTGTACCCATAGAGTACTTAACGGTGTGATTTTTGATTCCTTGTACAAGGCCATTCTGCCCTCCGTTTTGCTTGCCGTTTGCGCCGGTGTACCTTATTTATCGTTCTGGTCGATACCACATCAGTACTTCAAAGAGAATTACAAACTTTTTTTTCATATTTTTTTTCGTACCCATAGAGTACTTAACTGTGTGATTTTTGATTCCTTGTACAAGGCCATTCTGGCCTCCGTTTTGCTTGCCGTTTGCGCCGGCGCACCTTATTTATCGTTCTGGTCGATATCACATCAGTACTTCAAAGAGAATTACAAATGTTTTTTTTCGTAATTTTTGTCATACCCATAGAGTTGATTCCATGTACAAGGCCATTCTGGCCTCCGTTTTGCTTGCCGTTTGCGCCGGCGTGCCTTATTTATCATTTTGGTCGATATCACATCAGTACTTCAAAGAGAATTACAAACTTTTTTTTTCGTAATTTTTTTCGTACACATAGAGTACTTTACTGTGTGATTTTTGATTCCTTGTACAAGGCCATTCGGCCTCCGTTTTGCTTGCCGTTTGCGCCGGCGAGCCTTATTTATCGTTCTGGCAGATATCACATCTGTACTTAAAGAGAATTACAAATGTTTTTTTCGTACTTTTTTTCGTACCCGTAGAGTACTTAACTGTGTGATTTTTTATTCCTTGTACAAGGCCATTCTGGCCTCCGTTTTGCTTGTCATTTGCGCCGGCGTACCTTATTTATCGTTCTGGTCGATTCCACATCAGTACTTCAAAGAGAATTACAAACATTTTTTTTCGTACTTTTTTCGTACCCATAGAGTACTTAACTGTGTGATTTTTGATTCCTTGTACAAGGCCATTCTGGCCTCCGTTTTGCTTGACGTTTGCACCGGCGTGCCTTATTTATTGTTCTGGTCGATATCACATCAGTACTTCATAAAGAATTACAAACAATTTTTTTCATACTTTTTTTCATACCTATAGAGTACTTAACTGTGTGATTTTTGATTCCTTGTACAAGGCCATTCTGGCCTCCGTTTTGCTTGCCGTTTGCACCGACGTGCCTTATTTATCGTTCTGGTCGATATCACATCAGTACTTCAAAAAGAATTACAAACGTTTTTTTTCATACACTTTTTTGTACCCATAGAGTTCTTAACGGTGTGATTTTTGATTTCTTGTACAATGCCATTCTGGCCTCCGTTTTGCTTGCCGTTTGCGCCGGCTGACCTTATTTATCGTTCTGGTCGATAACACATCAGTACTTCAATGAGAATTACAAACGTTTTTTTTTTGTACTTTGTTTTGTACCCATAGAGTACTTAACGGTGTGATTTTTGATTCCTTGTACAAGGCCATTCTGGCCTCCGTTTTGCGTGCCGTTTGCGCCGGCGTGCCTTATTTATCGTTCTGGTCGATACCACATCAGTACTTCAAAGAGAATTACAAAAGTTTTTTTTTCATTCTTTTTTTCGTACCCATAGAGTACTTAATTGTTTGATTTTTGATTCCTTGTACAAGGCCATTCTGGCCTCCGTTTTGCGTGCCTTATTTATCGTTCTGGTCGATATCACATCAGTACTTCATAGAGAATTACAAACGTTTTTTTCGTACCCATTGAGTACTTAACTGTGTTATTTTTGATTCCTTGTACAAGGCCATTCTGGCCTCGGTTTTGCTTGCCGTTTGCGCCGGCGTGTCTTATTTATCGTTCTGGTCGATATCACATTAGTACTTCAAAGAGATTGCAAACGTTTTTTTTCATACTTTTTTCGTACCAAAAGATTACTTTATTGTGTGATTTTGGATTCCTTGTACAAGGCCATTCTGGCCTCTGTTTTGCTTGCCGTTTGCGCCAGCGTGCCTTATTTATCGTTCTGGTCGATATCACATCAGTACTTCGATGAGAATTACAAACGTTTTTTTTCATACCCATAGAGTACTTATTTATCGTTCTAGTCGATAACACATCAGTACTTCAACGAGAATTACAAACGTTTTTTTTTCGTACTTTGTTTTGTACCCATAGAGTACTTAACGGTGTGATTTTTGATTCCTTGTACAAGGCCATCCTGACCTCCGTTTTGCTTGCCGTTTGCGCCGGCGTACCTTATTTATCGTTCTGGTCGATACCACATCAGTATTTCAAAGAGAATTACAATCGTTTTTTTCGTACCCATAGAGTACTTTACTGTGTGTTTTTTGATTCCTTGTACAAGGCCATTCAGGCCTCCGTTTTTCTTGCCGTTTGCGCCGGCGAGCCTTATTTATCGTTCTGGCCGATATCACATATGTACTTAAAGAGAATTACAAACATTTTTTTCGTAGTTTTTTTTTCGTACCCATTGAGTACTTAACTGTGTTATTTTTGATTCCTTGTACAAGGCCATTCTGGCCTCTGTTTTGCTTGCCGTTTGCGCCGGAGCACCTTATTTATCGTTCTGGTCGATATCACATCAGTACTTCAAAGAGAATTACAAACTTTTTTTTCGTAATTTTTTTCGTACACATAGAGTACTTTACTGTGTGATTTTTGATTCCTTGTACAAGGCCATTCTGGCCTCCGTTTTGCTTGCCGTTTGCGCCGGCGAGCCTTATTTATCGTTCTGGCAGATATCACATCTGTACTTAAAGAGAATTACAAATGTTTTTTTCGTACTTTTTTTCGTACCCGTAGAGTACTTAACTGTGTGATTTTTTATTCCTTGTACAAGGCCATTCTGGCCTCCGTTTTGCTTGTCATTTGCGCCGGCGTACCTTATTTATCGTTCTGGTCGATTCCACATCAGTACTTCAAAGAGAATTACAAACATTTTTTTTCGTACTTTTTTCGTACCCATAGAGTACTTAACTGTGTGATTTTTGATTCCTTGTACAAGGCCATTCTGGCCTCCGTTTTGCTTGACGTTTGCGCCATCGTGCCTTATTTAACGTTCTGGTCGATATCACATCAGTACTTCATAAAGAATTACAAAGGATTTTTTTCAAACTTTTTTTCATACCTATAGAGTACTTAACTGTGTGATTTTTGATTCCTTGTACAAGGCAATTCTGGCCTCCGTTTTGCTTGCCGTTTGCACCGGCGTGCCTTATTTATCGTTCTGGTCGATATCACATCAGTACTTCAAAAAGAATTACAAACGTTTTTTTTCATACACTTTTTTGTACCCATAGAGTTCTTAACGGTGTGATTTTTGATTTCTTGTACAATGCCATTCTGGCCTCCGTTTTTCTTGCCGTTTGCGCCGGCTGGCCTTATTTATCATTCTGGTCGATAACACATCAGTACTTCAATGAGAATTACAAACGTTTTTTTTTGTACTTTGTTTTGTACCCATAGAGTACTTAACGGTGTGATTTTTGATTCCTTGTACAAGGCCATCCTGACCTCCGTTTTGCTTGCCGTTTGCGCCGGTGTACTTTTTTTATCGTTCTGGTCGATACCACATCAGTACTTCAAAGAGAATTACAATCGTTTTTTTCGTAATTTTTTGTACCCATAGAGTACTTTACTGTGTGATTTTTGATTCCTTGTACAAGGCCATTCTGGCCTCCGTTTTGCTTGCCGTTTGCGCCGGCGAGCCTTATTTATCGTTCTGGCCGATATCACATCTGTACTTAAAGAGAATAACAAATGTTTTTTTCGTACTTTTTTTCGTACCCGTAGAGTACTTAACTGTGTGATTTTTTATTCCTTGTACAAGGCCATTCTGGCCTCCGTTTTGCTTGCCATTTGCGCCGGCGAGCCTTATTTATCGTTCTGGTCGATATCACATCAGTACTTCAAAGAGAATTACAAATGTTTTTTCGTACATTTTTTTCGTACCCATAGAGTACTTAACTGTGTGAGTTTGATTCCTTGTACAAGGCCATTCTGACCTCCGTTTTGCTTGCCGTTTGCGCCAGCGTGCCTTATTTATCGTTCTATTGGATATCACATCAGTACTTCAAAGAGAATTACAAACGTTTTTTTCGTACTTTTTTCGAATCCATAGAGTTGATTCCTTGTACAAGGCCATTCTGGCCTCCGTTTTGCTTGCCGTTTGCACCGGCTTGCCTTATTTATCATTCTGGTCGATATCACATCAGTACTTCAAAGAGAATTACAAACGTTTTTTTTCGTACTCTTTTTTGTACCCATAGAGTACGTACCGGTGTGATTTTTGATTCCTTGTACAAGGCCATTCTGGCCTACGTTTTGCATGCCGTTTGCGCCAGCGAGCCTTATTTATCGTTCTGGTCGATAACACATCGGTACTTCAATGAGAATTACAAACGTTTTTTTCATACTTTGTTTTGTACCCATAGAGTACTTAATGGTGTGATTTTTGATTCCTTGTACAAGGCCATTCTGCCCTCCGTTTTGCTTGCCGTTTGCGCCGGTGTACCTTATTTATCGTTCTGGTCGATACCACATCAGTACTTCAAAGAGAATTACAAACTTTTTTTTCATACTTTTTTTCTTACCCATAGAGTACTTAACTGTGTGATTTTTGATTCCTTGTACAAGGCCATTCTGGCCTCCGTTTTGCTTGCCGTTTGCGCCGGCGCACCTTATTTATCGTTCTGGTCGATATCACATCAGTACTTCAAAGAGAATTACAAATGTTTTTTTTCGTAATTTTTGTCGTACCAATAGAGTTGATTCCATGTACAAGGCCATTCTGGCCTCCGTTTTGCTTGCCGTTTGCGCCGGCGTGCCTTATTTATCATGTTGGTCGATGTCACATCAGTACTTCAAAGAGAATTACAAACTTTTTTTTCGTAATTTTTTTCGTACACATTGAGTACTTTACTGTGTGATTTTTGATTCCTTGTACAAGGCCATTCTGGCCTCCGTTTTGCTTGCCGTTTGCGCCTGCGAGCCTTATTTATCGTTCTGGCAGATATCACATCTGTACTTAAAGAGAATTACAAATGTTTTTTTCGTACTTTTTTTTCGTACCCGTAGAGTACTTTACTGTGTGATTTTTTATTCCTTGTACAAGGCCATTCTGGCCTCCGTTTTGCTTGTCATTTGCGCCGGCGTACCTTATTTATCGTTCTGGTCGATTCCACATCAGTACTTCAAAGAGAATTACAAACATTTTTTTTCGTACTTTTTTTCGTACCCATAGAGTACTTAACCGTGTGATTTTTGATTCCTTGTACAAGGCCATTCGGCCTCCGTTTTGCTTGACGTTTGCGCCGGCGTGCCTTATTTAACGTTCTGGTCGATATCACATCAGTACTTCATAAAGAATTACAAACGATTTTTTTCATACTTTTTTTCATACCTATAGAGTACTTAACTGTGTGATTTTTGATTCCTTGTACAAGGCCATTCTGGCCTCCGTTTAGCTTGCCGTTTGCACCGGCGTGCCTTATTTATCGTTCTGGTCGATATCACATCAGTACTTCCAAAAGAATTACAAACGTTTTTTTTCATACACTTTTTTGTACCCATAGAGTTCTTAACGGTGTGATTTTTGATTTCTTGTACAATGCCATTCTGGCCTCCGTTTTGCTTGCCGTTTGCGCCGGCTGGCCTTATTTATCGTTCTGGTCGATAACACATCAGTACTTCAATGAGAATTACAAACGTTTTTTTTTGTACTTTGTTTTGTACCCATAGAGTACTTAACGGTGTGATTTTTGATTCCTTGTACAAGGCCATTCTGGCCTCCGTTTTGCGTGCCGTTTGCGCCGGCGTGCCTTATTTATCGTTCTGGTCGATACCACATCAGTACTTCAAAGAGAATTACAAAAGTTTTTTTTTCATTCTTTTTTTTCGTACCCATAGAGTACTTAACTGTTTGATTTTTGATTCCTTGTACAAGGCCATTCTGGCCTCCGTTTTGCGTGCCTTATTTATCGTTCTGGTCGATATCACATCAGTACTTCATAGAGAATTACAAACGTTTTTTTCGTACCCATTGAGTACTTAACTGTGTTATTTTTGATTCCTTGTACAAGGCCATTCTGGCCTCTGTTTTGCTTGCCGTTTGCGCCGGCGTGTCTTATTTATCGTTCTGGTCGATATCACATTAGTACTTCCAAGAGATTGCAAACGTTTTTTTTCATACTTTTTTCGTACCAAAAGATTACTTTACTGTGTGATTTTGGATTCCTTGTACAAGGCCATTCTGGCCTCCGTTTTGCTTGCCGTTTGCGCCAGCGTGCCTTATTTATCGTTCTGGTCGATATCACATCAGGACTTCGATGAGAATTACAAACGTTTTTTTTCATACCCATAGAGTACTTATTTATCGTTCTGGTCGATATCACATCAGTACTTCAACGAGAATTACAAACGTTTTTTTTCGTACTTTGTTTTGTACCCATAGAGTACTTAACGGTGTGATTTTTGATTCCTTGTACAAGGCCATCCTGACCTCCGTTTTGCTTGCCGTTTGCGCCGGCGTACCTTATTTATCGTTCTGGTCGATACCACATCAGTACTTCAAAGAGAATTACAATCGTTTTTTTCGTACCCATAGAGTACTTTACTGTGTGTTTTTTGATTCCTTGTACAAGGCCATTCAGGCCTCCGTTTTGCTTGCCGTTTGCGCCGGCGAGCCTTATTTATCGTTCTGGCCGATATCACATATGTACTTAAAGAGAATTACAAACATTTTTTTCGTAGTTTTTTTCGTACCCATTGAGTACTTAACTGTGTTATTTTTGATTCCTTGTAAAAGGCCATTCTGGCCTCTATTTTGCTTGCCGTTTGCGCCGGCGTGTCTTATTTATCGTTCTGGTCGATATCACAACAGTACTTCAAAGAGAATTGCAAACGTTTTTTTTCGTACTTTTTTCGTACCCAAAGATTACTTTACTGTGTGATTTTTGATTCCTTGTACAAGGCCATTCTGGCCTCCGCCGGCATGCCTTATTTATCGTTCTGGTCGATATCACATCAGTACTTCAATGAGAATTGCAAACGTTTTTTTTCATACCCATAGAGTACTTATTTATCGTTCTGCTCGATATCACATCAGTACTTCAATGAGAATTACAAACATTTTTTTTGTACTTTGTTTTGTACCCTTAGAGTACTTAACGGTGTGATTTTTGATTCCTTGTACAAGGCCATCCTGACCTCCGTTTTGCTTGCCGTTTGCGCCGGCGTACCTTTTTTATCGTTCTGGTCGATACCACATCAGTACTTCAAAGAGAATTACAATCATTTTTTTTCGTACTTTTTTTCGTAATTTTTTTCGTACACATAGAGTACTTTACTGTGTGATTTTTGATTCCTTGTACAAGGCCATTCTGGCCTCCGTTTTGCTTGCCGTTTGCGCCGGCGAGCCTTATTTATCGTTCTGGCAGATATCACATCTATACTTAAAGAGAATTACAAATGTTTTTTTCGTACTTTTTTTCGTACCCGTAGAGTACTTAACTGTGTGATTTTTTATTCCTTGTACAAGGCCATTCTGGCCTCCGTTTTGGTTGCCGTTAGCGCCGGCGAGCCTTATTTATCGTTCTGGCCGATATCACATCTGTACTTAAAGAGAATTACAAATGTTTTTTTCGTACTTTTTTTCGTACCCGTAGAGTACTTAACTGTGTGATTTTTGATTTCATGTACAATGCCATTCTGGCCTCCGTTTTTCTTGCCGTTTGCGCCGGCGTGCCTTATTTATCGTTTAGGTCGATATCACATCAGTAGTTCAAAGAGAATTACAAACGTTTTTTTTCGTACTTTTTTTCGTACCCATATAGTACTTAACTGTGTGATTTTTTATTCCTTGTATAAGGCCATTCTGGCCTCTGTTTTGCTTGCCATTTGCGCCGGCGAGCCTTATTTATCGTTCTGGTCGATATCACATCAGTACTTCAAAGAGAATTACAAACGTTTTTTTCGTACTTTTTTCGTACCCATAGAGTTGATTCCTTGTACAAGGCCATTCTGGCCTCCGTTTTGCTTGCCGTTTGCACCGGCGTGCCTTATTTATCATTCTGGTCGATATCACATCAGTACTTCAAAGAGAATTACAAACGTTTTTTTTCGTACTCTTTTTTGTACCCATAGAGTACTTAACGGTGTGATTTTTGATTCCTTGTACAAGGCCATTCTGGCCTACGTTTTGCTTGCCGTTTGCGCCAGCGAGCCTTATTTATCGTTCTGGTCGATAACACATCGGTACTTCAATGAGAATTACAAACGTTTTTTTTCGTACTTTGTTTTGTACCCATAGAGTACTTAACGGTGTGATTTTTGATTCCTTGTACAAGGCCATTCTGCCCTCCGTTTTGCTTGCCGTTTGCGCCGATGTACCTTATTTATCGTTCTGGTCGATACCACATCAGTACTTCAAAGAGAATTATAAACTTTTTTTTTCATACTTTTTTTCGTACCCATAGAGTACTTAACTGTGTGATTTTTGATTCCTTGTACAAGGCCATTCTGGCCTCCTTTTTTCTTGCCGTTTGCGCCGGCGCACCTTATTTATCGTTCTGGTCGTTATCACATCAGTACTTCAAAGAGAATTACAAACGTTTTTTTCGTACTTTTTTTCATACCTATAGAGTTGATTCCATGTACAAGGCCATTCTGGCCTCCGTTTTGCTTGCCGTTTGCGCCGGCGTGCCTTATTTATCATTTTGGTCGATATCACATCAGTACTTCAAAGAGAATTACAAACTTTTTTTTTCGTACTCTTTTTTGTACCCATAGAGTACTTAACGGTGTGATTTTTGATTCCTTGTATAAGGGCATTCTGGCCTCCGTTTTGCATGCCGTTTGCGCCGGCGAGCCTTATTTATTGTTCTGGTCGATAACACATCAGTATTTCAATGAGAATTACAAACGTTGTTTTTGTACTTTGTTTTGTACCCATAGAGTACTTAACGGTGTGATTTTTGATTCCTTGTACAAGGCCATTCTGCCCTCCGTTTTGCTTTCCATTTGCGCCGGCGTACCTTATTTATCGTTCTGGTCGATACCACATCGTACTTCAAAGAGAATTACAAACATTTTTTTTCGTACTTTTTTCGTACCCATAGAGTACTTAACTGTGTGATTTTTGATTCCTTGTACAAGGGCATTCTGGCCTCCGTTTTGCTTGACATTTGCGCCGGCGTGCCTTATTTATCGTTCTGGTCGATATCACATCAGTAGTTCATAAAGAATTACAAACGATTTTTTTCATACTTTTTTTCATACCTATAGAGTACTTAACTGTGTGATTTTTGATTCCTTGTACAAGGCCATTCTGGCCTCATTTTTGCTTGCCGTTTGCACCGGCGTGCCTTATTTATCGTTCTGGTCGATATCACATCAGTACTTCAAAAAGAATTACAAACGTTTTTTTTCATACACTTTTTTGTTCCCATAGAGTTCTTAACGGTGTGATTTTTGATTTCTTGTACAATGCCACTCTGGCCTCCGTTCTGCTTGCTGTTTGCGCCGGCTGGCCTTATTTTTCGTTCTGGTCGATAACACATCAGTACTTCAATGAGAATTACAAAAGTTTTTTTCGTACTTTTTTTTCGTACCCATAGAGTACTTAACAGTGTGATTTTTGATTCCTTGTACAGGGCCATTCTGGCCTCCGTTTTGCGTGCCGTTTGTGCCGGCGTGCCTTATTTATCGTTCTGGTCGATATCACATCAGTACTTCATAGAGAATTACAAACGTTTTTTTCATACCCATTGAGTACTTAACTGTGTTAATTTTGATTCCTTGTACAAAGCCATTCTAGCCTCTATTTTGTTTGCCGTTTGCGCCGGCGTGTCTTATTTATCGTTCTGGTCGATATCACATCAGTACTTCAAAGAGAATTGCAAACGTTTTTTTTCGTACTTTTTTCGTACCCAAAGATTACTTTACTGTGTGATTTTTGATTCCTTGTACAATGCCATTCTGGCCTCCGTTTTTCTTGCCGTTTGCGCCGGCGTGCCTTATTCATCGTTCTGGCCGATATCACATCTGTACTTAAAGAGAATTACAAATGTTTTTTTCATACTTTTTTTCGTACCCGTAGTGTAATTAACTGTGTGATTTTTTATTCCTTGTACAAGGCCATTCTGGCCTCCGTTTTGCTTGCCATTTGCGCCGGCGAGCCTTATTTATCGTTCTGGTCGATATCACATCAGTACTTCAAAGAGAATTACAAACGTTTTTTTCGTACCCATAGAGTACTTAACTGTGTGAGTTTGATTCCTTGTACAAGGCCATTCTGACCTCCGTTTTGCTTGCCGTTTGCGCCGGCGTGCCTTATTTATCGTTCTGGTCGATATCACATCAGTACTTCAAAGAGAATTACAATCGTTTTTTTCGTACTTTTTTTCGCACCCATAGAGTTGGTTCCTTGTACAAGGCCATTCTGGCCTCCGTTTTGCTTGCCGTTTGCAACGGCGTGCCTTATTTATCATTCTGGTCGATATCACATCAGTACTTCAAAGAGAATTACAAACGTTTTTTTTCGTACTCTTTTTTGTACCCATAGAGTACTTAACGGTGTGATTTTTGATTCCTTGTACAAGGCCATTCTGGCCTACGTTTTGCATGCCGTTTGCGCCAACGAGCCTTATTTATCGTTCTGGTCGATAACACATCGGTACTTTAATGAGAATTACAAACGTTTTTTTTCGTACTTTGTTTTGTACCCATAGAGTACTTAACGGTGTGATTTGTGATTCCTTGTACAAGGCCATTCTGCCCTCTGTTTTGCTTGCCGTTTGCGCCGGTGTACCTTATTTATCGTTCTGGTCGATACCACATCAGTACTTCAAAGAAATTACAAACTTTTTTTTCATACATTTTTTCGTACCCATAGAGTACTTAACTGTGTGATTTTTGATTCCTTGTACAAGGCCATTCTGGCCTCCGTTTTGCATGCTGTTTGCGCCGGCGCGCCTTATTTATCGTTCTGGTCGATATCACATCAGTACTTCAAAGAGAATTTCAAACTTTTTTCGTACTCTTTTTTGTACCCATAGAGTACTTAACGGTGTGATTTTCGATTCCTTGTACAAGGGCATTCTGGCCTCCGTTTTTCATGCCGTTTGCGCCGGCGAGCCTTATTTATCGTTCTGGTCGATAACACATCAGTACTTCATTGAGAATTACAAACGTTGTTTTTGTACTTTGTTTTGTACCCATAGAGTACTTAACGGTGTGATTTTTGATTCCTTGTACAAGGCCATTCTGCCCTCCGTTTTGCTTGCCATTTGCGCCGGCGTACCTTATTTATCGTTCTGGTCGATACCACATCAGTACTTCAAAGAGAATTACAAACATTTTTTTTCGTACTTTTTTTTGTACCCATAGAGTACTTAACTGTGTGATTTTTGATTCCTTGTACAAGGCCATTCTGGCCTCCGTTTTGCTTGACGTTTGCGCCGGCGTCCCTTATTTATCGTTCTGGTCGATATCACATCAGTACTTCATAAAGAATCACAAACGATTTTTTTCATACTTTTTTTCATATCTATAGAGTACTTAACTGTGTGATTTTTGATTCCTTGTACAAGGCCATTCTGCCCTCCGTTTTGCTTGCCGTTTGCACCGGCGTGCCTTATTTATCGTTCTGGTCGATATCACATCAGTACTTCAAAAAGAATTACAAACGTTTTTTTACGTACACTTTTTTGTACCCATAGAGTTCTTAACGGTGTGATTTTTGATTTCTTGTACAAGGCCATTCTGGCCTCCGTTTTGCTTGCCGTTTGCGCCGGCGGGCCTTATTTATCGTTCTGGTCGATAACACATCAGTACTTCAATGAGAATTACAAACGTTTTTCTCGTACTTTGTTTTGTACCCATAGAGTACTTAACGGTGTGATTTTTGATTCCTTGTACAAGGCCATTCTGACCTCCGTTTTGCGCCGGCGTACCTTATTTATCGTTCTGGTCGATACCACATCGTATTTCAAAGAGAATTACAAAAGTTTTTTTTCGTACTTTTTTTTTCGTACCCATAGAGTACTTAAGCGTGTGATTTTTGATTCCATGTACAAGGCCATTCTGGCCTCCGTTTTGCGTGCCGTTTGCGCCGGCGTGCCTTATTTATCGTTCTGGTCGATATCACATCAGTACTTCATAGAGAATTACAAACGTTTTTTTCGTACCCATTGAGTACTTAACTGTGTTATTTTTGATTCCTTGTACAAGGCCATTCTGGCCTCTGTTTTGCTTGCCGTTAGCGCCGGCGTGTCTTATTTATCGTTCTGGTTGATATCACATCAGTACTTCAAAGAGAATTGCAAACGTTTTTTTTCATACTTTTTTCGTACCAAAGATTAGTTTACTGTGTGATTTTTGATTCCTTGTACAAGGCCATTCTGGCCTCCGTTTTGCTTGCCGTTTGCGCCGGCGTGCCTTATTTATCGTTCTGGTCGATATCACATCAGTACTTCAATGAGAATTACAAACGTTTTTTTTCATACCCATAGAGTACTTATTTATCGTTCTGGTCGATATCACATCAGTACTTCAACGAGAATTACAAACGTTTTTTTTCGTACTTTGTTTTGTACCCATAGGGTACTTAACGGTGTGATTTTTGATTCCTTGTACAAGGCCATCCTGACCTCCGCTTTGCTTGCCGTTTGCGCCGGTGTACCTTTTTTATCGTTCTGGTCGATACCACATCAGTACTTCAAAGAGAATTACAATCGTTTTTTTCGTACTATTTTTCGTACCCATAGAGTACTTTACTGTGTGATTTTTGATTCCTTGTACAAGGCCATTTTGGCCACCGTTTTGCTTGCCGTTTGCGCCGGCGAGCCTTATTTATCGTTCTGGCCGATATCACATCTGTACTTCAAAGAGAATTACAAACGTTTTTTTCGTACTTTTTTTGTACCCATAGAGTACTTAACTGTGTGAGTTTGATTCCTTGTACAAGGCCATTCTGACCTTCGTTTTGCTTGCCGTTTGGGCCGGTGTGCCTTATTTATCGTTCTGGTCGATATCACATCAGTACTTCAAAGAGAATTACAAACGTTTTTTTCGTACTTTTTTTCGTACCCATAGAGTTGATTCCTTGTACAAGGCCATTCTGGCCTCCGTTTTGCTTGCCGTTTGCACCGGCGTGCCTTATTTATCATTCTGGTCGATATCACATCAGTACTTCAAAGAGAATTACAAACATTTTTTTTCGTACTCTTTTTTGTACCCATAGAGTACTTAACGGTGTGATTTTTGATTCCTTGTACAAGGTCATTATGGCCTCCGTTTTGCATGCCGTTTGCGCCGGCGAGCCTTATTTATCGTTCTGGTCGATAACACATCAGTACTTCATTGAGAATAACAAACGTTGTTTTTGTACTTTGTTTTGTACCCATAGAGTACTTAACGGTGTGATTTTTTATTCCTTGTACAAGGACATTCTGCCCTCCGTTTTGCTTGCCATTTGCGCCGGCGTACCTTATTTATCGTTCTGGTCGATACCACATCAGTACTTCAAAGAGAATTACAAACATTTTTTTTCGTACTTTTTTTCGTACCCATAGAGTACTTAACTGTGTGATTTTTGATTCCTTGTACAAGGCCATTCTGCCCTCCGTTTTGCTTGCCGTTTGCACCGGCGTGCCTTATTTATCGTTCTGTTCGATATCACATCAGTACTTCAAAAAGAATTACAAACGTTTTTTTACGTACACTTTTTTGTACCCATAGAGTTCTTAACGGTGTGATTTTTGATTTCTTGTACAAGGCCATTCTGGCCTCCGTTTTGCTTGCCGTTTGCGCCGGCGGGCCTTATTTATCGTTCTGGTCGATAACACATCAGTAATTCAATGAGAATTACAAACGTTTTTCTCGTACTTTGTTTTGTACCCATAGAGTACTTAACGGTGTGATTTTTGATTCCTTGTACAAGGCCATTCTGACCTCCGTTTTGCGCCGGCGTACCTTATTTATCGTTCTGGTCGATACCACATCAGTGCTTCAAAGAGAATTACAAAAGTTTTTTTTCGTACTTTTTTTTCGTACCCATAGAGTACTTAACTGTGTGATTTTTGATTCCTTGTACAAGGCCATTCTGGCCTCCGTTTTGCGTGCCGTTTGCGCCGGCGTGCCTTATTTATCGTTCTGGTCGATATCACATCAGGACTTCATAGAGAATTACAAACGTTTTTTTCGTACCCATTGAGTACTTAACTGTGTTATTTTTGATTCCTTGTACAAGGCCATTCTGGCCTCTGTTTTGCTTGCCGTTTGCGCCGGCGTGTCTTATTTATCGTTCTGGTTGATATCACATCAGTACTTCAAAGAGAATTGTAAACGTTTTTTTTCATACTTTTTTCGTACCCAAAGATTAGTTTACTGTGTGATTTTTGATTCCTTGTACAAGGCCATTCTGGCCTCCGTTTTGCTTGCCGTTTGCGCCGGCGTGCCTTATTTATCGTTCTGGTCGATATCACATCAGTACTTCAATGAGAATTACAAACGTTTTTTTTCATACCCATAGAGTACTTATTTATCGTTCTGGTCGATATCACATCAGTACTTTCAACGAGAATTACAAACGTTTTTTTTCGTACTTTGATTTGTACCCATAGGGTACTTAACGGTGTGATTTTTGATTCCTTGTACAAGGCCATCCTGACCTCCGTTTTGCTTGCCGTTTGTGCCGGTGTACCTTTTTTATCGTTCTGGTCGATACCACATCAGTACTTCAAAGAGAATTACAATCGTTTTTTTCGTACTTTTTTTTCGTACCCATAGAGTACTTTACTGTGTGATTTTTGATTCCTTGTACAAGGCCATTCTGGCCACCGTTTTGCTTGCCGTTTGCGCCGGCGAGCCTTATTTATCGTTCTGGCCGATATCACATCTGTACTTCAAAGAGAATTACAAACGTTTTTTTCGTACTTTTTTTTCGTACCCATAGAGTACTTAACTGTGTGAGTTTGATTCCTTGTACAAGGCCATTCTGACCTTCGTTTTGCTTGCCGTTTGGGCCGGTGTGCCTTATTTATCGTTCTGGTCGATATCACATCAGTACTTCAAAGAGAATTACAAACATTTTTTTCGTACTTTTTTTCGTACCCATAGAGTTGATTCCTTGTACAAGGCCATTCTGGCCTCCGTTTTGCTTGCCGTTTGCACCGGCGTGCCTTATTTATCATTCTGGTCGATATCACATCAGTACTTCAAAGAGAATTACAAACATTTTTTTTCGTACTCTTTTTTGTACCCATAGAGTACTTAACGGTGTGATTTTTGATTCCTTGTACAAGGTCATTCTGGCCTACGTTTTGCATGCCGTTTGCGCCAGCGAGCCTTATTTATCGTTCTGGTCAATGACACATCGGTACTTCAATGAGAATTACAAACGTTTTTTTTCGTACTTTGTTTTGTACCCATAGAGTACTTAACGGTGTGATTTTTGATTCCTTGTACATGGCCATTCTGAACTCCGTTTTGCTTGTCGTTTGCGCCGGTGTACCTTATTTATCGTTCTGGTCGATACCACATCAGTACTTCAAAGAGAATTACAAACTTTTTTTTTCATACTATTTTTCGTACCCATAGAGTACTTAACTGTGTGATTTTTGATTCCTTGTACAAGGCCATTCTGGCCTCCGTTTTGCTTGCCGTTTGCGCCGGCGCGCCTTATTTATCGTTCTGGTCGATATCACATCCGTACTTCAAAGAGAATTACAAACATTTTTTTTCGTAATTTTTTTCGTTCCCATAGAGTACTTAACTGTGTGATTTTTGATTCTTTGTACACGGCCATTCTGGCCTCCGTTTTGCTTGCCGTTTGCACCGGCGTGCCTTATTTATCGTTCTGGTCGATAACACATCAGTACTTCAATGAGAATTACAAACATTTTTTTCATACTTTGTTTTGTACCCATAGAGTACTTAACGGTGTGATTTTTGATTCCTTGTACAAGGCCATTCTGACCTCCGTTTTTCTTGACGTTTGAAACAGCGTACCTTATTATCGTTCTGGTCGATACCACATAAGTACTTCAAAGAGAATTACAAACATTTTTTTTCGTACTCTTTTTCGTACCCATAGAGTACTTAACTGTGTGATTTTTGATTCCTTGTACAAGGCCATTCTGGCCTCCGTTTTGCGTGCCGTTTGCACCGGCGTGCCTTATTTATCGTTCTGGTCGATATCACATCAATACTTCATAGAGAATTACAAACGTTTTTTTCATACCCATTGAGTACTTAACTGTGTTATTTTTGATTCCTTGTACAAGGCCATTCTGGCCTCTGTTTTGCTTGCCGTTTGCGCCGGCGTGTCTTATTTATCGTTCTGGTCGATATCACATCAGTACTTCAAAGAGAATTGCAAACGTTTTTTTTCGTACTTTTTTCGTACCCAAAGATTACTTTACTGTGTGATTTTTGATTCCTTGTACAAGGCCATTCTGGCCTCCGTTTTTCTTGCCGTTTGCGCCGGCATGCCTTATTTATCGTTCTGGTCGATATCACATCAGTACTTCAATGAGAATTACAAACGTTTTTTTTCATACCCACAGAGTGCTTATTTATCGTTCTGGTCGATATCACATCAGTACTTCAACGAGAATTACAAACATTTTTTTTCGTACTTTGTTTTGTACCCATAGAGTACTTAACGGTGTGATTTTTGATTCCTTGTATAAGGCCATCCTGACCTCCGTTTTGCTTGCCGTTTGCGCCGGCGTACGTTTTTTATTGTTCTAGTCGATACCACATCAGTACTTCAAAGAGAATTACAATCGTTTTTTTCGTACTTTTTTTCGTATTTTTTTCGTACCCATAGAGTACTTTACTATGTGATTTTTGATTCCTTGTACAAGGCCATTCTGGCCTCCGTTTTGCTTGCCGTTTGCGCCGGCGAGCCTTATTTATCGTTCTGGCCGAAATCACATCTGTATTTAAAGAGAATTACAAATGTTTTTTTTCGTACTTTTTTTCGTACCCGTAGAGTACTTAACTGTGTGATTTTTTATTCCTTGTACAAGGCCATTCTGGCCTCCGTTTTGCTTGCCATTTGCGCCGGCGAGCTTTATTTATCGTTCTGGTCGATATCACATCAGTACTTCAAAGAGAATTACAAACGTTTTTTTCGTACCCATAGAGTACTTAACTGTGTGAGTTTGATTCCTTGTACAAGGCCATTCTGACCTCCGTTTTGCATGCCGTTTGGGCCGGCGTGCCTTATTTATCGTTCTGGTCGATATCACATCAGTACTTCAAAGAGAATTACAAATGTTTTTTTCATACTTTTTTTCGTACCCATAGAGTTGATTCCTTGTACAAGGCCATTCTGGCCTCCGTTTTGCTTGCCGTTTGCACCGGCGTGCCTAATTTATCATTCTGGTCGATATCACATCAGTACTTCAAAGAGAATTACAAACTTTTTTTTCGTACTCTTTTTTGTACCCATAGAGTACTTAACGGTGTGATTTTTGATTCCTTGTACAAGGTCATTCTGGCCTACGTTTTGCATGCCGTTTGCGCCAGCGAGCCTTATTTATGGTTCTGGTCGATAACACATCGGTACTTCAATGAGAATTACAAACGTTTTTTTTCGTACTTTGTTTTGTACCCATAGAGTACTTAACTGTGTGATTTTTGATTCCTTGTACATGGCCATTCTGAACTCCGTTTTGCTTGCCGTTTGCACCGGTGTACCTTATTTATCGTTCTGGTCGATACCACATCAGTACTTCAAAGAGAATTACAAAAAAAAAATTCATACTTTTTTTCGTACCCATAGAGTACTTAACTGTGTGATTTTTGATTCCTTGTACAAGGCCATTCTGGCCTCCGTTTTGCTTGCCGTTTGCGCCGGCGCGCCTTATTTTTCGTTCTGGTCGATATCACATCAGTACTTCAATAAGAATTACAAACATTTTTTTTCGTACTTTTTTTCGTTCCCATAGAGTACTTAACTGTGTGATTTTTGATTCCTTGTACAAGGCCATTCTGGCCTCCGTTTTGCTTGCCGTTTGCGCCGGTGGGCCTTATTTATCGTTCTGGTCGATATCACATCAGTACTTCATAAAGAATTACAAAAGTTTTTTTTCGTACCCATAGAGTACTTAAATGTGTGATTTTTGATTCCTAGTACAAGGCCATTCTGGGCTCCGTTTTGCGTGCCGTTTGTGCCGGCGTGCATTATTTATCGTTTTGGTCGATATCAAATCTGTACTTCAAAGAGAATTACAAACGTTTTTTTTTCGTACTTTTTTCCGTACCCATAGAGTACTTAACTGTGTGATTTTTGATTCCTTTTACAAGGCCATTCTGGCCTCCGTTTTGCTTGCCATTTGCGCCGGCGTGCCTTATTTATCGTTCGGTCGATATCAAATCGTACTTCAAAGAGAATTACAAACGTTTTTTTTCGTACTTTTATTCATACCCATAGAGTACTTAAGCGTGTGATTCTTGATTCCTTGTACAAGGCCTTTCTGGCCTCCGTTTTGCTTTCCGTTTGCGCCGGCGTGCCTTATTTATCGTTCTGGTCGATATCACATCAGTACTTCAAATAGAATTGCAAACGTTTTTTTGTACTCTTTTTTGTACCCATAGAGTACAAAAGGTGTGATTTTTGATTCCTTGTACAAGGCCATTCTGGCCTCCGTTTTGCTTGCCGTTTGTGCCGGCGTGCCATATTTATCATTCTGGTCGATAACACCTAAGTACTTCAAAGAGAATTACAAACGTTTTTTTTCGTACTTTGTTTTGTACCCATAGAGTACTTAACGGTGTGATTTTTGATTCCTTGTGCAAGGCCATTCTGACCTCTGTTTTGCTGGCCGTTTGCGACGGTGTACCTTATTTATCGTTCTGGTTGATACCACATCAGTACTTCAAAGAGAATTACAAACGTTTTTTTTCGTACTTTTTTTCGTACCCAAAGAGTAATTAACTGTGTGATTTTTGATTCCTTGTACAAGGCCATTCTGGCATCCGTTTTGCTTGCCGTTTGCGCCGGCGTGCCTTATTTATCGTTCTGGTCGATATCACATCAGTACTTCAAAGAGAATTAAAAATATTTTTTTTCGTAATTTTTTCGTACCCATAGTGTACTTAACTGTGTGATTTTTGATTCCTTGTACAAGGCCATTGTGGCCTCAGTTTTGCTTGCCGTTTGCGCCGGCGTGCCTTATTTATCGTTCTGGTCGATAACACATCAGTACTTCAAAGAGAATTACAAACATTTTTTTACGTACTTTTTTTCGTACTCATAGAGTACTTTTTTTCATACTTATCGTTGTGGTCGATATCAAATCAGTACTTCAAAGAGAATTACAAACTTTTTTTTTCGTACTTTTTTTCTTACCCATAGAGTACTTAACTGTGTGATTTTTGATTCTGTACAAGGCCATTCTGGCCTCCGTTTTGCTTGCCGTTTGCGCCAGCATGCCTTATTTATCGTTCTGGTCGATTTCACATCCATACTTCAAAGAGAATTACAAACATTATTTTTCATACTCTTTTTTGTACCCATAGAGTACTAACAGTGTGATTTTTCATTCTTTGTACACGGCCATTCTGGCCTCCGTTCTGCTTGCCGTTTGCACCGGCGTGCCTCATTTATCGTTCTGGTCGATAACACATCAGTACTTCAATGACAATTAGAAACATTTTTTTCATACTTTGTTTTGTACCCATAGAGTACTTAACAGTGTGATTTTTGATTCCTTGTACAAGGCCATTCTGACCTCCGTTTTGCATGACGGTTGAAACGGTGTACCTTATTTATCGTTCTGTTCGATACCACATCAGTACTTCAAAGAGAATTACAAACGTTTTTTTTCGTACTCTTTTTCGTTACCATAGAGTACTTAACTGTGTGATTTTTGATTCCTTATTTATCGTTCTGGTCGATATCACATCAGTACTTCATTGAGAATTACAAACGTTTTTTTCGTACTCTTTTTCGTACCCATAGAGTACTAAACTGTGTGATTTTTGATTCCTTGTACAAGGCCATTCTGGCCTCCGTTTTGCATGTCGTTTGCGCCGGTGTGCCTTATTTATCGTTCTGGTCGATATCACATCAGTACTTCAAAGAGAATTACAGACATTTTTTTCGTACTTTTTTTCGGACCTATAGAGTACTTAACTGTGTGATTTTTGATTCCATTTACACGGCCATTCTGGCCTCCGTTTTTCTTGCCTTTTGCACCGGCGTGCCTTATATATCGTTCTGGTCGATATCACATCAGTACATCAAAAAGAATTACAAACGTTTTTTTCGTACTCTTTTTCGTACCCATAGAGTACTTAACGGTGTGATTTTTGATTCCTTGTACAAGGCCATTTTGGCCTCCGTTTTGCTTGCCGTTTGTGCCGGCGTGTCTTATTTATCGTTCTGGTCGATAACACATCAGTACTTCAAAGAGAATTACAAACGTTTTTTTCGTACTTTTTCATACCCATAGAGTACTTAACTGTGAGATTTTTGATTCCTTTTACAAGGCCATTCTGGCCTCCATTTTGCTTGCCATTTTCGCCGGCGTGCCTTGTTTATCATTCTGGTCGATAACACTTCAGTACTTCAAACAGAATTACAAACATTTTTTTCGTACTTTTTTTCATACCCATAGAGTACTTAACTGTGTGATTTTTGATTCCTTGTACAAGGCCATTCTGGCCTCCGTTTTGCTTTTCGTTTGCGCCGGCGTGCCTTATTTATCGTTCTGGTCGATAGCACATCAGTACTTCAAAGAGAATTACAAACGTTTTTTTCGTACTCTTTTTTATACCCATAGAGTACTTAACTGTGTGATTTTTGATTCCTTTTACAAGGCCATTCTGGCCTCCGTTTTGCTTGCCGTTTGCACCGGCGTGCCTTATTTATCGTTCTGGTTGATATCACATCAGTACTTCAAATAGAATTACAAACGTTTTTTTTTTCGTACTCTTTTTCGTACCCATAGAGTACTTAACGGTGTGATTTTTGATTCCTTGTACAAGGACATTCTGGCCTCCGTTTTGCTTGCCGTTTGCGCCGGCGTGCCTTATTTATCGTTCTGGTCAATATCACATCAGTACATCAAAGCGAATTACAAACATTTTTTTCGTACTTTTTTTCATACCCATAGAGTACTTAACTGTGTGATTTTTGATTCCTTGTGCAAGGCCATTTTGGCCTCCGTTTTGCATGCCGTTTGCGCCGGCGTGCCTTATTTTTCGTTCTGGTCCATATCACGTCAGTACTTCAAAGAGAATTACAAACGTTTTTTTTCATACTCTTTTTCGTACCCATAGAGTACTTAACAGTGTGATTTTTGATTCCTTGTACAAGGCCATTCTGGCATCCGTTTTGCTTGCCGTTTGCGCCGGCGTGCCTTATTTATCGTTCTGGTCGATATCACATCAGTACTTCGAGAATTAGAAACGTTTTTTTTCATACTCTTTTTCGTACCCATAGAGTACTTAACGGTGTGATTTTTGATTCCTTGTACAAGGGCATTCTGGCCTCCGTTTTGCTTGCCGTTTGCTCCAACGTGCCTTATTTATCGTTCTGGTCGATAACAAATCAGTACTTCAAAGAGAATTACAAGCGTTTTTTTCGTACTTTTTTCGTATTCTTTTTCGTACCCATAGAGTACTAAACTGTGTGATTTTTGATTCCTTGTACAAGGCCATTCTGGCCTCCGTTTTGCATGTCGTTTGCGCCGGCGTGCCTTATTTATCGTTCTGGTCGATATCACATCAGTACTTCAAAGAGAATTACAGACATTTTTTTCGTACTTTTTTTCGTACCTATAGAGTACTTAACTGTGTGATTTTTGATTCCATGTACACGGCCATTCTGGCCTCCGTTTTGCTTGCCGTTTGCACCGGCGTGCCTTATATATCGTTCTGGTCGATATCACATCAGTACATCAAAAAGAATTAGAAACGTTTTTTTCGTACTCTTTTTCGTACCCATAGAGTACTTAACGGTGTGATTTTTGATTCCTTGTACAAGGCCATTTTGGCCTCCGTTTTGCTTGCCGTTTGTGCCGGCGTGTCTTATTTATCGTTCTGGTCGATAACACATCAGTACTTCAAAGAGAATTACAAACGTTTTTTTTTCGTACTTTTTTCATACCCATAGAGTACTTAACTGTGAGATTTTTGATTCCTTTTACAAGGCCATTCTGGCCTCCCTTTTGCTTGCCATTTTCGCCGGCGTGCCTTGTTTATCATTCTGGTCGATAACACTTCAGTACTTCAAACAGAATTACAAACATTTTTTTCGTACTTTTTTTCATACCCATAGAGTACTTAACTGTGTCATTTTTGATTCCTTGTACAAGGCCATTCTGGCCTCCGTTTTACTTTTCGTTTGCGCCGGCGTGCCTTATTTATCGTTCTGGTCGATAGCACATCAGTACTTCAAAGAGAATTACAAACGTTTTTTTCGTACTCTTTTTTATACCCATAGAGTACTTAACTGTGTGATTTTTGATTCCTTTTACAAGGCCATTCTGGGCTGCGTTTTGCTTGCCGTTTGCACCGGCGTGCCTTATTTATCGTTCTGGTTGATATCACATCAGTACTTCAAAGAGAATTACAAACGTTTTTTTTTCGTACCCTTTTTCGTACCCATAGAGTACTTAACGGTGTGATTTTTGATTCCTTGTACAAGGACATTCTGGCCTCCGTTTTGCTTGCCGTTTGCGCCGGCGTGCCTTATTTATCGTTCTGGTCGATATCACATCAGTACATCAAAAAGAATTACAAACGTTTTTTCGTACTCTTTTTCGTACCCATAGAGTACTTAACGGTGTGATTTTTGATTCCTTGTACAAGGCCATTTTGGCCTCCGTTTTTCTTGCCGTTTGCGCCGGCGTGCCTTATTTATCGTTCTGGTCGATAACACATCAGTACTTCAAAGCGAATTACAAACATTTTTTTCGTACTTTTTTTCATACCCATAGAGTACTTAACTGTGTGATTTTTGATTCCTTGTACAAGGCCATTTTGGCCTCCGTTTTGCATGCCGTTTGCGCCGGCGTGCCTTATTTTTCGTTCTGGTGGATATCACGTCAGTACTTCAAAGAGAATTACAAACGTTTTTTTTTCATACTCTTTTTCGTACCCATAGAGTACTTAACAGTGTGATTTTTGATTCCTTGTACAAGGCCATTCTGGCATCCGTTTTGCTTGCCGTTTGCGCCGGCATGCCTTATTTATCGTTCTGGTCGATATCACATCAGTACTTCGAGAATTACAAACGTTTTTTTTCATACTCTGTTTCGTACCCATAGAGTACTTAACGGTGTGATTTTTGATTCCTTGTACAAGGGCATTCTGGCCTCCGTTTTGCTTGCCGTTTGCTCCAACGTGCCTTATTTATCGTTCTGGTCGATAACAAATCAGTACTTCAAAGAGAATTACAAACGTTTTGTTCGTACTTTTTTTTGTACCCATAGAGTACTTAACTGTGTGATTTTTGATTCCTTGTACAAGGCCATTCTGGCCTCCATTTTGCTTGCCGTTTGCGCCGGCGTGCCTTATTTATCGTTCTGGTCGATAACACATCAGTACTTCAATGAGAATTACAAACGTTTTATTTCGTACTTTGTTTAGTACCCATAGAGTACTTAACTGTGTGATTTTTGATTTCTTGTACAAGGCCATTCGGACCTACGTTTGGCTTGCCGTTTGCGCCGACGTACCTTATTTATCGTTCTGGTCGATACCACATCATTACTTCAAAGAGAATTACAAACATTTTTTTCATACTTTTTTTCGTACGCATAGAGTACTTACAGTGTGATTTTTGATTTCTTGTACAAGGCCATTATGGTCTCCGTTTTGCTTGCCATTTGCGTCGGCGTGCCTTATTTATCGTTCTTGCCGATATCACATCAGTACTTCAAAGAGAATTACAAACATTTTTTTTCGTACCCATAGATTACTTAACTATGTGATTTTTGATTCCTTGTACAAGGCCATTCTGGCCTCCGTTTAACTTGCCGTTTGCGCTGGCGTGCCTAATTTATCGTTCTGGTCTATATCACATCAGTACTTCAAAGAGAATTACAAACGTTTTTTCGTACCCATAGAGTACTTAACTGTGTGATTTTTTATTCCTTGTACAAGGCCACTCTGGCCTCCGTTTTGCTTGCCGTTTGCGCCGGGGTGCCTTATTTTTCGTTCTGGTCGATATCACATCAGTACTTCAAATAGAATTACAAACATTTTTTTCGTACTCTTTTTTGTACCCATAGAGTACTTAACGGTGTGATTTTTGATTACTTGTAGAAAGCCATTATGGCCTCCGTTTTGCTTGCCGTTTGCACCGGCGTGCCTTAGTTATCGTTCTGGTCGATATCACATCAGTACTTCATAGAGAATTACAAACGTTTTTTTTCGTACTCTTTTTTTTGTACCCATAGAGTACTTAACGGTGTGATTTTTGATTCCTTGTACAAGGCCATTCTGGCCTCCGTTTTGCTTGCCGGTTGCGTCGGCGTGCTTTATTTACCGTTCTGGTCGATAACATATCAGTACTTCAATGAGAATTACAAACGTTTTTTTTTCATACTTTGTTTTGTACCCATAGAGTACTTAACGGTGTGATTTTTGATTCCTTGTACATGGCCGTTCTGACCTCCGTTTTGCTTGCCGTTTGCGCCGGCGTACCTTATTTATCGTTCTGGTCGATACCACATCAGTACTTCAAAGAGAATTTCAACTATTCTTTTTCGTAGTTTTTTTTCGTACCCATAGAGTACTTAACTGTGTGATTTTTGATTCCTTGTACAAGGCCATTC
Organism: Gentiana straminea; assembly: GCA_036785695.1. Taxonomy (NCBI): domain Eukaryota; kingdom Viridiplantae; phylum Streptophyta; class Magnoliopsida; order Gentianales; family Gentianaceae; genus Gentiana; species Gentiana straminea. The sequence goes on from JAVUPR010000109.1 coordinate 217,042, forward strand.
TTGTCTCCGTTTAACTTGCCGTTTGCGCCGGCGTGCCTTATTTATCGTTCTGGTCTATATCACATCTGTACTTCAAAGAGAATTACGAACGTTTTTTTCGTGCTTTTTTTATACCCATAGTGTACTTAACTGTGTGATTTTTGATTCCTTGTACAAGGCCATTCTGGCCTCCGTTTTGCTTGCCGTCTGCGCTGGCATGCCTTATTTATCTTTCTCGTCGATATCACATTAGTACTTTAAAGAGAATTACAAACGTTTTTTTTCGTACTTATTTTTGTACCCACACAGTACTTAACGGTGTGATTCTGGCCTCCGTTTTGCTTGCCGTTTGCGCCGGCGTGCCTTATTTATCGTTCAGGTCGATATCACATCAGTACTTCAAAGTGAATTACAAACGTTTTTTTTTCGTAACTTTTTTGTACCCATAGAGTACTTAACGGTGTGAATTTTGATTCCTTGTACAAGGCCATTCTTACCTCCGTTTTGCTTGCCGTTTGCGCCGGCGTACCTTATTTATCGTTCTGGTCGATACCACATCAGTACTTCAAAGAGAATTACAAACGTTTTTTCGTACCCATAGAGTACTTAACAGTGTGATTTTTGATTCCTTGTACAAGGCCATTCTGGCCTCCGTTTAACTTGTCGTTTGCGCCGGCGTGCCTTATTTATCGTTCTGGTCGATATCACATCAGTACTTCATAGAGAATTACAAACGTTTTTTTCATACTTTTTTTCTTAACCATAGAGTACTTAACGGTGTGATTTTTGATACCTTGTACTAGGCCATTCTGGCATCCGTTTTGCTTGCCGTTTGCGCCGGCGTGCCTTATTTATCGTTCTGGTCGATATCACATCTGTACTTCAAAGAGAATTACAAACGTTATTTTTCATACTCTTTTTCGTACTCATAGAGTACTTAACGGTGTGATTTTTGATTCCTTGTACAGGGCCATTCTGGCGTCCGTTTTGCTTGCCGTTTGCTCCGACGTGCCTTATTTATCGTTCTGGTCGATAACACATCTGTACTTCAAAGAGAATTACAAACGTTTTTTCGTACTTTTTTTCGTACCCATAGAGTACTTAACTGTGTGATTTTTGATCCCTTGTACAAGGCCATTCTCGCCTCCGTTTTGCTTGCCGTTTGCGCCGGCGTGCCTTATTTATCGTTCTGTTCGATAACACATCAGTACTTCAATGAGAATTACAAACATTTTTTTTCGTACTTTGCTTCGTACCCATAGAGTACTTAACTGTGTGATTTTTGATTCCTTGTACAGGGCCATTCTGGCGTCCGTTTTGCTTGCCGTTTGCTCCGACGTGCCTTATTTATCGTTCTGGTCGATAACACATCAGTACTTCAAAGAGAATTACAAACGTTTTTTCGTACTTTTTTTCGTACCCATAGAGTACTTAACTGTGTGATTTTTGATTCCTTGAACAAGGCCATTCTCGCCTCCGTTTTGCTTGCCGTTTGCGCCGGCGTGCCTTATTTATCGTTCTGTTCGATAACACATCAGTACTTCAATGAGAATTACAAACGTTTTTTTTCGTACTTTGCTTCGAACCCACAGAGTACTTAACTGTGTGATTTTTGATTCCTTGTACAAGGCCATTCTGACCTCCATTTTGCATGCCGTTTGCGCCGGCGTACCTTATTTATCGTTCTGGTCGATACCACATCATTACTTCAAAGAGAATTACAAACAATTTTTTCCGTACTTTTTTTCGTGCCCATAGAGTACTTAACTGTGTGATTTTTGATTTCTTGTACAAGGCCATTCTGGCCTCCGTTTTGCTTGCCGTTTGCGTCGGCGTGCTTTATTTATCATTCTGGTCGATATCACATCAGTACTTCAAAGAGAATTACAAATATTTTTTTCATACCCATAGATTACTTAACTGTGTGATTTTCGATTCCTTGTACAAGGCCATTCTGGCCTCCGTTTTGCTTGCTGTTTGCGCCGCGTGCCTTTTTTATCGTTCTGGTCGATATCACATCAGTACTTCAAAGAGAATTACAAATGTTTTTTCGTACTTTTTTTCATACCCATAGAGTACTTAACTGTGTGATTTTTGATTCCTTGTACAAGGCCATTCTGGTCTCCGTTTTGCTTGCCGTTTGCGCCGGCGTGCCTTATTTATCGTTCTGGTCGATATCACATCAGTACTTCATAGAGAATTACAAACGTTTTTTTCGTACTCTTTTTTTTGTACCCATAGAGTACTTAACGGTGTGATTTTTGATTCCTTGTACAAGGCCATTCTGGCCTCCATTTTGCTTGCTGGTTGCATCGGCGTGCCTTATTTATCGTTCTGGTCGATAACACATCAGTACTTCAATGAGAATTACAAACCTTTTTTTCATACTTTGTTTTGTACCCATAGAGTACTTAACGGTGTGATTTTTGATTCCTTGTACATGGCCATTCTGACCTCCGTTTTGCTTGCCGTTTGCGCCGGCGTACCTTATTTATCGTTCTGGTCGATTCCACATCAGTACTTCAAAGAGAATTACAAATGTTTTTTTCGTACTTTTTTTTGTACCCATAGATTACTTAACTGTGTGATTTTTGATTCCTTGTACAAGGCCATTCTGGCCTCCGTTTAACTTGCCGTTTGTGCCGGCGTGCCTTATTTATCATTCTGGTCAATATCACATCAGTACTTCAAAGTGAATTACAAAAGTTTTTTTCGTACTTTTTTTCATACCCGTAGAGTACTTAACTGTGTGATTTTTGATACCTTGAACAAGGCCATTCTGGCCTCCGTTTTTCTTGCCGTTTGCGCCGGCGTGCCTTATTTCTCGTTCTGGTCGATATCACATCAGAACTTCAAATAGAATTACAAACGTTTTTTTGGTACTCTTTTTTGTACCCATAGAGTACTTAACGGTGTGATTTTTGATTCCTTGTACAAGGCCATTCTGGCCTCCGTTTTGCTTGCCGTTTGCGCCGGCGTGCCTTATTTATCGTTTTGGTCGATATCACATCAGTACTTCAAAGAGAATTACAAACATTTTTTTTCGTACTCTTTTTTGTACCCATAGAGTACTTAACGGTGTGATTTTTGATTCCTTGTACAAGGCCATTCTGGCCTCCGTTTTGCTTGCCGGTTGCGTCGGCGTGCCTTATTTATCGTTCGGTCGATAACATATCGGTACTTCAAAGAGAATTACAAACGTTTTTTTCATACTTTGTTTTGTACCCATAGAGTACTTAACGGTGTGATTTTTGATTCCTTGTACATGGCCATTCGACCTCCGTTTTGCTTGCCGTTTGCGCCGGCGTGCCTTATTTATCGTTCTGGTCGATACCACATCAGTACTTCAAAGAGAATTTCAACTATTTTTTTCGTAGTTTTTTTTCGTACCCATAGTGTACTTAACTGTGTGATTTTTGATTCCTTGTACAAGGCCATTCTTGTCTCCGTTTAACTTGCCGTTTGCGCCGGCGTGCCTTATTTATCGTTCGGTCGATATCACATCGTACTTCAAAGAGAATTACGAACGTTTTTTTCGTACTTTTTTTCATACCCATAGAGTACTTAACTGTGTGATTTTTGATTCCTTGTACAAGGCCATTCTGGCCTCCGTTTTGCTTGCCGTCTGCGCCGGCATGCCTTATTTATCTTTCTCGTCGATATCACATTAGTACTTTAAAGAGAATTACAAACGTTTTTTTTCGTACTTATTTTTGTACCCACGGAGTACTTAACGGTGTGATTCTGGCCTCCGTTTTGCTTGCCGTTTGCGCCGGCGTGCCTTATTTATCGTTCTGGTCGATATCACATCAGTACTTCAAAGTGAATTACAAACGTTTTTTTTCGTAACTTTTTTGTACCCATAGAGTACTTAACGGTGTGAATTTTGATTCCTTGTACAAGGCCATTCTTACCTCCGTTTTGCTTGCCGTTTGCGCCGGCGTACCTTATTTATCGTTCTGGTCGATACCACATCGCATACTTCAAAGAGAATTACAAATGTACTTTTTTTCGTACCCATAGAGTACTTAAGCGTGTGATTTTTGATTCCTTGTACAAGGCCATTCGGCCTCCGTTTAACTTGTCGTTTGCGCCGGCGTGCCTTATTTATCGTTCGGTCGATATCACATCGATACTTCAAAGAGAATTACAAACGTTTTTTTCGTACTTTTTTTCTTAACCATAGAGTACTTAACGGTGTGATTTTTGATACCTTGTACTAGGCCATTCTGGCATCCGTTTTGCTTGCCGTTTGCGCCGGCGTGCCTTATTTATCGTTCGGTCGATATCACATCGTACTTCAAAGAGAATTACAAACGTTATTTTTCATACTCTTTTATCGTACCCATAGAGTACTTAACGGTGTGATTTTTGATTCCTTGTACAAGGCCATTCGGCGTCCGTTTTGCTTGCCGTTTGCTCCGGCGTGCCTTATTTATCGTTCGGTCGATATCACATCGGTACTTCAAAGAGAATTACAAACGTTTTTTTTTCGTACTTTTTTTCGTACCCATAGAGTACTTAACTGTGTGATTTTTGATTCCTTGTACAAGGCCATTCTCGCCTCCGTTTTGCTTGCCGTTTGCGCCGGCGGGCCTTATTTATCGTTCTGTTCGATAACACATCAGTACTTCAATGAGAATTACAAACGTTTTTTTTCGTACTTTGTTTCGTACCCATAGAGTACTTAACTGTGTGATTTTTGATTCCTTGTACAAGGCCATTCTGACCTCCATTTTGCATGCCGTTTGCGCCGGTGTACCTTATTTATCGTTCTGGTCGATACCACATCATTACTTCAAAGAGAATTACAAACAATTTTTTCCGTACTTTTTTTCGTACCCATAGAGTACTTAACTGTGTGATTTTTGATTTCTTGTACAAGGCCATTCTGGCCTCCGTTTTGCTTGCCGTTTGCGTCGGCATGCTTTATTTATCATTCTGGTCGATATCACATCAGTACTTCAAAGAGAATTACAAATATTTTTTTCATACCCATAGAGTACTTAAGCGTGTGATTTTCGATTCCTTGTACAAGGCCATTCTGGCCTCCGTTTTGCTTGCTGTTTGCACCGCGTGCCTTTTTTATCGTTCTGGTCGATATCACATCAGTACTTCAAAGAGAATTACAAAAGTTTTTTCGTACTTTTTTTCATTCCCATAGAGTACTTAACCGTGTGATTTTTGATTCCTTGTACAAGGCCATTCTGGTCTCCGTTTTGCTTGCCGTTTGCGCCGGCGTGCCTTATTTATCGTTCTGGTCGATATCACATCAGTACTTCATGGAGAATTACAAACGTTTTTTTCGTACGCTTTTTTTGTACCCATAGAGTACTTAGCGGTGTGATTTTTGATTCCTTGTACAAGGCCATTCTGGCCTCCGTTTTGCTTGCTGGTTGCGTCGGCGTGCCTTATTTATCGTTCTGGTCGATAACACATCAGTACTTCAATGAGATTACAAACGTTTTTTTTCATACTTTGTTTTGTACCCATAGAGTACTTAACGGTGTGATTTTTGATTCCTTGTACATGGCCATTCTGACCTCCGTTTTGCTTGCCGTTTGCGCCGGCGTACCTTATTTATCGTTATGGTCGATTCCACATCAGTACTTCAAAGAGAATTACAAATGTTTTTTTCGTACTTTTTTTCGTACCCATAGATTACTTAACTGTGTGATTTTTGATTCCTCGTAAAAGGCCATTCTGGCCTCCGTTTAACTTGCCGTTTGTGCCGGCGTGCCTTATTTATCATTCTGGTCTATATCACATCAGTACTTCAAAGTGAATTACAAAAGTTTTTTTCGTACTTTTTTTCATACCCATGAGTACTTAACTGTGTGATTTTTGATTCCTTGTACAAGGCCATTCTGGCCTCCGTTTTTCTTGCCGTTTGCGCCGGCGTGCCTTATTTTTCGTTCTGGTCGATATCACATCAGAACTTCAAATAGAATTACAAACGTTTTTTTGGTACTCTTTTTTGTACCCATAGAGTACTTAACGGTGTGATTTTTGATTCCTTGTACAAGGCCATTCTGGCCTCCATTTTGCTTGCCGTTTGCGCCGGCGTGCCTTATTTATCGTTTTGGCCGATATCACATCAGTACTTTAAAGAGAATTACAAACGTTTTTTTTCATACTTATTTTTGTACCCATAGAGTACTTAACTGTGTGATTCTGGCCTCCGTTTTGCTTGCCGTTTGCGCCGGCGTGCCTTATTTATCGTTCAGGTCGATATCACATCAGTACTTCAAAGTGAATTACAAACGTTTTTTTTCGTAACTTTTTTGTACCCATAGAGTACTTAACGGTGTGATTCTGGCCTCCGTTTAACTTGCCGTTTGCGCCGGCGTGCCTTATTTATCGTTCTGGTCGATATCACTTCAGTACTTCATAGAGAATTACAAACGTTTTTTTCGTACTTTTTTTCTTAACCATAGAGTACTTAACGGTGTGATTTTTGATACCTTGTACAAGGCCATTCTGGCATCCGTTTTGCTTGCCGTTTGCGTCGGCGTGCCTTATTTATCGTTCTGGTCGATATCACATCTGTACTTCAAAGAGAATTACAAACTTTTTTTTTTCATACTCTTTTTCGTACCCATAGAGTACTTAACGGTGTGATTTTTGATTCCTTGTACAGGGCCATTCTGGCCTCCGTTTTGCTTGCCGTTTGCTCCGACGTGCCTTATTTATCGTTCTGATCGATATCACATCAGTACTTCAAAGAGAATTACAAACGTTTTTTTCGTACTTTTTTTTTCGTACCCATTGAGTACTTAACTGTGTGATTTTTGATTCCTTGTACAAGGCCATTCTGGCCTCCGTTTTGCTTGCCGTTTGCGCCGGCGTGCCTTATTTATCGTTCTGGTCGATAACACATCAGTACTTCAATGAGAATTACAAACATTTTTTTTCATACTTTGTTTTGTACCCATAGAGTACTTAACGGTGTGATTTTTGATTCCTTGTACAAGGCCATTCTGACCTCCGTTTTGCTTGCCGTTTGTGCCGGCGTACCTTATTTATCGTTCTGGTCGATACCACATCAGTACTTCAAAGAGAATTACAAACGTTTTTTTTCGTACTTTTTTTCGTACCCATAGAGTACTTAACTGTGTGATTTTTGATTCCTTGTACAAGGCCATTTTGGCCTCCGTTTTGCTTGCCGTTTGCGCCGGCGTGGCTTATTTATCGTTCTGGTCGATATCACATCATTACTTCAAAGAGGATTACAAACGTTTTTTTTGTTTTTTTCGTACCCATAGAGTACTTAACTGTGTGATTTTTGATTCCTTGTACAAGGCCATTCTGGCCTCCGTTTTGCTTGCCGTTTGTGCCGGCGTGCCTTATTTATTGTTCTGGTCGATATCACATCAGTACTTCAAAGAGAATTACAAACGTTTTTTTTCGTACTCTTTTTCGTACCCATAGAGTACTTAACGGTGTGATTTTTGATTCCTTGTACAAGGCCATTCTGGCCTCCGTTTTGCTTGCCGTTTGATCCGGCGTGCCTTATTTATCGTTCGGTCGATAACAAATCGGTACTTCAAAGAGAATTACAAACGTTTTTTTCGTACTTTTTTTCGTACCCATAGAGTACTTAACCGTGTGATTTTTGATTCCTTGTACAAGGCCATTCTGGCCTCCGTTTTGCTTGCCGTTTGCGCCCGCGTGCCTTATTTATCGTTCTGGTCGATAACACATCAGTACTTCAATGAGAATTACAAACGTTTTTTTTCGTACTTTGTTTCGTACCCATAGAGTACTTAACTGTGGGATTTTGGATTTCTTGTACAAGGCCATTCGGACCTACGTTTTGCTTGCCGTTTGCGCCGGCGTACCTTATTTACCGTTCTGGTCGATACCACATCATTACTTCCAAGAGAATTACAAACTTTTTTTTCATACTTTTTTTCATACCCATAGAGTACTTAACTGTGTGATTTTTGATTTCTTGTACAAGGCCATTATGGTCTCCGTTTTGCTTGCCATTTGCGTCGGCGTGCCTTATTTATCGTTCTTGCCGATATCACATCAGTACTTCAAAGAGAATTACAAACTTTTTTTTTCGTACCCATAGATTACTTAACTATATGATTTTTGATTCCTTGTACAATGCCATTCTGGCCTCCGTTTAACTTGCCGTTTGCGCTGGCGTGCCTAATTTATAGTTCTAGTCTATATCACATCAGTACTTCAAAGAGAATTACAAACGTTTTTTTCGTACCCATAGAGTACTTAACTGTGTGATTTTTTATTCCTTGTACAAGGCCACTCTGGCCTCCGTTTTGCTTGCCGTTTGCGCCGGCGTGCCTTATTTTTCGTTCTGGTCGATATCACATCAGTACTTCAAATAGAATTACAAACATTTTTTTCGTACTCTTTTTTGTACCCATAGAGTACTTAACGGTGTGATTTTTGATTACTTGTACAAGGCCATTATGGCCTCCGTTTTGCTTGCCGTTTGCGCCGGCGTGCCTTATTTATCGTTCTGGTCGATATCACATCAGTACTTCATAGAGAATTACAAACGTTTTTTTTCGTACTCTTTTTTTTGTACCCATAGAGTACTTAACGGTGTGATTTTTGATAGCTTGTACAAGGCCATTCTGGCCTCCGTTTTGCTTGCCGGTTGCGTCGGCGTGCCTTATTTATCGTTCTGGTCGATAACATATCAGTACTTCAATGAGAATTACAAACGTTTTTTTTCATACTTTGTTTTGTACCCATAGAGTACTTAACGGTGTGATTTTTGATTCCTTGTACATGGCCGTTCTGACCTCCGTTTTGCTTGCCGTTTGCGCCGGCGTACCTTATTTATCGTTCTGGTCGATACCACATCAGTACTTCAAAGAGAATTTCAACTGTTTTTTTTCGTAGTTTTTTTTCGTACCCATAGAGTACTTAATTGTGTGATTTTTGATTCCTTGTACAAGGCCATTCTTGTCTCCGTTTAACTTGCCGTTTGCGCCGGCGTGCCTTATTTATCGTTCTGGTCTATATCACATCAGTACTTCAAAGAGAATTACGAACGTTTTTTCGTACTTTTTTTCATACCCATAGAGTACTTAACTGTGTGATTTTTGATTCCTTGTACAAGGCCATTCTGGCCTCCGTTTTGCTTGCCGTTTGCGCCGGCATGCCTTATTTATCATTCTGGTCGATATCACATCAGTACTTCAAAGAGAATTACAAACGTTTTTTTTTTCGTACTTATTTTTGTACCCATAGAGTACTTAACGGTGTGATTCTGGCCTCCGTTTTGCTTGCCGTTTGCGCCGGCGTGCCTTATTTATCGTTCTGGTCGATATCACATCAGTACTTCAGAGTGAATTACAAACTTTTTTTTTCGTAACTTTTTTGTACCCATAGAGTACTTAACGGTGTGAATTTTGATTCCTTGTACAAGGCCATTCTGGCATCCGTTTTGCTTGCCGTTTGCACCGGCGTGCCTTATTTATCGTTCGGTCGATACCACATCGGTACTTCAAAGAGAATTACAAACGTTTTTTTTCGTACTTTTTTTGTACCCATAGAGTACTTAACGTGTGATTTTTGATTCCTTGTACAAGGCCATTCGGCCTCCGTTTAACTTGTCGTTTGCGCCGGCGTGCCTTATTTATCGTTCTGGTCGATATCACATCAGTACTTCATAGAGAATTACAAACGTTTTTTCGTACTTTTTTTCTTAACCATAGAGTACTTAACGGTGTGATTTTTGATACCTTGTACTAGGCCATTCTGGCATCCGTTTTGCTTGCCGTTTGCGCCGGCGTGCCTTATCTATCGTTCTGGTCGATATCACATCTGTACTTCAAAGAGAATTACAAACGTTATTTTTCATACTCTTTTTCGTACCCATAGAGTACTTAACGGTGTGATTTTTGATTCCTTGTACAAGGCCATTCTGGCGTCCGTTTTGCTTGCCGTTTGCTCCGGCGTGCCTTATTTATCGTTCGGTCGATAACACATCGGTACTTCAAAGAGAATTACAAACGTTTTTTTTCGTACTTTTTTTCGTACCCATAGAGTACTTAATCGTGTGATTTTTGATTCCTTGTACAAGGCCATTCTCGCCTCCGTTTTGCTTGCCGTTTGCCCCGGCGTGCCTTATTTATCGTTCTGGTCGATAACACATCAGTACTTCAATGAGAATTACAAACGTTTTTTTCGTACTTTGTTTCGTACCCATAGAGTACTTAACGTGTGATTTTTGATTCCTTGTACAAGGCCATTCGACCTCCGTTTTGCATGCCGTTTGCGCCGGCGTGCCTTATTCATCGTTCGGTCGATATCACATCATTACTTCAAAGAGAATTACAAACGTTTTTTTTCGTACTTTTTTTCGTACCCATAGAGTACTTAAGCGTGTGATTTTTGATTTCTTGTCAAGGCCATTCGGCCTCCGTTTTGCTTGCCGTTTGCGTCGGCGTGCCTTATTTATCGTTCGGTCGATATCACATCGTACTTCAAAGAGAATTACAAATTTTTTTTCACTTTTTTTGTACCCATAGAGTACTTAACGTGTGATTTTGATTCCTTGTACAAGGCCTTTCGGCCTCCGTTTTGCTTGCCGTTTGCGCCGGCGTGCCTTTTTTATCGTTCGGTCGATATCACATCGTACTTCAAAGAGAATTACAAATGTTTTTTTTCGTACTTTTTTTCATACCCATAGAGTACTTAACGCGTGTGATTTTTGATTCCTTGTACAAGGCCATTCGGCCTCCGTTTTGCTTGCCGTTTGCGCCGGCGTGCCTTATTTATCGTTCTGGTCGATATCACATCGTACTTCAAAGAGAATTACAAACGTTTTTTTTCGTACTCTTTTTTTGTACCCATAGAGTACTTAACGGTGTGATTTTTGATTCCTTGTACAAGGCCATTCTGGCCTCCGTTTTGCTTGCCGTTTGCGCCGGCGTGCCTTATTTATCGTTCTGGTCGATAACACATCAGTACTTCAATGAGAATTACAAACATTTTTTTTTCATACTTTGTTTTGTACCCATAGAGTACTTAACGGTGTGATTTTTGATTCCTTGTACAAGGCCATTCTGACCTCCGTTTTGCTTGCCGTTTGCGCCGGCGTGCCTTATTTATCGTTCGGTCGATTCCACATCGTACTTCAAAGAGAATTACAAATGTTTTTTTCGTACTTTTTTTCGTACCCATAGAGTACTTAACGTGTGATTTTTGATTCCTTGTACAAGGCCATTCGGCCTCCGTTTTGCTTGCCGTTTGTGCCGGCGTGCCTTATTTATCGTTTCGGTCGATATCACATCGTACTTCAAAGTGAATTACAAAAGTTTTTTTCGTACTTTTTTTGTACCCATAGAGTACTTAACGTGTGATTTTTGATTCCTTGTACAAGGCCATTCGGCCTCCGTTTTGCTTGCCGTTTGCGCCGGCGTGCCTTATTTATCGTTCTGGTCGATATCACATCAGAACTTCAAAGAGAATTACAAACGTTTTTTTGGTACTCTTTTTTGTACCCATAGAGTACTTAACGGTGTGATTTTTGATTCCTTGTACAAGGCCATTCTGGCCTCCATTTTGCTTGCCGTTTGCGCCGGCGTGCCTTATTTATCGTTTTGGTCGATATCACATCAGTACTTTAAAGAGAATTACAAACGTTTTTTTTCATACTTATTTTTGTACCCATAGAGTACTTAACGGTGTGATTTTCTCCTCCGTTTTGCTTGCCGTTTGCGCCGGCGTGCCTTATTTATCGTTCTGGTCGATATCACATCAGTACTTCAAAGTGAATTACAAACGTTTTTTTTCGTAACTTGTTTTGTACCCATAGAGTACTTAACGTGTGATTTTTGATTCCTTGTACAAGGCCATTCGGCCTCCGTTTTGCTTGCCGTTTGCGCCGGCATGCCTTATTTATCGTTCGGTCGAATATCACTCCAATACTTCATAGAGAATTACAAACATTTTTTTCGTACTTTTTTTCTTAACCATAGAGTACTTAACGGTGTGATTTTTGATACCTTGTACAAGGCCATTCTGGCATCCGTTTTGCTTGCCGTTTGCGTCGGCGTGCCTTATTTATCGTTCTGGTCGATATCACATCTGTACTTCAAAGAGAATTACAAACGTTTTTTTTCATACTCTTTTTCGTACCCATAGAGTACTTAACGGTGTGATTTTTGATTCCTTGTACAAGGCCATTCTGGCCTCCGTTTTGCTTGCCGTTTGCTCCGACGTGCCTTATTTATCGTTCGGTCGATATCACATCGTACTTCAAAGAGAATTACTAACGTTTTTTTTGTACTTTTTTTTCGTACCCATTGAGTACTTAAGCGTGTGATTTTTGATTCCTTGTACAAGGCCATTCTCGCCTCCGTTTTGCTTGCCGTTTGCGCAGGCGTGCCTTATTTATCGTTCTGTTCGATAACACATCAGTACTTCAAAGAGAATTACAAACGTTTTTTTCATACTTTGTTTTGTACCCATAGAGTACTTAACTGTGTGATTTTTGATTCCTTGTACAAGGCCATTCTGACCTCTGTTTTGCATGCTGTTTGAGCCGGCGTACCTTATTTATCGTTCTGGTCGATACCACATCATTACTTCAAAGAGAATTACAAACAATTTTTTCCGTACTTTTTTTCGTACCCATAGAGTACTTAACTGTGTGATTTTTGATTTCTTGTACAAGGCCATTCTGGCCTCCGTTTTGCTTGCCGTTTGCGTCGGCGTGCCTTATTTATCATTCTGGTCGATATCACATCAGTACTTCAAAGTGAATTACAAACATTTTTTTGTACCTATAGATTACTTAACTGTGTGATTTTTGATTCCTTGTACAAGGTCATTCTGGCATCCGTTTTGCTTGCCGTTTGCACCGGCGTGCCGTATTTATCGTTCTGGTCGATATCACATCAGTACTTCAAAGAGAATTACAAACGTTTTTTTCGTACTTTTTTCGTACCCATAGAGTACTTAACTGTGTGATTTTTGATTCCTTATAAAAGGCTATTCTGGCCTCCGTTTTGCTTGCCGTTTGTACCGGCGTGCTTTATTTATCGTTAGGGTCGATATCACATCAGTACTTCATAGAGAATTACAAACGTTTTTTTCGTACTCTTTTTTGTACCCATAGAGTACTTAACGGTGTGATTTTTGATTCCTTGTACAAGGCCATTCTGGCCTCCGTTTTGCTTGCCGGTTGCGTCGGCGTGCCTTATTTATCGTTCTAGTCGATAACACATCAGTACTTCAATGAGAATTACAAACATTTTTTTTCATACTTTGTTTTGTACCCATAGAGTACTTAACGGTGTGATTTTTGATTCCTTGTACAAGGCCATTCTTACCTCCGTTTTCCTTGCCGTTTGCGCCGGCGTACCTTATTTATCGTTCTGGTCGATACCACATCAGTACTTCAAAGAGAATTACAAACTTTGTTTTCGTACTTTTTTTTTTTTTCGTACCCATAGAGTACTTAATTGTGTGATTTTTGATTCCTTGTACAAGGCCATTCTGGCCTTCGTTTAACTTGCCGTTTGCGCCGGCGTGGCTTATTTATCGTTCTGGTCGATATCACATCATTACTTCAAAGAGGATTACAAACGTTTTTTTTGTTTTTTTCGTACCCATAGAGTACTTAACTGTGTGATTTTTGATTCCTTGTACAAGGCCATTCTGGCCTCCGTTTTGCTTGCCGTTTGCGCCGGCGTGCCTTATTTATTGTTCGGTCGATATAACATCGTACTTCAAAGAGAATTACAAACGTTTTTTTTCGTACTTATTTTTGTACCCATAGAGTACATAACGGTGTGATTCCTTGTACAAGGCCTCGCCTCCGTTTTACTTGCCGTTTGCGCCGGCGTGCCTTATTTATCGTTCTGGTTGATGTCACATCAGTACTTCAAAGTGAATTACAAACGTTTTTTCCGCAACTTTTTTGTACCCATAGAGTACTTAACGGTGTGAATTTTGATTCCTTGTACAAGGCCATTTTAGCCTACGTTTTGCTTGCCGTTTGCGCCGGCGTGCCTTATTTATCGTTCCGGTCGATATCATGTCAGTACTTCAAAGAGAATTACAAAAGTTTTTTTTCGTACTTTTTTTTTTGTACCCATAGAGTAATTAACGGTGTGATTTTTTTATTCCTTGTACAAGGCCACTCTGGCCTCCGTTTTGCTTGCCGTTTGCGCCGGCGTGCCTTATTTTTCGTTCTGGTCGATATCACATCAGTACTTCAAATAGAATTACAAACATTTTTTTCGTACTCTTTTTTGTACCCATAGAGTACTTAACGTTGTGATTTTTGATTACTTGTACAAGGCCATTCTGGCCTCCGTTTTGCTTGCCGTTTGCGCCGGCGTGCCTTATTTATCGTTCTGGTCAATATCACATCAGTACTTTAAAGAGAATTACAAACGTTTTTTTGGTACTTATTTTTGTACCCACAGAAACTTAACGGTGTGATTCTTGCCTCCGTTTTGCTTGCCGTTTGCACCGGCGTGCCTTATTTATCATTCAGGTCGATATCACATCAGTACTTCAAAGTGAATTACAAATGTTTATTTTCGTAACTTTTTTGTACCCATTGAGTACTTAACGGTGTGAATTTTGATTCCTTGTACAAGGCCATTCTGGCCTACGTTTTGCTTGCCGTTTGCGCCGGCATGCCTTATTTATCGTTCTGGTCGATAGCACGTCAGTGCTTCAAAGAGAATTACAAACATTTTTTTTCGTACTTTTTTTTGTACCTATAGAGTACTTAACGGTGTGATTTTTGATACCTTGTACAAGGCCATTCTGGCATCCGTTTTACTTGCCGTTTGCACCGGCATGCCATATTTATCGTTCTGGTCGATATCACATCTGTACTTCAAAGAGAATTACAAACATTTTTTTCGTACTTTATTTCGTACCCATAAAGTACTTAACTGTGTGATTTTTGATTCCTTGTAAAAGGCCATTCTGGCCTCCGTTTTGGTTGCCGTTTGCGCCGGCGTGCCTTATTTCTCGTTCTGGTCGATATCACATCAGTACTTCATAGAGAATTTCAAACGTTTTTTTGTACTCTTTGTTGTACCCATAGAGTACTTAACGGTGTTTTTTTTGATTCCTTGTTCAAGGCCATTCTGGCCTCAGTTTTGCTTGCCGGTTGCGTCGGCGTGCCTTATTTTTCGTTCTGGTCGATAACACATCAGTACTTCAATGAGAATTACAAACGTTTTTTTTCATACTTTGTTTTGTACCCATAGAGTACTTAACGGTGTGATTTTTGATTCCTTGTACAAGGCCATTCTTACCTCCGTTTTGCTTGCCGTTTGCGCCGGCGTACCTTATTTATCGTTCTGGTCGATACAACATCAGTACTTCAAAGAGAATTACAAACGTTTTTTTTTTTTTTTTCGTAACCATAGAGTACTTAACTGTGTGATTTTTGATTCCTTGTACAAGGCCATTCTGGCCTCCGTTTAACTTGCCGTTTGCACCGGCGTGCCTTATTTATCGTTCTGGTCGATATCACATTAGTACTTCAAAGAGAATTACAAACGTTTTTTCGTACTATTTTTTGTAACCATGGAGTACATAACGGTGTGATTTTTGATACCTTGTACAAGGCCATTCTGGCATCCGTTTTGCTTGCCGTTTGCGCCGGTGTGCCTTATTTATCGTTCTGGTTGATATCACATCAGTACTTCAAAGAGAATTACAAACGTTTTTTTTTCATACTCTTTTTCGTACCCATAGAGTACTTAACGGTGTGATTTTTGATTCCTTGTACATGGGCATTCTGGCCTCCGTTTTGATTGCCGTTTGCTCCGACGTGCCTTATTTATAGTTCTGGTCGATAACACATCTGTACTTCAAAGAGAATTACAAACGTTTTTTTTCGTACTTTTTTTCATACCCATAGAGTACTTAACTATGTGATTTTTGATTCCTTGTACAAGGCCATTCTGGCCTCCGTTTTTCTTGCCGTTTGCGCCGGCGTGCCTTATTTATCGTTCTGTTCGATAACACATCAGTACTTCAATAACAATTACAAACGTTTTTTTTCGTACTTTGTTTCGTACCCATAGAATACTTAACTGTGTTATTTTTGATTCCTTGTACAAGGCCATTCTGGCCTTCGTTTAACTTGCCGTTTGCGCCGGCGTGCCTTATTTATCGTTCTGGTCGATATCACATCATTACTTCAAAGAGAATTACAAACGTTTTTTTCGTTTTTTTCGTACCCATAGAGTACTTAACTGTGTGATTTTTGATTCCTTGTACAAGGTCATTCTGGCCTCCGTTTTGCTTGACGTTTGCGCCGGCGTGCCTTATTTATTTTTCTGGTCGATATCACATCAGTACTTCAAAGAGAATTACAAACGTTTTTTTCGTACTTATTTTTGTACCCATAGAGTACATAACGGTGTGATTCTGGCCTCCGTTTTACTTGCCGTTTGCGCCGGCGTGCCTTATTTATCGTTCTGGTTGATATCACATCAGTGCTTCAGAGTGAATTACAAACGTTTTTTTCCGCAACTTTTTTGTACCCAAAGAGTACTTAACGGTGTGAATTTTGATTCCTTGTACAAGGCCATTTTAGCCTACGTTTTGCTTGCCGTTTGCGCCGGCGTGCCTTATTTATCGTTCCGGTCGATATCACGTCAGTACTTCAAAGAGAATTACAAACGTTTTTTTTCGTACTTTTTTTTGTACCCATAGAGTAATTAACGGTGTGATTTTTGATACCTTGTACAAGGCCATTCTGGCATCCGTTTTGCTTTCCGTTGGCGCCGGCGTGCTTTATTTATCGTTCTGGTCGATATCACATCAGTACTTCAAAGAGAATTACAAACGTTTTTTTTCATACTCTTTGTCGTACCCATAGAGTACTTAACGGTGTGATTTTTGATTCCTTGTACAAGGCCATTCTGGCCTCCGTTTTGCTTGCCGTTTGCTCCGACGTGCCTTATTTATCGTTCTGGTCGATAACACATCAGTATTTCAAAGAAAATTACAAACAGTTTTTTTCATATTTTTTTGTACCAAGAGAGTACTTAACTGTGTGATTTTTGATTCCTTGTACAAGGCCATTCTGGCCTCCGTTTTGCTTGCCGTTTGCGCCGGCGTGCCTTATTTATCGTTCTGGTCGATAACACATCATTATTTCAATGAGAATTACAAACGTTTTTTCGTACATTGTTTCATACCCATAGAGTACTTAACTGTGTGATTTTTGATTCCTTGTACAAGGCCATTCTGACCTCCGTTTTGCTTGCCGTTTGCGCCGGCGTACCTTATTTATCGTTCTGGTCGATACCACATCATTACTTCAAAGAGAATTACAAACATTTTTTTCGTACTTTTTTCGTACCCATAGAGTACTTAACTGTGTGATTTTTTATTTCTTGTACAAGGCCATTCTGGCCTCCGTTTTGCTTGCGGTTTGCGTCGGCGTGCCTTATTTATCGTTCTGCTCGATATCACATCAGTACTGCAAAGAGAATAACAAACGCTTTTTTTCGTACCCATAGATTACTTAACTGTGATTATTGATTCCTTGTACAAGGCCATTCTGGCCTCCGTTTTGCTTGCCGTTTGCACCGGCGTTCCTTATTTATCGTTCTAGTCGATATCACATCAGTACTTCAAAGAGAATTACAAACGTTTTTTTCATACTTTTTTTCATACCTATAGAGTACTTAACTGTGATTTTTGATTCCTTGTACAAGGCCATTCTGGCCTCCGTTTTGCTTGCCGTTTGCGCCGGCGTGCCTTATTTATCGTTCTGGTTGATATCACATCAGTACTTCATTGAGAATTACAAACATTTTTTTTCGTACTCTTTTTCTTGTACCCATAGAGTACTTAACGGTGTGATTTTTGATGGGTACAAGGCCATTCTGGCCTCCGTTTTGATTGTCGGTTGCATCGGCATGCCTTATTTATCGTTCTGGTCGATAACACATCAATACTTCAATGAGAATTACAAACGGTGTGATTTTGGATTCCTTGTACATGGACATTCTGACCTACGTTTTGCTTGCCGTTTGTGCCGGCGTACCTTAATTATCGTTCTGGTCGATACCACATCAGTACTTCAAAGAGAATTACAAATGTTTTTTTTCATACTTTTTTTCGTACCCATAGAGTACTTAATTGTGTGATTTTTGATTCCTTGTACAAGGCCATTCTGGCCTCCGTTTAACTTGCCATTTGCGCCAGCGTGCCTTATTTATCGTTCTGGTCGATATCACATCAGTACTTCAAAGAGAATTACAAACGTTTTTTTCATACTTTTTTTCATACCCACAGAGTACTTAACTGTGTGATTTTTGATTCCTTTTACAAGGCCATTCTGGCCTCCGTTTTGCTTACCGTTTGCACCGGCGTGCCTTATTTTTCGTTCTGGTCGATGTCACATCAGTCCTTCAAGAAGAATTATAAACGTTTTTTTTCGTACTCTTTTTTGTACCCATAGAGTACTTAACGGTGTGATTTTTGTACAAGGCCATTCTGGCCTCCGTTTTTCTTACCGTTTGAGCCGGCGTGCCATATTTATCGTTCTGGTCGATATCACATCAGTACTTTAAAGAGAATTACAAACATTTTTTTCGTACTTATTTTTGTACCTATAGTACTTACGGTTATTTTTGACTTGTGTGATTTCGGCCTCCGTTTTGCTTGCCGTTTGCGCCGGCATGCCTTATTTATCGTTCGGTCGATATCACATCAGTACTTCAAATGAATTACAAATGTTTTTTTTCGTAACTTTTTTGTACCCATAGAGTACTTAACGGTGTGAATTTTAATTCCTTGTACAAGGCCATTCTGGCCGATGTTTTGCTTGCCGTTTGCGCCGGCGTGCCTTATTTAGCGTTCTGGTCGATAACACATCAGTACTTCAAAGAGAATTACAAACATTTTTTTTCGTACTCTTTTTGGTACCCATAGAGTACTTAACGGTGTAATTTTTGATTCCTTGTACAAGGCCATTCTGGCCTCCGTTTTGCTTTCCGTTTGCGCCGGCGTGCCTTATTTATCGTTCTGGTCGATAACACATCAGTATTTCAATGAGAATTACATACGTTTTTTTCGTACTCTTCTTTGTACCCATAGAGTACTTAACTGTGTGATTTTTGATTCCTTGTACAAGGCCATTCTGGCTCTGTTTTGCTTGCCGTTTGTGCCGGCGTACCTTATTTATCGTTCTTGTCGATACCACATCAGTACTTCAAAGAGAATTACAAACTTTTTTTTCGTACTTTTTTTCGTACCCATAGAGTACTTAACTGTGAGATTTTTGATTCCTTGTACAAGGCCATTCGGACCTCCGTCTTGCTTGCCGTTTGCGCCGGCGTACCTTATTTATCGTTCTGGTCGATACCACATCATTACTTCAAAGAGAATTACAAACATTTTTTTCGTACTTTTTTTCGTACCCAGAGTACATAACTGTGTGATTTTTGATTCTTTGTACAAGGCCATTCGGACCTCTGTTTTGCTTGCCGTTCTCGCCGGCGTACCTTATTTATCGTTCTAGTCGATATCACATCAGTACTTCAAAGAGAATTACAAACGTTTTTTTCATACCCATAGAGTACTTAACTGTTTGTTTTTTGATTCCTTGTACAAGGCCATTCTTGCCTCCGTTTTGCTTGCCGTTTCCGCCGGCGTGCCTTAGTTATCGTTCTGGTCGATATCACATCAGTACTTCATAGAGAATTACCAACGTTTTTTTTGTACACATAGAGTACTTAACGGTGTGATTTTTGATTCCTTGTACAAGGCCATTCTGGCCTGCGTTTTGCTTGCCGGTTGCGTCGGCGTGCCTTATTTATCGTTCTGGTCGATAACACATCAGTACTTCAATGAGAATTACAAACGTTTTATTTCATACTTTGTTTTGTACCCATAGAGTACTTAACGGTGTGATTTTTGATTCCTTGTACATGTCCATTCTGACCTCCGTTTTGCTTGCCGTTTGCACCGGCGTACCTTATTTATCGTTCGGGTCGATACCACATCAGTACTTCAAAGAGAATTACAAATGTTTTTTTCGTACTTTTTTTTCGTACCCATAGAGTACTTAACTGTGTGATTTTTGATTCCTTGTACAAGGCCATTCTGGCCTCGGTTTAACTTGCCGTTTGCGCTGGCGTGCCTTATTTATCGTTTTGGTCTATATCACATCAGTACTTTAAAGAGAATTACAAACATTTTTTTCGTACTTATTTTTGTACCCATAGAGTACTTAACGGTGTGATTCTGGCCTTCGTTTTGCTTGCCGTTTGCGCCGGCGTGCCTTATTTATCGTTCAGGTCGATATCACATCAGTACTTCAAAGTGAATTACAAACGTCTTTTTTCGTAACTTTTTTGTTCCCATAGAGTATTTAACGGTGTGAATTTTGATTCCTTGTACAAGGCCATTCTAGCCTACGTTTTGCTTGCCGTTTGCGCCGGCGTGCCTTATTTATCGTTCTGGTCGATATCACGTCAGTACTTTAAAGAGAATTACAAACATATTTTTTCGTACTTTTTTTTGTACCCATAGAGTACTTAACGGTGTGATTTTTGATACCTTGTACAAGGTCATTCTGGCATCCGTTTTGCTTGCCGTTTGCGCCGGCGTGCCTTATTTATCGTTCTGGTCGATATCACATCAGTACTTCAAAGAGAATTATAAACATTTTTTTCATACTTTTTTTCGTACCCATTGAGTACTTAACTGTGTGATTTTTGATTCCTTGTAAAAGGCCATTCTGGCCTCCGTATTGCTTGCCGTTTGTACCGGCGTGCCTTATTTATCGTTCGGGTCGATATCACATCAGTACTTCATAGAGAATTACAAATGTTTTTTTCGTACTCTTTTTTGTACCCATAGAGTACTTAACGGTGTGATTTTTGATTCCTTGTACAAGGCCATTCTGGCCTCCGTTTTGCTTGCCGGTTGCGTCGGCTTACCTTATTTATCGTTCTTGTCGATAACATATCAGTACTTCAATGAGAATTACAAACATTTTTTTTCGTACTTTGTTTTGTACCCATAGAGTACTTAACGGTGTGATTTTTGATTCCTTGTACAAGGCCATTCTTACCTCCGTTTTGCTTGCCGTTTGCGCCGGCGTAACTTAGTTATCGTTCTGGTCGATACCACATCAGCATTTCAAAGAGAATTACAAACTTTTTTTTTCGCACTTTTTTTGTACCCATAGAGTACTTAACTGTGTGATTTTTGATTCCTTGTACAAGGCCATTCTGGCCTCCGTTTAACTTGCCGTTTGCGCCGGCGTGCCTTATTTATCGTTCGGTCGATATCACATCGTACTTCAAAGAGAATTACAAACGTTTTTTTCGTACTTTTTTTCGTACCCATAGAGTACTTAACTCGTGTGATTTTTGATTCCTTGTACAAGGCCATTCGGACTCCGTTTTGCTTGCCGTTTGCGCCGGCGTGCCTTATTTATCGTTCTGGTCGATATCACATCAGTACTTCAAAGAGAATTACAAACGTTTTTTTTCGTACTCTTTTTTGTACCCATAGAGTACTTAATGGTGTGATTTTTGATTCCTTGTACAAGGCCATTCTGGCCTCCGTTTTGCTTGCCGTTTGCGCCGGCGTGCCTTTTTTATCGTTCTGGTCGATATCACATCAGTACTTCAAAGGGAATTACAATCGTTTTTTCGTACTCTTTTTTGTACCCATAGAGTACTTAACGGAGTGATTTTTGATTCCTTGTACAAGGCTATTCTGGCCTCCGTTTTGCTTGCCGTTTGCGCCGGCGTGCCTTATTTATCGTTCAGGTCGATAACACATCAGTACTTCAATAAGAATTACAAACGTTTTTTTTCGTACTTTGTTTCGCACCCATAGAGTACTTAACTGTGTTATTTTTTATTCCTTGTACAAGGCCATTCTGGCCTCTGTTTTACTTGCCATTTGCGCCGGCGTGCCTTATTTATCGTTCTGGTCGATACCACATCATTACTTCAAAGAGAATTACAAACATTTTTTTCCGTACTTTTTATCGTACCTATAGAGTACTTAACTGTGTGATTTTTGATTTCTTGTACAAGGCCATTCTGGCCTCCGTTTTGCTTGCCGGTTGCGTCGGCGTGCCTTATTTTTCATTCTGGTCGATATCACATCAGTACTTCAAAGAGAATTACAAACATTTTTTTTGTACCCATAGATTACTTAACTGTGTGGTTTTTGATTCCTTGTACAAGGCCATTCTGGCCTCCGTTTTGCTTGCCGTTTGCGCCGCGTGCCTTATTTATCGTTCTGGTCGATATCACATCAGTACTTCAAAGAGAATTACGAAGGTTTTTTCATACTTTTTTTCATACCCATAGAGTACTTAACTGTGTGATTTTTGATTCCTTGTACAAGGCCATTCTGGCCTCCGTTTTGCTTGCCGTTTGCGCCGGCGTGCCTTATTTATCGTTCGGTCGATATCACATCGTACTTCAAAGAGAATTACAAATGTTTTTTTTCGTACTCTTTTTTTCGTACCCATAGAGTACTTAACTGTGTGATTTTTGATTCCTTGTACAAGGCCATTATGGCCTCCGTTTTGCTTGCCGTTAGCTCTGGCGTGCCTTATTTATCCTTATGTTCGATAACACATCAGTACTTCAACGAGAATTTCAAACGTTTTTTTCGTACTTTGTTTCGTACCCATAGAGTACTTAACGGTGTGATTTTTGATTCCTTGTACAAGGCCATTATGGCCTCCGTTTTGCTTACCGTTAGCGCCGGCGTGCCTTATTTATCGTTCTGCTCGATACCACATCATTACTTCAAAGAGAATTACAAACATTTTTTTCCGTACTTTTTATCGTACCTATAGAGTACTTAACTGTGTGATTTTTGATTTCTTGTACAAGGCCATTCTGGCCTCCGTTTTGCTTGCCGGTTGCGTCGGCGTGCCTTATTTTTCATTCTGGTCGATATCACATCAGTAATTCAAAGAGAATTACAAACATTTTTTTTGTACCCATAGATTACTTAACTGTGTGGTTTTTGATTCCTTGTACAAGGCCATTCTGGCCTCCGTTTTGCTTGCCGTTTGCGCCGCGTGCCTTATTTATCGTTCGGTCGATATCACATCGTACTTCAAAGAGAATTACGAAGGTTTTTTCATACTTTTTTTCATACCCATAAGTACTTAACTCGTGTGATTTTTGATTCCTTGTACAAGGCCATTCGGCCTCCGTTTTGCTTGCCGTTTGCGCCGGCGTGCCTTATTTATCGTTCGGTCGATATCACATCGTACTTCAAAGAGAATTACAAATGTTTTTTTTCGTACTCTTTTTTTCGTACCCATAGAGTACTTAACTGTGTGATTTTTGATTCCTTGTACAAGGCCATTATGGCCTCCGTTTTGCTTGCCGTTAGCGCCGGCGTGCCTTATTTATCCTTATGTTCGATAACACATCAGTACTTCAATGAGAATTACAAACGTTTTTTTTTTCGTACTTTGTTTTGTACCCATAGAGTACTTAACTGTGTGATTTTTGATTCCTTGTACAAGACCATTCAGACTTCCGTTTTGCTTGCCGTTTGTGCCGGGGTGCTTTATTTATCGTTCTAGTCGATATCACATCAGTACTTCAAAGAGAATTACAAACATTTTTTTTTCATAGTTTTTTCGTACCCATAGAGTACTTAACTGTGTGATTTTTGATTCCTTGTACAAGGCCATTCTGACCTCCGTTTAACTTGCCGTTTGCGCCGGCATGCCTTATTTATCGTTTTGGTCTATATCACATCAGTACTTTAAAGAGAATTACAAACGTTTTTTTCGTACTTATTTTTGTACCCATAGAGTACTTAACGGTGTGATTCTGGCCTTCGTTTTGCTTGCCGTTTGCGCCGGCGTGCCTTATTTATCGTTCAGGTCGATATCACATCAGTACTTCAAAGTGAATTACAAACGTCTTTTTTCGTACTTTTTTTTGTACCCATAGAGTACTTAACGGTGTGATTTTTGATACCTTGTACAAGGTCATTCTGGCATCCGTTTTGCTTGCCGTTTGCGCCGGCGTGCCTTATTTATCGTTCTGGTCGATATCACATCAGTACTTCAAAGAGAATTATAAACATTTTTTTCGTACTTTTTTTCGTACCCATTGAGTACTTAAGCGTGTGATTTTCAATTCTTTGTAAAAGGCCATTCTGGCCTCCGTTTTGCTTGCCGTTTGTACCGGCGTGCCTTATTTATCGTTCGGGTCGATATCACATCAGAACTTCATAGAGAATTACAAATGTTTTTTTCGTACTCATTTTTGTACCCACAGAGTACTTAACGGTGTGATTTTTGATTCCTTGTACAAGGCCATTCTGGCCTCCGTTTTGGTTGCCGGTTGCGTCGGCGTACCTTATTTATCGTTCTTGTCGATAACATATCAGTACTTCAATGAGAATTACAAACATTTTTTTTCATACTTTGCTTTGTACCCATAGAGTACTTAACGGTGTGATTTTTTATTCCTTGTACAAGGCCATTCTTACCTCCGTTTTGCTTGCCGTTTGCGCCGGCGTAACTTATTTATCGTTCTGGTCGATACCACATCAGTATTTCAAAGAGAATTACAAACTTTTTTTTTCGTACTTTTTTTTCGTACCCATAGAGTACTTAACTGTGTGATTTTTGATTCCTTGTACAAGGCCATTCTGGCCTCCGTTTAACTTGCCGTTTGCGCCGGCGTGCCTTATTTATCGTTCGGTCGATATCACATCGTACTTCAAAGAGAATTACAAACGTTGTTTTCGTACTTTTTTTCGTACCCATAGAGTACTTAACGTGTGATTTTTGATTCCTTGTACAAGGCCATTCTGGCCTCCGTTTTGCTTGCCGTTTGCGCCGGCGTGCCTTATTTATCGTTCTGGTCGATATCACGTCAGTACTTTAAAGAGAATTACAAACATTTTTTTTCGTACTTTTTTTTGTACCCATAGAGTACTTAACGGTGTGATTTTTGATACCTTGTACAAGGTCATTCTGGCATCCGTTTTGCTTGCCGTTTGCGCCGGCGTGCCTTATTTATCGTTCTGGTCGATATCACATCAGTACTTCAAAGAGAATTATAAACATTTTTTTCGTACTTTTTTTCGTACCCATTGAGTACTTAACTGTGTGATTTTCAATTCTTTGTAAAAGGCCATTCTGGCCTCCGTTTTGCTTGCCGTTTGTACCGGCGTGCCTTATTTATCGTTCGGGTCGATATCACATCAGAACTTCATAGAGAATTACAAATGTTTTTTTCGTACTCATTTTTGTACCCACAGAGTACTTAACGGTGTGATTTTTGATTCCTTGTACAAGGCCATTCTGGCCTCCGTTTTGGTTGCCGGTTGCGTCGGCGTACCTTATTTATCGTTCTTGTCGATAACATATCAGTACTTCAATGAGAATTACAAACATTTTTTTTCATACTTTGCTTTGTACCCATAGAGTACTTAACGGTGTGATTTTTTATTCCTTGTACAAGGCCATTCTTACCTCCGTTTTGCTTGCCGTTTGCGCCGCGTAACTTATTTATCGTTCGGTCGATACCACATCGTATTTCAAAGAGAATTACAAACTTTTTTTTTCGTACTTTTTTTCGTACCCATAGAGTACTTAAGCGTGTGATTTTTGATTCCTTGTACAAGGCCATTCGGCCTCCGTTTAACTTGCCGTTTGCGCCGGCGTGCCTTATTTATCGTTCGGTCGATATCACATCGTACTTCAAAGAGAATTACAAACGTTGTTTTCGTACTTTTTTTCGTACCCATAGAGTACTTAGCGTGTGATTTTTGATTCCTTGTACAAGGCCATTCTCGCCTCCGTTTTGCTTGCCGTTTGCGCCGGCGTGCCTTATTTATCGTTCGGTCGATATCACATCGTACTTCAAAGAGAATTACAAACGTTTTTTTCGTACTCTTTTTTGTACCCATAGAGTACTTAACGGTGTGATTTTTGATTCCTTGTACAAGGCCATTCGGCCTCCGTTTTGCTTGCCGTTTGCGCCGGCGTGCCTTATTTATCGTTCGGTCGATATCACATCAGTACTTCAAAGGGAATTACAAACGTTTTTTCGTACTCTTTTTTGTACCCATAGAGTACTTAACGGAGTGATTTTTGATTCCTCTTACAAGGCTATTCTGGCCTCCGTTTTGCTTGCCGTTTGCGCCGGCGTGCCTTATTTATCGTTCTGGTCGATATCACATCAGTACTTCAAATAGAATTACAAACGTTTTTTTGTACTTATTTTTGTACCCATAGAGTCCTTAACGGTGTGATTCTGGCCTCCGTTTTGCTTGCCGTTTGCGCCGGCGTACCTTATTTATCGTTCTGGTCGATACCACATCATTACTTCAAAGAGAATTACAAACATTTTTTTTCGTACTTTTTTCCGTACCCATAGAGTACATAACTGTGTGATTTTTGATTCCTTGTACAAGGCCATTCGGACCTCCGTTTTGCTTGCCGTTTGCGCTGGCGTACCTTATTTATCGTTCTGGTCGATATCACTCAGTACTTCAAAGAGAAAAATTACAAAAGTTTTTTTCATACCCATAGAGTACTTAACTGTGTGTTTTTTGATTCCTTGTACAAGGCCATTCTTGCCTCCGTTTTGCTTGCCGTTTCCGTCGGCGTGCCTTAGTTATCGTTCTGGTCGATATCACATCAGTACTTCATAGAGAATTACCAACGTTTTTTTTGTACCCATAGAGTACTTAACGGTGTGATTTTTGATTCCTTGTACAAGGCCATTCTGGCCTGCGTTTTGCTTGCCGGTTGCGTCGGCGTGCCTTATTTATCGTTCTGGTCGATAACACATCAGTACTTCAATGAGAATTAGAAACGTTTTATTTCATACTTTGTTTTGTACCCATAGAGTACTTAACGGTGTGATTTTTGATTCCTTGTACATGTCAATTCAGACCTCCGTTTCGCTTGCCGTTTGCACCGGCGTACCTTATTTATCGTCCGGGTCGATACCACATCAGTACTTCAAAGAGAATTACAAATGTTTTTTTTCGTACTTTTTTTTCGTACCCATAGAGTACTTAACTGTGTGATTTTTGATTCCTTGTACAAGGCCATTCGCCTCCGTTTAACTTGCCGTTTGCGCCGGCGTGCCTTATTTATCGTTCGGTCTATATCACATCGTACTTCAAAGAGAATTACAAACGTTTTTTTCGTACTTTTTTTCGTACCCATAGAGTACTTAACTGTTTGATTTTTTATTCCTTGTACAAGGCCACTCTGGCCTCCGTTTTGCTTGCCGTTTGCGCCGGCGTGCCTTATTTTTCGTTCTGGTCGATATCACATCAGTACTTCAAATAGAATTACAAACATTTTTTTTCGTACTCTTTTTTGTACCCATAGAGTACTTAACGGTGTGATTTTTGATTACTTGTACAAGGCCATTCTGGCCTCCGTTTTGCTTGCCGTTTGCGCCGGCGTGCCTTATTTATCGTTCTGGTCGATATCACATCAGTACTTTAAAGAGAATTACAAACGTTTTTTTTGGTAATTATTTCTGTACCCACAGATACTTAACGGTGTGATTCTTGCCTCCGTTTTGCTTGCCGTTTGCACCGGCGTGCCTTATTTATCGTTCAGGTCGATATCACATCTGTACTTCAAAGTGAATTACAAACGTTTATTTTCGTAACTTTTTTGTACCCATTGAGTACTTAACGGTGTGAATTTTGATTCCTTGTACAAGGCCATTCTGGCCTACGTTTTGCTTGCCGTTTGCGCCGGCATGCCTTATTTATCGTTCTGGTCGATAGCACATCAGTACTTCAAAGAGAATTACAAACATTTTTTTCGTACTTTATTTCGTACCCATAAAGTACTTAACTGTGTGATTTTTGATTCCTTGTAAAAGGCCATTCTGGCCTCCGTTTTGCTTGCCGTTTGCGCCGGCGTGCCTTATTTATCGTTCTGGTCGATATCACATCAGTACTTCATAGAGAATTTCAAACGTTTTTTTGTACTCTTTGTTGTACCCATAGAGTACTTAACGGTGTTTTTTTTGATTCCTTGTACAAGGCCTTTCTGGCCTCCGTTTTGCTTGCCGGTTGCGTCGTCGTGCCTTATTTTTCGTTCTGGTCGATAACACATCAGTACTTCAATGAGAATTACAAACGTTTTTTTTTCATACTTTGTTTTGTACCCATAGAGTACTTAACGGTGTGATTTTTGATTCTTTGTACACGGCCATTCTTACCTCCGTTTTGCTTGCCGTTTGCGCCGGCGTACCTTATTTATCGTTCTGGTCGATACAACTTCAGTACTTCAAAGAGAATTACAAACGTTTTTTTTCGTACCCATAGAGTACTTAACTGTGTGATTTTTGATTCCTTGTACAAGGCCATTCTGGCCTCCGTTTAACTTGCCGTTTGCGCCGGCGTGCCTTATTTATCGTTCTGGTCGATATCACATTAGTACTTCAAAGAGAATTACAAACGTTTTTTCATACTATTTTTTGTAACCAGGGAGACTTAACGGTGTGATTTCTGATACCTTGTACAAGGCCATTCTGGCATCCGTTTTGCTTGCCGTTTGCGCCGGCGTGCCTTATTTATCGTTCTGGTTGATATCACATCAGTACTTCAAAGAGAAATACAAACGTTTTTTTTCATACTCTTTTTCGTACCCATAGAGTACTTAACGGTGTGATTTTTGATTCCTTGTACAGGGCCATTCTGGCCTCAGTTTTGATTGCCGTTTGCTCCGACGTGCCTTATTTATAGTTCTGGTCGATAACACATCCGTACTTCAAAGAGAATTACAAACGTTTTTTTCGTACTTTTTTCGTACCCATAGAGTACTTAACTATGTGATTTTTGATTCCTTGTACAAGGCCATTCTGGCCTCCGTTTTTCTTGCCGTTTGCGCCGGCGTGCCTTATTTATCGTTCTGTTCGATAACACATCAGTACTTCAATAAGAATTACAAACGTTTTTTTTCGTACTTTGTTTCGTACCCATAGAGTACTTAACTGTGTTATTTTTGAATCCTTGTACAAGGCCATTCTGGCCTCTGTTTTGCTTGTCATTTGCGCCGGCGTGCCTTATTTATCGTTCTGGTCGATACCACATTATTACTTCAAAGAGAATTACAAACATTTTTTTCCATACTTTTCTTCGTACCCATAGAGTACTTAACTGTGTGATTTTTGATTTCTTGTACAAGGCCATTCTGGCCTCCGTTTTGCTTGAAGGTTGCGTCGGCGTGCCTTATTTATCATTCTGGTCGATATCACATCAGTACTTCAAAGAGAATTACAAACATTTTTTTTGTACCCATAGATTACTTAACTGTGTGATTTTTGATTCCTTGTACAAGGCCATTATGGCCTCCGTTTTGATTGCCGTTTGCGCCGGCGTGCCTTATTTATCGTTCTGGTCGATATCACATCAGTACTTCATAGAGAATTACAAATGTTTTTTTTCGTACTCTTTTTTTCGGACCCATAGAGTACTTAACTGTGTGATTTTTGATTCCTTGTACAAGGCCTTTATGGCCTCCGTTTTGCTTGCCGTTAGCTCCGGCGTGCCTTATTTATCCTTCTGTTCGATAACACATCAGTACTTCAACGAGAATTACAAACGTTTTTTTCGTACTTTGTTTCGTACCCATAGAGTACTTAACGGTGTGAATTTTGATTCCTTGTACAAGGCGATTATGGCCTCCGTTTTGCTTACCGTTAGCGCCGGCGTGCCTTTTATCCTTCTGTTCGATAACACATCAGTACTTCAATGAGAATTACCAACGTTTTTTATCGTACTTTGTTTTGTACCCATAGAGTACTTAACTATGGGATTTTTGATTCCTTGTACAAGACCATTCAGACCTCCGTTTTGCTTGCCGTTTGTGCCGGGGTGCTTTATTTATCGTTCTAGTCGATATCACATCAATACTTCAAAGAGAATTACAAACGTTTTTTTTTCGTAGTTTTTTCGTACCCATAGAGTACTTAACTATGTGATTTTTGATTCCTTGTACAAGGCCATTCTGACCTCCGTTTAACTTGCCGTTTGCGCCGGCGTGCCTTATTTATCGTTTTGCTCTATATCACATCAGTACTCTAAAGAGAATTACAAACGTTTTTATTGTACTTATTTTTGCACCCATAGAGTACTTAACGGTGTGATTATGGCCTCCATTTTGCTTGCCGTTTGCGCCGGCGTGCCTTATTTATCGTTCTGGTCGATATCACATCAGTACTTCAAAGTGAATTACAAACGTCTTTTTTCGTAACTTTTTTTGTTCCCATAGAGTACTTAACGGTGTGAATTTTGATTCCTTGTACAAGGCCATTCTAGCCTACGTTTTGCTTGCCGTTTGCACCGGCGTGCCTTATTTATCGTTCTGGTCGATATCACGTCAGTACTTTAAAGAGAATTACAAACATTTTTTTCGTACTTATTTTTGTACCCATAGATTACTTAACGGTGTGATTTTTGATACCTTGTACAAGGTCATTCTGGCATCCGTTTTGCTTGCCGTTTGCGCCGGCGTGCCTTATTTATCGTTCTGGTCGATATCACATCAGTACTTCAAAGAGAATTATAAACATTTTTTTCGTACTTTTTTTCGTACCCATTGAGTACTTAACTGTGTGATTTTTGATTCCTTGTAAAAGGCCATTCTAGCCTCCGTTTTGCTTGCCGTTTGTACCGGCGTGCCTTATTTATCGTTCGGGTCGATATCACATCAGTACTTCATAGAGAATTACAAATGTTTTTTTCGTACTCTTTTTTGTAGCCATAGAGTACTTAACGGTGTGATTTTTGATTCCTTGTACAAGGCCATTCTGGCCTCCGTTTTGCTTGCCGGTTGCGTCGGCGTGCCTTATTTATCGTTCTAGTCGATAACACATCAGTACTTCAATGAGAATTACAAACATTTTTTTTCATACTTTGTTTTGTACCCACAGAGTACTTAACGGTGTGATTTTTGATTCCT
This sequence comes from Gentiana straminea, assembly GCA_036785695.1. Taxonomy (NCBI): domain Eukaryota; kingdom Viridiplantae; phylum Streptophyta; class Magnoliopsida; order Gentianales; family Gentianaceae; genus Gentiana; species Gentiana straminea. The sequence goes on from JAVUPR010000109.1 coordinate 247,961, forward strand.
TGTACAAGGCCATTCTTACCTCCGTTTTGCTTGCCGTTTGCGCAGGCGTAACTTATTTATCGTTCTGGTCGATACCACATCAGTATTTCAAAGAGAATTACAAACTTTTTTTTTCGTACTTTTTTTTCGTACCCATAGAGTACTTAACTGTGTGATTTTTGATTCCTTGTACAAGGCCATTCGGCCTCCGTTTAACTTGCCGTTTGCGCCGGCGTGCCTTATTTATCGTTCGGTCGATATCACATCGTACTTCAAAGAGAATTACAAACGTTTTTTTCATACTTTTTTTCGTACCCATAGAGTACTTAACGTGTGATTTTTGATTCCTTGTACAAGGCCATTCGGCCTCCGTTTTGCTTGCCGTTTGCGCCGGCGTGCCTTATTTATCGTTCGGTCGATATCACATCGTACTTCAAAGAGAATTACAAACGTTTTTTTTCGTACTCTTTTTTGTACCCATAGAGTACTTAACGGTGTGATTTTTGATTCCTTGTACAAGGCCATTCTGGCCTCCGTTTTGCTTGCTGTTTGCGCCGGCGTGCCTTATTTATCGTTCTGGTCGATATCACATCAGTACTTCAAAGATAATTACAAACGTTTTTTCGTACTCTTTTTTGTACCCATAGAGTACTTAACGGAGTGATTTTTGATTCCTTGTACAAGGCTATTCTGGCCTCCGTTTTGCTTGCCGTTTGCGCCGGCGTGCCTTATTTATCGTTCTGGTCGATATCACATCAGTACTTCAAATAGAATTACAAACGTTCTTTTCGTACTAATTTTTGTACCCATAGAGTACTTAACGGTGTGATTCTGGCCTCCGTTTTGCTTGCCGTTTGCGCCGGCGTTTCTTATTTATCGTTCTGGTCGATATCACATCAGTACTTCAAAGTGAATTACAAACGTTTTTTTCCGCAACTTTTTTGTACCCATAGAGAACTTAACGGTGTGAAAATTTTGATTCCTTGTACCAGGCCATTTTAGCCTACGTTTTGCTTGCCGTTTGCGCCGGCGTGCCTTATTTATCGTTCTGGTCGATATCACGTCAGTACTTCAAACATATTTTTTCGTACTTTTTTTGTACCCATAGAGTACTTAACGGTGTGATTTTTGATAACTTGTACAAGGCCATTCTGGCATCCGCTTTGCTTGCCGTTTGCGCCGGCGTGCCTTATTTATCGTTCTGGTCGATATCACATCAGTTCTTCAAAGAGAATTACAAACGTTTTTTTTCATACTCTTTTTCGTACCCATAGAGTACTTAACGGTGTGATGTTTGATTCCTTGTACAAGGCCATTCTGGCCTGCGTTTTGCTTGCCGATTGCTCCGACGTGCCTTATTTATCGTTCTGGTCGATAACACATCAGTACTTCAATGAGAATTACAAAAAAAAAAATTTCGTACTTTGTTTCGTACCCATAGAGTAATTAACTGTTTGATTTTTGATTCCTTGTACAAGGCCATTCTGACCTCCGTTTTGCTTGCCGTTTGCGCCGGCGTACCTTATTTATCGTTCTGGTCAATAACACATCATTACTTCAAAGATAATTATGAACATTTTTTTTCATACCTTTTTTCGTACCCATAGAGTACTTAACTGTGGGATTTTTTATTCCTTGTACAAGGCCATTCTGGCCTCCGTTTTGCTTGCCGTTTGCGCCGGCGTGCCTTATTTATCGTTCTGGTTGATATCACATCAGTATTTCATAGAGAATTATAAACGCTTTTTTTCGTACTCTTTTTTGTACCCATAGAGTACTTAACGGTGTGATTTTTGTACAAGGCCATTCTGGCTCCGTTTTGCTTACCGTTTGCACCGGCGTGCCATATTTATCGTTCTGGTCGATATCACATCAGTACTTTAAAGAGAATTACAAACGTTTTTTTCGTACTTATTTTTGTACCTATAGACTACTTAATTGTGTGATTCTGGCCTCCGTTTTGCTTGCCGTTTGCGCCGGCATGCCTTATTTATCGTTCAGGTCGATATCACATCAGTACTTCAAAGTGAATTACAAACGTTTTTTTTTCGTAACTTTTTTGTACCCATAGTGTACTTAACGGTGTGAATTTTGATTCCTTGTACAAGACCATTCTGGCCTCCGTTTTGCTTGCCGTTTGCGCCGGCGTGCCTTATTTATCGTTCTGGTCGATAACACATCAGTATTTCAATGAGAATTACAAACGTTTTTTTTCGTACTCTTCTTTGTACCCATAGAGTACTTAACGGTGTGACTTTTGATTCATTGTACAAGGCCATTCTGGCCTCTGTTTTGCTTGCCATTTGTGCCGGCGTACCTTATTTATCGTTCTTGTCGATACCACATCAGTACTTCAAAGAGAATTACAAACGTTTTTTTTCATAATTTTTTTCGTACCCATAGAGTACTTAACTGTGTGATTTTTGATTCCTTGTACAAGGCCATTCTGGCCTCTGTTTTGCTTGCCGTTTGTGCCGGCGTACCTTATTTATCATTCTTGTCGATACCACATCAGTACTTCAAAGAGAATTACAAACTTTTTTTTTCGTACTTTTTTTCATACCCATAGAGTACTTAACTGAGTGATTTTTGATTCCTTGTACAAGGCCATTCGGACCTCCGTTTTGCTTGCCGTTTTTGCCGGCGTACCTTATTTATCGTTCTGGTCGATACCACATCTTTACTTCAAAGAGAATTACAAACATTTTTTTCGTACTTTTTTTCGTACCCATAGAGTACATAACTGTGTGATTTTTGATTCCTTGTACAAGGCCATTCGGACCCTCGTTTTGCTTGCCGTTTGCGCCGGCGTACCTTATTTATCGTTCGGTCGATATCACATCAGTACTTCAAAGAGAATTACAGGATACAATCAGCTCATGGTAAAACTTCATATGGGTTCAATGTACTTTTATCTTCAACAAGTGGACCAGCATTCAATGCGGGTCGAAGCATCTGGTTGCCCGGCTGGTTAAATGCAATTAATGAAAATAGTAATTCATTATTCTTAACAATAGGTCCTGGAGACTTTTTGGTTCATCATGCCATTGCTGCGGGTTTACATACAACTACATTGATCCTAGTAAAAGGTGCTTTAGATGCACGCGTTTTTTCATACCCATAGAGTACTTAACTGTGTGTTTTTTGATTCCTTGTACAAGGCCATTCTTGCCTCCGTTTTGCTTGCCGTTTGCGCCGGCGTGCCTTAGTTATCGTTCTGGTCGATATCACATTAGTACTTCATAGAGAATTACCAACGTTTTTTTTCGTACTCTTTTTTTTTGTACCCATAGAGTACTTAACGGTGTGATTTTTGATTCCTTGTACAAGGCCATTCTGGTCTGCGTTTTGCTTGCCGGTTGCGTCGGCGTGCCTTATTTATCGTTCTGGTCGATAACACATCAGTACTTCAATGAGAATTACAAACGTTTTATTTCATACTTTGTTTTGTACACATAGAGTACTGAACGGTGTGATTTTTGATTCCTTGTACATGTCCATTCAGACCTCCGTTTTGCTTGCCGTTTACACCGGCGTACCTTATTTATCGTTCGGGTCGATACCACATCAGTACTTCAAAGAGAATTACAAATGTTTTTTTCGTACTTTTTTTTCGTACCCATAGAGTACTTAACTGTGTGATTTTTGATTCCTTGTACAAGGCCATTCTGGCCTCCGTTTAACTTGCCGTTTGCGCCGGCGTGCCTTATTTATCGTTCTGGTCTATATCACATCAGTACTTCAAAGAGAATTACAAATGTTTTTTTCGTACTTTTTTTTCGTACCCATAGAGTACTTAACTGTGTGATTTTTTATTCCTTGTACAAAGCCATTCTGGCTTCCGTTTTGCTTGCCGTTTGCGCCGGCGTGCCTTATTTTTCGTTCTGGTCGAAATCACATCAGTACTTCAAATATAATTACAAACATTTTTTTTCGTACTCTTTTTTGTACCCATAGAGTACGTAACGGTGTGATTTTTGATTACTTGTAAAAGGCCATTATGGCCTCCGTTTTGCTTGCCGTTTGCGCCGGCGTGCCTTATTTATCGTTCTGGTCGATATCACATCAGTACTTTAAAGAGAATTACAAACGTTTTTTTTCGTCCTTATTTTTGTACCCACAGAGTACTTAACGGTGTGATTCTAGCCTCCGTTTTGCTTGCCGTTTGTACCGGCGTGCCTTATTTATCGTTCAGGTCGATATCACATCAGTACTTCAAAGTGAATTACAAACGTTTATTTTCGTAACTTTTTGGTACCCATAGAGTACTTAACGGTGTGAATTTTGATTCCTTGTACAAGGCCATTCTGGCCTACGTTTTGCTTGCCGTTTGTGCCGGCGTGCCTTATTTATCGTTCTGGTCGATTGCACGTCAGTACTTCAAAGAGAATTACAAACATTTTTTTTCGTACTTTTTTTTGTACCCATAGAGTACTTAACGGTGTGATTTTTGATACCTTGTACAAGGCCATTCTGGCATCTGTTTTGCTTGCCGTTTGCACCGGCGTGCCATATTTATCGTTCTGGTCGATATCACATCAGTACTTCAAAGAGAATTACAAACATTTATTTCGTACTTTATTTCGTACCCATAGTGTACTTAACTGTATGATTTTTGATTCCTTGGAAAAGGCCATTCTGGCCTCCGTTTTGCTTGCCGTTTGCGCCGGCGTGCCTTATTTATCGTTCTGGTCGATATCACATCAGTACTTCAAAGAGAATTTCAAACGTTTTTTTGTACTCTTTTTTGTACCCATAGAGTACATAACGGTGTGATTTTTGATTCCTTGTACAAGGCCATTCTGGCCTCCGTTTTGCTTGCCGGTTGCGTCGGCGTGCCTTATTTTTCGTTCTGGTCGATAACACATCAGTACTTCAATGAGAATTACAAACGTTTTTTTTCATACTTTGTTTTGTACCCATAGAGAACTTTACGGTGTAATTTTTGATTCCTTGTACAAGGCCATTCTTACCTCCGTTTTGCTTGCCGTTTGCGCCGGTGTACCTTTTTTTTCGTTCTGGTCGATACCACATCAGTACTTCAAAGAGAATTACAATCGTTTTTTCGTACATTGTTTCGTACCCATAGAGTACTTTACTGTGTGATTTTTGATTCCTTGTACAAGGCCATTCTGGCCACCGTTTTGCTTGCTGTTTGCGCCGGCGAGCCTTATTTATCGTTCGGTCGATATCACATCTGTACTTCAAAGAGAATTACAAACGTTTTTTTCGTACTTTTTTTTTCGTACCCATAGAGTACTTAACTGTGTGAGTTTGATTCCTTGTACAAGGCCATTCTTACCTCCGTTTTGCTTGCCGGTTGGGCCGGTGTGCCTTATTTATCGTTCTGGTCGATATCACATCAGTACTTCAAAGAGAATTACAAACGTTTTTTTCGTACTTTTTTTCTTACCCATAGAGTTGATTCCTTGTACAAGGCCATTCTGGCCTCCGTTTTGCTTGCCGTTTGCACCGGCGTGCCTTATTTATCATTCTGGTCGATATCACATCAGTACTTCAAAGAGAATTACAAACATTTTTTTTCGTACTCTTTTTTGTACCCATAGAGTACTTAACGGTGTGATTTTTGATTCCTTGTACAAGGTCATTCTGGCCTACATTTTGCATGCCGTTTGCACCAGCGAGCCTTATTATCGTTCTGGTCGATAACACATCGGTACTTCAATGAGAATTACAAACGTTTTTTTTCGTACTTTGTTTTGTACCCATAGAGTACTTAACGGTGTGATTTTTGATTCCTTGTACATGGCCATTCTGAACTCCGTTTTGCTTGCCGTTTGCGCCGGTGTACCTTATTTATCGTTCTGGTCGATACCACATCAGTACTTCAAAGAGAATTACAAAAAAAAATTTCATACTTTTTTTCGTACCCATAGAGTACTTAACTGTGTGATTTTTGATTCCTTGTACAAGGCCATTCTGGCCTCCGTTTTGCTTGCCGTTTGCACCGGCGCGCCTTATTTATCGTTCTGGTCGATATCACATCCGTATGTTAAGGGTGATTTTACACGATTTACAAGGCTATATTCTATGTTAATTTCCCTTATATCTGTATTAATTCGCATAAGAAGCAAGTGTTTAATGAATATATTGAGTAAATGATATTTTAGAAGAGTTAATCGCAAAATAGGTTGATTTATGTGTTTTAATTATGATTTTATGATTATTTGGACATTATTACGTTTTGCGATGTTTTTATGTGTTATAGATACGTGTTTGATGCTCAAGAGATGATCAAAAAGAGATAAGAGTCGAAATATATGATGATAAAAGAGATAATGAAGGAATTGACAGAAGAAAAGAGATAAAGATCAAGAAATCGAAATTCAATCATATTGAACTGGCGTCCAGGTCCCGTCCAGTGGACGGGCGTTTGCTGAAACTGAACGAGCGTCCAGGGATGGAAAGTTGATTCAGGAAGTTTGGACGCTGAGGTGGACGCTGGATGAACGAGCGTCTGATCAGGACTCGGCCCGATTTGAAGTTCATATGAAGAATGGACGGGCATTCAAGGATCTAGACGGGCGTCCGGTAGCCGACTTAGCAGAACCGACTTTAAAATCTATAAATAGTCGGTTGTTTCTCCACCCAAAGGATACCATACACTCATTATTCAAAACCCTAAACCTAGGGGCGGCTTTAGGCTGCGTTTTTCTTTCTTTTGTTCCAGTTTTTATGCACTTTAGTTTAGATTAAAACTAGTTACTTTTTATGCACTGTTTATGCAAATTTGAGTTGCTGAGGATGTTCAGAGGCTAAAAGCTTCATCAAACGAGTATTGTGAAGCCATCCAACGGTTGTTGATTTCGTTCTCTTCGATTGTACTGTGAGTTTTTATTTAAAGGTTGTTTCTTATTCATGTTTATTATGTTTAATTGCTTTTAGATCGGAAGATATGCATGTGTGATTGTTTATTGTTGATGGAAATCTTAATAAACCCTAGATCATCATGAATAAGAATCGTAATTCGAATCTATCATAACGGAAGTTAATAGGTTTAATTGCTAGATAATAAACATAAAATTTGCACCTTTGGTTAGAAAACGCGTTAATCTTACATCGGAAGATAATAGATTAATAGATGAACTTTCTAAGGAATTAGGGTTCATAATTAGATAAGGTGAATCACAACCTAGATAAAAACCGCAATATAATCGAGATAGGAAATCAATTCTCGTTGGATAGGTGGATCAATCCTCGTTTGCTCGTTATAAACTTGATTTAATCCTTAAAACTTGAATTTGTTTAGTTAGTTTACTTTTATTTGCATCTTAGTTTAGTTTAGTATTGAATTGGTTCGCAGCCCGTATCCTTCCTAGCTTTGGATTATATCCTCTGTCTAGTTTTATTTTCTGTTTTGTTTGGTTTTTATTCACTGTTTAGAGTAGTTTCGTGACATAGTTTAGGTTAGACAAAAGCTAGAATCACAATCGTTTAGTTCCCCGTAAGATCGACCCGGCATTAACCACTATTACTACGATCCTTATACTTGAGATTAACCGGATTATTACTTGTTTATTTTGTGTTAATAAAATCCGTGACAAGTTTTTGGCGCCGTTGCCGGGGAACCGGACGGTTGTCTAGTTTTTGTTTGTTTTTCGTTTTTCTATTTTGTTTTTGTTATCCCAGTTTTTATTTCATTTTAAATTCTTGTTTTAGTTGATAATTGTTTAGTTAAGTAGTTAATTAGGGTTTTAGCTTAGTATTTAAGGTTCTCTTGTGATTAGTTCTCCTCTCTATCTCTTCTCTCTGTTTCTGTTTCTATTCTTTCGTTCTTTTTCTTTTCTGTTTTATTTTTGCAATTTTCTGTTCCTGTTCTTATTTTCCCGCTACCAAACGGGCGTCTGGGATATTGGACGCCCGTCCGCTGGAAAATTTCCAATTCTGTTCTGTTTTCTTTCACGCGAACGAGCGTCCATAAAATTTAGACGCCCGTTCAAGTATTCTGTCTTGCAGACGAGCGTTTGGACCACTAAACGCCCGTCCAGTCCAAATTCCATCCGGACGCCCGTCCAAGACATTGGACGTCCGTCTGGTCCCTTTCCCTTAATAATCTTGTTTCCTTTCTTTTCTTTTATTTTCTCTTCTTTTCTTTTCTTTTCTTTAGGCTTTTAATTTTTAGTTTAGGCTTTTAATTTCTTAGTTTTTAGGCCTCGTCTCACTTGTTTTTGGTCCGGTTTATGCAAACTCGGAGTCAAAATGGACCGTTGTTATACACCCCCGACCCCGAGCGAACCGTAGTCCGGCCGAACAGGCGGATTTTCCGTTCTGCGGTTCTGGCAGACAGAGCCGAGCAAGATCTCGAAGATCAACTAGCAAGGGAAATCACAGATTTTGTGATAATGGCCGCTAATAATAGATGTACGTTGGCAGACTACGCCATGCCAGGCGAAGTCAAAGTCAACCCGGCTATTGTTATCCCAGCCATTACCGCACAAACCTTTGAGCTGAAGCCAGGACTTATCCAGATGATGCAGCACGCATCAATTTTTCACGGCTATCAATCAGAGAATCCGCATACCCACTTACATACATTCTTAGAGATATGCGGTACTACACGCATCCAAGGAGTAAGTGAGGATGCGATTAAGCTAAAACTTTTTCCTTTTTCTCTGAAAGGAGAGGCTAAGGAGTGGTACACCTCTCTCCCTTCTGAATCTATCACTACCTGGGCAGAACTCGAAAAGGAGTTCTTGAGTCAATATTTTCCACCTTCAAAGACGGCCCAGTGTTTAAATGAAATATTCACTTTCTATCAGAAAGAGAATGAATCCTTCTTCGAATGTTGGAAGAGATTCAAGTCTCTTCTTAGAAAGTGTCCCCAACATGGCTTGCCACTGGAAAGGCAAGTCAATACATTCTTCAGTGGATTGACTGAGCTCACCAAAGGCATGGTCAATAGTTCTTCTGGTGGGGCATTTCTGAAGAAAACACCTGAGGAGGGATGGGCATTGTTTGAGGACATTGCAAAGTACAACTATGCCCCCTCTTATCAAGCAATTCAAGCACCTTCTCCTCCTAAGGTTGAGGAAGTTAACATGCAAAGTTTGATCACCATGCTGCAGAAGGAGATGGCAATATCTCAAGTTCCAAACCCGATGTATCAAACTTCTTCTTTTCCATAGAACCCTCAGGTTCTGTACTGTGAAAATTGCTGTCAGACTGGCCATATAAATGGCCAGTGTCAATTTAATCCCCCTGCACCTTATCAAGTGAATGCTGTCCATGATTATGGATAGTACAATCAAGTCACATGTCAGAATTGTGACGAAGTGGGGCACACTTCTAAATTCTGTCCTATGAACGGACAGAATGCGGAAGTGAATGCATTCTATGGCCAGAACAATCCAAGGTTCAATCAGTTTCCTGGCCAGAATAATTTCCAAAACCAAGGGTTTAATCCATTATCAAATTTCACTCCTAATTTGAATTTTAATTCGAATCAGAATTTCAATAGAAACCCTGGGTTTAATCAGAACCAAAACTCAAATTTTTCCAATCCTACGCAAAAATTCAATCAGAATTGGCCTTCCAATTCAAATTCTCAATTCCAAAGTCGGCCCAGCCAGCCCTATTCTTCAAACTTCCAAAACTCTCAAGGCCCCTCCCAACCAACCAATCTTGAAGCTAAATTGGAGGAGCAAAGTAGGTCAATGAAGAATCTAGAGAGACAAATTGGGCAACTGGCTGAACAGTTAGCTTCTAGACCCCCGGGCGGTGCCCGCCCGCCACCGAGAAGAATCCGAAGGGTGGTCAGGTTGATCAAGCTGACTTGAACAAAGGCCAATGTACTGACCTCGTGCCATCAATTCAATACGGTAAAGAGGAGGCTAGTGCGATGAATCTGAGAAGTGGTACTCAAGTTAGTGGACCTTCCCATCAGGGAAACCACTAGCCCCTCCTGCCATTGATAACGCAGGAGGGGAAGCTGAGCACCTACACTCCCCTCAACTGCAAGAGAAAACTCAGGTGGCTGATCCTCTGAGAGGTGAAAAAGTTGGAGATCCTCAAGTGGATAATCCCTTGACGACTGAAAAAACAAGCGAAAGTCAGGAGGCTGATCCCTTGACTACAATGAAATCTGAGAAAGCTGTTCGTTGGAAGGATCTGGAAGATAAAGCTGTAAGTGCATCCTCAAAGAAACTCTTTTCTGAGAGTGATCTTAAGAAGCTTCCATTTCCACCGAGAAAGAGCAACATTCCCTTGAGTGAAGACAAAAAGTACGAAAAGGTTCTAAACCTTTTGAAAAACACTCAGGTAAATCTTCCATTATCAGATGTCTTGGTTGAGATGCCTAAGTATACAAAATTTATCAAGGATGTTGTATCTTCGAAAAAGAAGTTAGCAGGCATGGAAAGGCAAATTGGTGAGGATTGTTCCATGATTAATTATGAAAACCTACCAATTAAAAGAGATGATCCTGGCAAGTTCGTACTTACAGTATTAATGGGAGGTCTAGTCTTCCCTAATTCTTTGTGTGATCTAGGTGCCTCTATAAGTCTTATGCCAATGTCTGTTTGCAAACAGCTCGGTTTACAAAGCCATCTAGAACCCACTACTATGAGTCTACAATTCGCTGATAGATCTTCTAAGAAAGCTTCAGGGATCCTGAAAGACGTTTTCGTTCAGATTGATAGATTTACCTTTCCAGTCGATTGGTATGTTTTAGATATGGAGAAGGATGAAAACGTCCCCCTGATTCTTGGAAGACCTTTCTTATCTACAGCTAGAGCCCTCATCGATTGCGATGGTGGGCAAGTGACTATCCGAGTTGGTGATCAAGAGGTGAGTTACAACGTCTTAAAATCCATTCAAGTACCCTCTGGCCCTCCAACCGGCTTTTCCATTGATTATATGACGGATGATTTCACCGATTATATGGATAAGCAAGTCATGGCTGTAGAAGCGGAATATGAGCGATTGGTTGACAACCTAAATACTCATGGTGTGGTTAATCTAGATCAATTAGCAGCTGATTTTGAGGAAGAATTGTTGGAAGGAGAAGCTTTGGCAGTGGGACCATAGAGTAAACTCAGTGATATTGAGTTGAAAAGTGGAGATCTTAAATCTAGTTTAGAAGACCCCCCTGCCGATTTGGTTTTGAAGCCGTTGCCCAAACATCTTAAGTATGTGTTTTTACGAGAAGGCGACAAGCTTCCATTGATTATATCTGCCAAGCTGTCTCGACTAGAAGAAATGAAGTTAATCAACGTCTTGAAGAAAAATGAGAAAGCTTTTGGTTGGCAAGTAGGACATATCCGAGGAATATCTCCTGACATCTGCATGCACAAGATCAAGACGAATGAGGGTGCAAAATGTGTACGACAGCCCCAGAGGAGGCTCAACCCTCATATGCAAGAAGTTGTTAAAAAGGAAATCATTAAACTTCTGGACATGGGAATCATTTATGCCATCGCGGATAGTGAATGGGTCTCCCCGACTCAAGTAGTTCCCAAGAAAGGTGGAATTACGATTGAGAAGAATGAGAAGGGAAGGGAAATAGCATTGAGGCTTGTCACTGGTTACCGAGTCTGCATCGATTATAGAAAGCTCAATGAGGTCACAATGAAAGATCACTTTCCCCTTCCATTCATTGACCAGATGCTTGAGCGTCTAGCGGGACACGCATTCTACTGCTTCCTAGATGGATATTCGGGATACTTCCAGATACCCATTGATCCAGCTGACCAAGAAAAGACCACCTTTACCTGCCCTTATGGTACATTCGCCTACAGGCGAATTCCATTTGGACTCTGCATTGCCCCAGCTACATTTCAAAGATGTATGCTGGCTATCTTTGACGGGCTTGTAGAAAAGTGTATGGAGATCTTTATGGATGATTTTTCGGTTTTTGGTCAGTCTTTTGATGATTGCCTTGACAATCTTGATCAAGTGTTATCCAGATGTGTGGAAAAGAACTTAGTACTCAACTGGGAAAAATGCCATTTTATGGTAGATGAGGGAATAGTTCTTGGCCACAAAATCTCAGCCAAAGGTATAGAAATTGACAGGGCAAAAGTGGAAGCTATCGAGAAGATGAGCTATCCTAAGAATGTGCGTGAAGTTAGAGGCTTTCTTGGACAAGTCGGTTTCTACAGGAGATTCATTCAAGATTTTTCCAAGATATCCAAGCCCCTGTCTACTTTACTTAAGGATGACGTTGAATTCAATTTTGATGAAAACTGCAAGCAAGCGTTTGAGGAGCTCAAGGATCGTTTAATATCTGCTCCAATTCTTATATCGCCTGACTGGAACCTACCATTTGAGCTTATGTGCGACGCATCGAACTATGCTGTTGGTGCTGTTCTAGGACAGAAGATCAAAGGGAAATTCCAGCCTATCTATTACGCCAGTCACACATTGAACCCCTCTCAAGTTAACTATACAACTACTGAAAATGAATTATTGGCCGTAGTCTTTGCTATGGACAAGTTCCGTAGTTACTTGTTAGGTGCTCAAGTGGTCGTGTGGACTGATCACGCTGCTTTGCGGTATCTGATGACTAAGAAAAAGGCTAAACCACGCCTACCGCGTTGGATACTGACCCTACAAGAGTTTGACGTTCAAATTAAGGACAAAAAAGGCAGTGAAAACATAGTGGCTGATCACGTTTCTAGAATGTTAAGCGAGGAAAAGGATGATCCAGATGATATAGACCTTTACTTTCCTCTAGAGAACATTATGCTAATAGACGGTTGTCCTCCTGATGTTCCATGGTATTCTTGCATCGTTAACTACCTTCATGCCCGATATCTTGACCCGGAAATGTCTTATCAAGAGAAGAAGAAGTTCTTCTCTGATTTGAAATATTTCGTATGGGATGAACCTTATCTTTTCAAGATCTGTAAAGACGGTTTGCTTAGAAGATGTGTTCCCGAATCTGAGCAACGGGATATTATTGAGCAATGCCACAGTGGACCCACTTGAGGTCACTTTGGTCCGTGGAAAACCGTTGCTAAGATCTTCCAATCCGGTTTCTATTGGCCTACGATTTTTAAGGATACAGAGGCTTTCTGTAAAGCTTGTGATAGGTGCCAAAGAACCGGTACTCTGACAAGGCGTTTTGACATGCCTTTGAAACCCATCCTAGAATGTGAGGTCTTTGATGTATGGGGTATCGATTTTATGGGACCTTTCCCATCATCTTGTGGTAATAAATACATCTTAGTCTGCGTAGACTACGTGTCAAAATGGGTGGAGGCTCAAGCCACTCCTCACAATGATCATAAAATGGTCATGAAATTTCTAAAAAAGAATATCTTCGTGAGGTTTGGATGTCCACGTGCCTTGATCAGTGATGAAGGGACACATTTCTGCAACCGACCCCTAGAGAAAGTGCTTGAAAAGTATGGTGTTCGTCACAAAACTGGCACACCATATCATCCGATGACTAGTGGTCAGGTTGAAAGGAGCAACCAAAGCATCAAGAAAATTCCTGGAGAAGACGGTAAACAGTCATAGGAAGGATCGGAGTTTGAAGTTGGATGATGTACTTTGGGCATACGAATCGCCTACAAAACCCCTATGGGTACATCTCCATATCAAATGGTCTATGGAAAGCCATGTTATCGCGTCGAGTTAGAGCATAGAGCTTATTGGGCTACAAAGTTTCGAACTTTGATTCCCAATCTTGTGGAAAACATCGACCGCAGTTAGCTTGCATGAGTTAGACGAATTCGACTCCAGGCCTATGAAAGTGCCAGGATTAGTAAAGATAAGATGAAACTACTCCACGATGTTAAAATTAAGAAGAGAGAATTTCAAGTCGGAGAACAAGTTCTCCTATACAATTCTAGGTTACATCTGTTTCCTGGAAAGTTGAGGACACGTTGGTCCGGTCCCTTAGAGTTTCTCCAAATCATTCCTGGAGGCGTTCTAGAACCTCACGGTTATAGCGGTAAACCGTTTCGAGTGAATGGTCAAAGGTGTAAGCACTACATTGGTGAACCTAAAGAAAAATCTTTGACTGTTCGTTGCCTCGATATCCTCGGGTGTGGTACTACACAAGTCGATGAATTTGACGTGTTTTCACCCGACCTATTTTCAGAGGATGACGGTAATAGTCAATCTGAAGAAGTTCTAGCCGGTAGTTGGGATATGGAAGAGTATTGGAGGGAGCGTCAACTGAAAAGTCATCAGAGGAATCAGAAGAAGAAAAAGTCAACCATGGGGAAGTTTAAGCGAATTTGGAAAGCTGTTAAAGATTTCACCCCATGTGTTAGATGCTGTTTCTACAGCCACACTACTGATCAGAGCTTACACGAGGTAGTGTGTGGCGAGAAAAGTCAAATGGCCCGATCCAGCCGAGCTTTAAACGGTGTCGAGCTAACGACATTAACCAAAAGCGCTACTAGGAGGCATCCTAGATATCCCTTATTATATTAGCTAAATCATGTTTATGCTGTTAGTGTTATATTTATTTAAGTTTTAGTTTAATTAAGTTTTAGTTGACTAAGTTTTTCTGTTTACATCTGTTAGTTAGTTTTCTTTTTAGATATGGATTACGGAGTTCTTCCTGAGGAGTTCCCCATCATTAGTCGGATCCCACTGATTACAGTAGCTGATGGACATGGAGGCACTATAGTCTTGCACGTAGATTTTGAGCTTAGTACCCGTACGAAGACCATCACCTATGTTCTCATTGTTCCCCGCTGTTCGGGAGGTAGTGACTTCACTACTGAGGAGCTACAGGAAGCTATAGGACGTCCATATACGGTCCCGAATGACCCTATGCCGACGGATCTAGCGCTAGTACTACGAGCTTCACATTTTAGAGGTTTAGAGGTAGCCGGAGATGACCGGGGCGTACAAGACGACTATGATTTCCCTCCCGCTATTGATATGCTTCGTCGTCTCATCCGTTTGGTGGATTGGGACGAGATTTATGCGTACTAGCGTTAGTTAGGTTTGTTTCGTCGAGCAAACGACGTAAAACAAAAGCGCTTTGTGGGAGGCAACCCTTCGTTTTCTATTTGTTTTTATTTATTTTCTAGTCACTTTATGTACTTTGTTTGATTTAAAGTTGTATTTTTGAAGTTTTAATTAAGTTTAATAAGAGATTTACTTTTGAATTTGGGTTGTATGGAAATTTATGATTTTTACACTTTTGCCTGCTGGGACGCCCTTCCAGAAGACCGGACGCCCGTCCGCTATGACCAATCCTTAGACGAAAGTCCACTACGCCTGGACGCCCGTCTGATATTTT
This sequence comes from Gentiana straminea, assembly GCA_036785695.1. NCBI lineage: Eukaryota > Viridiplantae > Streptophyta > Magnoliopsida > Gentianales > Gentianaceae > Gentiana > Gentiana straminea. Next base: position 263,166 of record JAVUPR010000109.1, read on the forward strand.
CCCTCCAAACCAGTATGTGATTTAAACTCTTGGACGAGCGTCTACTAAACTGGACGCCCGTCCAGTTCATCTGATTTTCCAGTGGACGCCCGTCCACTGAGTTGGACGAGCGTCCAACCTCTGTCTATATATACCCCTTCTTCGAGTGAACCTTCACTTTTCAGAATTTTCAAATCGCAAAACGGTTTCTCTCCCTCCTTTTGCCCTAAAGTCGTCAAATCTAAACCATTTTGAGCGATTCAAAGTGCCAGGCCGCCCTTGATCCTCTCTCTTTGATTTTCATAACCAAATCCCCCAACACACAATATTTTTGGAGAATCAGACCCCATTCAAGTCCGACTTTTCAGAGGAAAAATTCGATTTTGGAGCCCATTTTGGTGTTGTTTGGATTGATTTTCACCTCGATCAACATCTACTCGCCCTACTTGGTAAGTTAGTAACAACTTTTCTAGTTTTTATTCACGTTTTTGCGAGTTCGATCTTTGGGTTGGCTCGTTCACTTGAATATCATCTTAATTCGTTTTTTTTTTCTGGTTTTGTGTTTCTTTCTGATCTGTTATGGTGATATGGTGTGTGATGGGTGGTGAATGGGTTGTTTGGTGATGATTGTGGTTGTGGTTGTGGTTTGGTTGCTTTGAAATCCTGCTTTGGATGTTAAACGGGTATCTTGTTGTGAATTGGGGTTGTTTTGGCTTAGTCTAGTCTTGAAAATGGTTCATAAGAAAGCAGTCATGAAAAGGCATGGTAAGGAAGTGGCCCGGGAGGCGGGGAAAAAGCGAAAAGAGTTTGATCCTACCTTGGTTGATCCTAACCGGGGTGTGAGTATTCGGGAGCAACCCCCTAGAGCCACCCAAACCAGGGCAACCTTACGAGAGGAGCCAAGTTCGGATTCTGAAACGGATGAGGATGTGCCATTGGCACGGATGCCTAGGGTTCCCCGGGTTGGAGGATCATCTAGGGCTGAGGAAACCGTAGAAGCTCCATGGGCAGATGAACCGGTTGACATTAGGGTTTCCCAACCTAGGAAGAAAGCCAAAACCGTACCTCCTATGCCTTTACCTCGTAGATTCGTGAACCCTAGAGCTCACGATGTGTATAAACAACACTATTTCTCGAGAACGATGTTGATTGAGAGGGCCACTTTGGAGGCAAAGGTTGATCCCGGGTTTCTCAAGATTTTAAGGGATCGGAAATGGGAAGCCTTGATGACGATCCCGACTACACCGGTAAATGGTTCCTTAGTTCGGGAGTTTTACGCCAATTGTTCGGAAACCAACTTGGAAACGAAGGTAGTTGTGGTTCGAGGGGTCCAAGTTCCATTTACACCGGGTGTGATCAATGTGAAGTATGGGTTGGCGGCTTTTGAAGGTCGAGATTACAAGGAGGAGATTTTACACAGGCAGAGTTTGGGGCAGGATCCCTTGGAGGAGTTGAGGTTGCGAGTTTGCCCGGATGTGGCGTGGACATTGAGGCCGGGAGGCGACCGGAAGGAGTTGGTTACCACGACCTGGACGGAGGATTGGAAGGTCCAGTGTCGATTTATTCAGAGTCGGTTGTTGCCTAAGAACAACCTGACGCACTTTCATATTGGTGACCTAGGCATGTTGTATGCATTGACGTTTGGCTTGAACGTGAATGTGGGACAGGCATTATATGATGAGGTGGCTATTAATTAGAAGATCTATACCCGATGCTTGATTATCCCTCACTTGATCCACAGTCTCTGTATCGATGCCGGAGTACCTGAGTATGGAGCCGATCACAAGCCAAAGAACCCGAGGCCTATACAGAGAGAGAAGGGTAAGCCTTTGGATCAGTCTGAGTCAGGGGCACCACAGGAGCCCGGTTCATCTTCGGCACCGCCTCAATCATCTACACTTCCTGCTTTATCGCCTTTGGTCCGGATGCGGCTAAGTATGGCCAACAGTGTGCGGGACTGGTTGGAGGACATAAGGACGTCTCAGAACAACATTTTGACAATTTTGAAGTGTATGAATGACGGCCGGAAGACGAGGGATGACAGGATCTTCAGTCCAAGCCTCATTGATTTCCATTATTCTTCTGAGATTGAGCAGGCCATTGCCGATGTTCTTCACGAGTCTGAGTCGTCTGAAGAGGAGCAGCCTGATTCAGTAGACACGACTGCGGCACCACCGTCTGGACCCTCTTCCGATCCTCCGGCTGATGTTTCTCCGGCTCCGGGGCAATCTTGATTTCATTTGTCTATTTTTCGATTTGATTTGCCCTAGATGCTTTCATTGTATATTTTTCCTACTTTATACTTATATGGTTCATTGTACTTTTTGATAGTACTCCTATTTACTTTTTCCAATGGATCATGTAAGCCATAAGGCACCGGTACTTTTATTTCTACCTTGTTTCAACTTTTCGAAGTATTGGATGTTTTATCTATTGGTATTGTTCGTTTTTATTATCTCTTTCCATTCTGGTATAATTCTCCGTTTCCCCAAGATGGTTCCGTGTTTGTCAAGTCGTGCAGGTATCATTTTTCCGGTTTTGTCGAGCTACATTGTAAGGTTGCAAGTTCTACATGTCACTATGTAGGCTCCGGCCTGACCGACGATTCGAGTTTCAAGTTAAATCAGCTAAGTCTTTTCCTTTTTCTTTCGTTCTGCACAACATGAGGACATGTTGATTTTTTAAGTGTGGGGGAGGGGAATGATTCGTTATGTATCTATGCATTTGCTTAACTAGTTGTGTTTCTATGCTAAATGAGCTAAAATTTTCGAAAATTTTCGACACTTTTGTTTTTGTTTTATCCCGAGTAGGCAATTCGAATCAATGTTCGTTATTTCTATAGTCATTTAAGCTATATATCATATGTTTGATAAGTTAGTCGTTTCACCCGATATATACATTTCACGAGCCATAGTGAATGATGAGCTAATTTATACAGTTATACCCCTTTTCGATTAGTGATTTTTGATTATCTTATAAGTCATGTACTTAGTGCTACGTATATATCTTGAGATTTATGATAGTTTGTATTTAGATCCGGAGTATGTTATACCGTGAATATCTAAGGTTTGATTGTGATAAGTAACACGTAACTTCACTCGTCAAATGAAAAAGTTGAGTAAATATATGAAGAATTAATGTGTGTGTCGAAAGCTAGTCGATGATTTGAGTGCGATAGGGCATACCACGTATGTCCTATACCACTATGATGACTAAAAGCTCACGACATCGGGAGAAAAGCCGCCTCGATGATTGGAGTAAGGTAGGGTATATCTCGAATATCCTATTCGCTATGACAGGGCAATAGCTCATTCTGATGTGTGTTTTAGTGTGGAAGAAGTTAAATCAACTAATGAATTGTTATGAAATGAATATAAGACTAAGTTATCGTCTATCTTATCCCCAGTAGAAACTGATAGATATTCTGTAGGGATTATCCTCTGAGTATTTCAGAAAGGCCCTAGATATATTCGATCATCTTTTTCGGGATGTATCACGTTTGTAGGGTACATCTTATGAGTGTCATTTATTACTAGTTTACGATGGGGTATTAGCTAGTTTTTCTTTGAGTTTCTCGAGTTTGGATTTAGTGGAAGTTTTCTATGGCTATGCACACACGCACTGGTGAACTTCTGATTTATTGGATATGTGTTATGTATGTTTAGATGTCTGTTCTTTTCTCGAGCCTATTTATTGTTTTGTTTTGCTCGGGACGAGCAAAAGCTAAGTGTGGGGGAGTTGTTAAGGGTGATTTTACACGATTTACAAGGCTATATTCTATGTTAATTTCCCTCATATCTGTATTAATTCGCATAAGAAGCAAGTGTTTAATGAATATATTGAGTAAATGATATTTTAGAAGAGTTAATCGCAAAATAGGTTGATTTATGTGTTTTAATTATGATTTTATGATTATTTGGACATTATTACGTTTTGCGATGTTTTTATGTGTTATAGATACGTGTTTGATGCTCAAGAGATGATCAAAAAGAGATAAGAGTCGAAATATATGATGATAAAAGAGATAATGAAGGAATTGACAAGAAGAAAAGAGATAAAGATCAAGAAATCGAAATTCAATCATATTGAACTGGCGTCCAGGTCCCGTCCAGTGGACGGGCGTTTGCTGAAACTGAACGAGCGTCCAGGGATGGAAAGTTGATTCAGGAAGTTTGGACGCTGAGGTGGACGCTGGATGAACAAGCGTCTGATCATGACTCGGCCCGATTTGAAGTTCATATGAAGAATGGACGGGCGTTCAAGGATCTAGACAGGCGTCCGGTAGCCGACTTAGCAGAACCGACTTTATAATCTATAAATAGTCGGCTGTTTCTCCACCCAAAGGATACCATACACTCATTATTCAAAACCCTAAACCTAGGGGCGGCTTTAGGCTGCGTTTTTCTTTCTTTTGTTCCAGTTTTTATGCACTTTAGTTTAGATTAAAACTAGTTACTTTTTATGCACGGTTTATGCAAATTTGAGTTGCTGAGGATGTTCAGAAGCTAAAAGCTTCATCAAACGAGTATTGTGAAGCCATCCAACGGTTGTTGATTTCGTTCTCTTCGATTGTACTGCGAGTTTTTATTTAAAGGTTGTTTCTTATTCATGTTTATTATGTTTAATTGCTTTTACATCGGAAGATATGCATGTGTGATTGTTTATTGTTGATGGAAATCTTAATAAACCCTAGATCATCATGAATAAGAATAGAAATTCGAATCTATCATAACGGAAGTTAATAGGTTTAATTGCTAGATAATAAACATAAAATTTGTACCTTTGGTTAGAAAATGCGTTAATCTTACATCGGAAGATAATAGATTAATAGATGAACTTTCTAAGGAATTAGGGTTCATAATTAGATAAGGTGAATCACAACCTAGATAAAAACCGCAATATAATCGAGATAGGAAATCAATTCTCGTTGGATAGGTGGATCAATCCTCGTTTGCTCGTTATAAACTTGATTTAATCCTTAAAACTTGAATTTGTTTAGTTAGTTTACTTTTATTTGCATCTTAGTTTAGTTTAGTATTGAATTGGTTCGCAGCCCGTATCCTTCCTAGCTTTGGATTATATCCTCTGTCTAGTTTTATTTTCTGTTTTGTTTGGTTTTTATTCACTGTTTAGAGTAGTTTCGTGACATAGTTAAGGTTAGACAAAAGCTAGAATCACAATCGTATAGTTCCCCGTAAGATCGACCCGGCATTAACCACTATTACTACGATCCTTATACTTGAGGTTAACCGGATTATTACTTGTTTATTTTGTGTCAATAAAATCCGTGACACCGTACTTTAAAGAGAATTACAAACATTTTTTTTCGTACTTTTTTTCGTTCCCATAGAGTACTTAACTGTGTGATTTTTGATTCCTTGTACAAGGCCATTCTGGCCTCCGTTTTGCTTGCCGTTTGCACCGGTGGGCCTTATTTATCGTTCTGGTCGATATCACATCAGTACTTCATAAAGAATTACAAACGTTTTTTTTCGTAATTTTTTCGTACCCATAGAGTACTTAAGTGTGTGATTTTTGATTCCTTGTACAAGGCCATTCTGGCCTCCGTTTTGCTTGCCGTTTGCGCCGGCGTGCCTTATTTATCGTTCTGGTCGATACCACATCAATACTTCAAAGAGAATTACAAAAGTTTTTTTTCGTACTTTTTTTCGTACCCATAGAGTACTTAACTGTGTGATTTTTGATTCCTTGTACAAGGCCATTCTGGCCTCCGTTTTGCGTGCCGTTTGTGCCGGCGTGCATTATTTATCGTTTTGGTCGATATCACATCAGTACTTCAAAGAGAATTACAAACGTTTTTTTCGTACTTTTTTTCGTACCCATAGAGTACTTAACTGTGTGATTTTTGATTCCTTGTACAAGGCCATTCGGCCTCCGTTTTGCTTGCCATTTCCGCCGGCGTGGCTTATTTATCGTTCGGTCGATATCAAATCAGTACTTCAAAGAGAATTACAAACGTTTTTTTTTTCGTACTTTTTTTCGTACCCATAGAGTACTTAACTGTGTGATTTTTGATACCTTGTACAAGGCCTTTCTGGCCTCCGTTTTGCTTTCCGTTTGCGCCGGCGTGCCTTATTTATCATTCTGGTCGATATCACATCAGTACTTCAAAGAGAATTACAAACGTTTTTTTTTCGTACTCTTTTTTGTACCCATAGAGTACATAAGGTGTGATTTTTGATTCCTTGTACAAGGCCATTCTGGCCTCCGTTTTGCTTGCCGTTTGTACCGGCGTGCCATATTTATCATTCTGGTCGATAACACCTCAGTACTTCAATGAGAATTACAAACGTTTTTTTTTCGTACTTTTTTTGTACCCATAGATTACTTAACTGTGTGATTTTTGATTCCTTGTACAAGGCCATTCTGGCATCCGTTTTGCTTGCCGTTTGCGCCGGCGTGCCTTATTTATCGTTCTGTTCGATATCACATCAGTACTTCAAAGAGAATTACAAATGTTTTTTTCGTACTTTTTTCGTACCCATAGTGTACTTAACTGTGTGATTTTTGATTCCTTGTACCAGGCCATTATGGCCTCAGTTTTGCTTGCCGTTTGCGCCGGCGTGCCTTATTTATCGTTCTGGTCGATAACACATCAGTACTTCAAACAGAATTACAAACGTTTTTTTTCGTACTTTTTTTCATACACATAGAGTACTTTTTTCGTACTTGCGCCGGCGTGCCATATTTATCGTTGTGGTCGATATCAAATCAGTACTTCAAAGAGAATTACAAATGTTTTTTCGTACTTTTTTTTGTACCCATAGAGTACTTAACTGTGTGATTTTTGATTCCTTGTACAAGGCCATTCTGGCCTCCGTTTTGCTTGCCGTTTGCGCCAGCGTGCCCTATTTATCGTTCTGGTCGATTTCACATCCATACTTCAAAGAGAATTACAAACATTTTTTTTCGTACTCTTTTTTGTACCCATAGAGTACTTAACAGTGTGATTTTTGATTCTTTGTACACGGCCATTCTGGCCTCCGTTTTGCTTGCCGTTTGCACCGGCGTGCCTTATTTATCGTTCTGGTCGATAACACATCAGTACTTCAATGAGAATTACAAACATTTTTTTCATACTTTGTTTTGTACCCATAGAGTATTTAACGGTGTGATTTTTGATTCCTTGTACAAGGCCATTCTGACATCCGTTTTGCTTGACGTTTGAAACGGCGTACCTTATTATCGTTCTGGTCGATACCACATAAGTACTTCAAAGAGAATTACAAACGTTTTTTTTCGTACTCTTTTTCGTACCCATAGAGTACTTAACTGTGTGATTTTTGATTCCTTGTACAAGGCCATTCTGGCCTCCGTTTTGCATGCCGTTTGCGCCGGCGGGCCTTATTTATCGTTCTGGTCGATATCACATCAGTACTTCATAGAGAATTACAAACGTTTATTTCGTACCCATTGAGTACTTAACTGTGTTATTTTTGATTCCTTGTACAAGGCCATTATGGCCTCTGTTTTGCTTGCCGTTTGCGCCGGCGTGTCTTATTTATCGTTCTGGTCGATATCACATCAGTACTTCTAAGAGAATTGCAAACGTTTTTTTTCGTACTTTTTTCATACCCAATGATTACTTTACTATGTGATTTTTGATTCCTTGTACAAGGCCATTATGGCCTCCGTTTTTCTTGCCGTTTGCGCCGGCGTGCCTTATCTATCGTTCTGGTCGATATCACATCAGTACTTCAATGAGAATTACAAACGTTTTTTTCATACCCATAGAGTACTTATTTATCGTTCTGGTCGATATCACATCAGTACTTCAATGTGAATTACAAATGTTTTTTTCATACTTTGTTTTTTACCCATAGAGAACTTAACGGTGTGATTTTTGATTCCTTGTACAAGGCCATCATGACCTCCGTTTTGCTTGCCGTTTCCGCCGGCGTACCTTTTTTATCGTTCTGGTCGATACCACATCAGTACTTCAAAGAGAATTACAATCGTTTTTTTTCATTATTTTTTTCGTATTTTTTTCGTACCCATAGAGTACTTTACTATGTGATTTTTGATTCCTTGTACAAGGCCATTCTGGCCTCTGTTTTGCTTGCCATTTGCGCCGGCGAGCCTTATTTATCGTTCTGGTCGATATCACATCAGTACTTCAAAGAGAATTACAAACGTATTTTTCGTACTTTTTTTTCGTACCCATAGAGCACTTAACTGTGTGAGTTTGATTCCTTGTACAAGGCCATTCTGACCTCCGTTTTGCTTGCCGTTTGGGCCGGCGTGCCTTATTTATCATTCTGGTCGATATCACATCAGTACTTCAAAGAGAATTACAAATGTTTTTTTCGTACTTTTTTTCGTACCCATAGAGTTGATTCCTTGTACAAGGCCATTCTGGCCTCCGTTTTGCTTGCCGTTTGCACCGGCGTGCCTTATTTATCATTCTGGTCGATATCACATCAGTACTTCAAAGAGAATTACAAACGTTTTTTTTCGTACTCTTTTTTGTACCCATAGAGTACTTAACGGTGTGATTTTTTATTCCTTGTACAAGGTCATTCTGGCCTACGTTTTGCATGCCGTTTGCGCCAGCGAGCCTTATTTATCGTTCTGGTCGATAACACATCGGTACTTCAATGAGAATTACAAACGTTTTTTTTCGTACTTTGTTTTGTACCCATAGAGTACTTAACTGTGTGATTTTTGATTCCTTGTACATGGCCATTCTGAACTCCGTTTTGCTTGCCGTTTGCGCCGGTGTACCTTATTTATCGGTCTGGTCGATACCACATCGGTACTTCAAAGAGAATTACAAAAAAAAAATTTCATACTTTTTTTCGTACCCATAGAGTACTTAACTGTGTGATTTTTGATTCCTTGTACAAGGCCATTCTGGCCTCCGTTTTGCTTGCCGTTTGCGCCGGCGCGCCTTATTTATCGTTCTGGTCGATATCACATCAGTACTTCAAAGAGAATTACAAACATTTTTTTAATACTTTTTTTTCGTTCCCATAGAGTACTTAACTGTGTGATTTTTGATTCCTTGTACAAGGCCATTCTGGCCTCTGTTTTGCTTGCCGTTTGCGCCGGTGGTCCTTATTTATCGTTCTGGTCGATATCACATCAGTACTTCATAAATAATTACAAAAGTTTTTTTTTGTACTTTTTTTCGTACCCATAGAGTACTTAACTGTGTGATTTTTTATTCCTTGTACAAGGCCATTCTGGCCTCCGTTTTGCTTGCCGTTTGCGCCGGCGTGCCTTATTTATCGTTCTGGTCGATACCACATCTGTACTTCAAAGAGAATTACAAAAGTTTTTTTTTCGTACTTTTTTTCGTACCCATAGAGTACTTAAATGTGTGATTTTTGATTCCTTGTACAAGGCCATTCTGGGCTCCGTTTTGCGTGCCGTTTGTCCCGGCGTGCATTATTTATCGTTTTGGTCGATATCACATCTGTACTTCAAGGAGAATTACAAAAAAAAAAATTCGTACTTTTTTTCGTACCCATAGAGTACTTAACTGTGTGATTTTTGATTACTTTTACAAGGCCATTCTGGCCTCCGTTTTGCTTGCCATTTGCGCCGGCGTGCCTTATTTATAGTTCTGGTCGATATCAAATCAGTACTTCAAAGAGAATTACAAACGTTTTTTTTCGTACTTTTTTTCGTACCCATAGAGTACTTAACTGTGTGATTTTTGATTCCTTGTACAAGGCCATTCTGGCCTCCGTTTTGCTTACCGTTTGCACCGGCGTGCCTTATTTATCGTTCTGGTCGATATCACATCAGTACTTCAAAGAGAATTACAAACGTTTTTTTCGTACTCTTTTTTGTACCCATAGAGTACTTAACGGTGTGATTTTTGATTCCTTGTACAAGGTCATTCTGGCCTACGGTTTGCATGCCGTTTGCGCCAGCGAGCCTTATTTATCGTTCTGGTCGATAACACATCGGTACTTCAATGAGAATTACAAACGTTTTTTTTCGTACTTTGTTTTGTACCCATAGAGTACTTAACTGTGTGATTTTTGATTCCTTGTACATGGCCATTCTGAACTCCGTTTTGCTTGCCGTTTGCGCCGGTGTACCTTATTTATCGGTCTGGTCGATACCACATCGGTACTTCAAAGAGAATTACAAAAAAAAAATTTCATACTTTTTTTCGTACCCATAGAGTACTTAACTGTGTGATTTTTGATTCCTTGTACAAGGCCATTCTGGCCTCCGTTTTGCTTGCCGTTTGCGCCGGCGCGCCTTATTTATCGTTCTGGTCGATACCACATCTGTACTTCAAAGAGAATTACAAAAGTTTTTTTTTCGTACTTTTTTTCGTACCCATAGAGTACTTAAATGTGTGATTTTTGATTCCTTGTACAAGGCCATTCTGGGCTCCGTTTTGCGTGCCGTTTGTGCCGGCGTGCATTATTTATCGTTTTGGTCGATAACACATCCGTACTTCAAAGAGAATTACAAACGTTTTTTTTCGTACTTTTTTTCGTACCCATAGAGTACTTAACTGTGTGATTTTTGATTACTTTTACAAGGCCATTCTGGCCTCCGTTTTGCTTGCCATTTGCGCCGGCGTGCCTTATTTATAGTTCTGGTCGATATCAAATCGCACTTCAAAGAGAATTACAAACGTTTTTTTTCGTACTTTTTTTCGTACCCATAGAGTACTTAATCGTGTGATTTTTGATTCCTTGTACAAGGCCTTTCTGGCCTCCGTTTTGCTTTCCGTTTGCGCCGGCGTGCCTTGTTTATCGTTCTGGTCGATATCACATCAGTACTTCAATGAGAATTACAAACGTTTTTTTTTTGTACTCTTTTTTGTACCCATAGAGTACATAAGGTGTGATTTTTGATTCCTTGTACAAGGCCATTCTGGCCACCGTTTTGCTTGCCGTTTGTGCCGGCGTGCCATATTTATCATTCTGGTCGATAACACCTCAGTACTTCAATGAGAATTACAAACGTTTTTTTTTCGTACTTTGTTTTGTACCCATAGTGTACTTAACGGTGTGATTTTTGATTCCTTGTGCAAGGCCATTCTGACCTCTGTTTTGCTGGCCGTTTGCGACGGTGTACCTTATTTATCGTTCTGGTCGATACCACATCAGTACTTCAAAGAGAATTACAAACGTTTTTTTTCGTACTTTTTTTCGTACCCGAAGAGTAATTAACTGTGTGATTTTTGATTCCTTGTACAAGGCCATTCTGGCATCCGTTTTGCTTGCCGTTTGCGCCGGCGTGCCTTATTTATCGTTCTGGACGATATCACATCAATACTTCAAAGAGAATTAGAAAATTTTTTTCGTACTTTTTTCGTACCCATAGTGTACTTAACTGTGTGATTTTTGATTCCTTGTTCAAGGCCATTGTGGCCTCAGTTTTGCTTGCCGTTTGCGCCGGCGTGCCTTATTTATCGTTCTGGTCGATAACACATCAGTACTTCAAAGAGAATTACAAACGTTTTTTTTCGTACTTTTTTTCGTACCCGAAGAGTAATTAACTGTGTGATTTTTGATTCCTTGTACAAGGCCATTCTGGCATCCGTTTTGCTTGCCGTTTGCGCCGGCGTGCCTTATTTATCGTTCTGGACGATATCACATCAATACTTCAAAGAGAATTACAAAATTTTTTTCGTACTTTTTTCGTACCCATAGTGTACTTAACTGTGTGATTTTTGATTCCTTGTTCAAGGCCATTGTGGCCTCAGTTTTGCTTGCCGTTTGCGCCGGCGTGCCTTATTTATCGTTCTGGTCGATAACACATCAGTACTTCAAAGAGAATTACAAACGTTTTTTTTCGTACTTTTTTTCGTACTCATAGAGTACTTTTTTCGTACTTGCGCCGGCGTGCCATATTTATTGTTGTGGTCGATATCAAATCAGTACTTCAAAGAGAATTACAATCATTTTTTTCGTACTTTTTTTTGTACCCATAGAGTACTTAACTGTGTGATTTTTGATTCTTTGTACAAGGCCATTCTGGCCTCCGTTTTGCTTGCCGTTTGCGCCAGCGTGCCTTATTTATCGTTCTGGTCGATTTCACATCCATACTTCAAAGAGAATTACAAACATTTTTTTTCGTACTCTTTTTTGTACCCATAGAGTACTTAACAGTGTGATTTTTTATTCTTTTTACACGGCCATTCTGGCCTCCGTTTTGCTTGCCGTTTGCACCGGCGTGCCTCATTTATCGTTCTGGTCGATAACACATCAGTACTTCAATCAGAATTAGAAACATTTTTTTCATACTTTGTTTTGTACCCATAGAGTACTTAACAATGTGATTTTTGATTCCTTGGACAAGGCCATTCTGACCTCCGTTTTGCATGACGTTTGAAACTGCGTACCTTATTTATCGTTCTGGTCGATACATTGAGAATTACAAACGTTTTTTTCATACTTTTTTTCGTACCCATAGAGTACTAAACTGTGTGATTTTTGATTCCTTGTACAAGGCCATTCTGGCCTCCGTTTTGCATGTCGTTCACGCCGGCATGCCTTATTTATCGTTCTGGTCGATATCACATCAGTACTTCAAAGAGAATTACAGACATTTTTTCGTACTTGTTTTCATTCCCATAGAGTACTTAACTGTGTGATTTTTGATTCCTTGTACAAGGCCATTCTGGCCTCCATTTTGCTTTTCGTTTGCGCCGGCGTGCCTTATTTATCGTTCTGGTCGATAGCACATCTGTACTTCAAAGAGAATTACAAACGTTTTTTTTTCGTACTCTTTTTCGTACCCATAGAGTACTTAACGGTGTGATTTTTGATTCCTTGTACAAGGACATTCTGGCCTCCGTTTTGCTTGCCGTTTGCGCCGGCGTGCCTTATTTATCGTTCTGGTCGATATCACATCAGTACATCAAAGAGAATTACAAACGTTTTTTTCGTACTCTTTTTCGTACCCATAGAGTACTTAACGGTGTGATTTTTGATTCCTTGTACAAGGCCATTTTGGCCTCCGTTTTACTTAACGTTTGCGCCGGCGTGCCTTATTTATCGTTCTGGTTGATAACACATCAGTACTTCAAAGCGAATTACAAACATTTTTTTCGTACTTTTTTTCATACCCATAGAGTACTTAACTGTGTGATTTTTGATTCCTTGTACAAGGCCATTTTCGCCTCCGTTTTGCTTGCCGTTTGCGCCGGCGTGCCTTATTTTTCGTTCTGGCCGATATCACGTCATTACTTCAAAGAGAATTACAAACGTTTTTTTTCATACTCTTTTTCGTACCCATAGAGTATTAACGGTGTGATTTCTGATTCCTTGTACAAGGCCATTCTGGCATCCGTTTTGCTTGCCGTTTGCGCCGGCGTGCTTTATTTATCGTTCTGGTCGATATCACATCAGTACTTCAAAGAGAATTACAAACGTTTTTTTTCATACTCTTTTTCGTACCCATGGAGTACTTAACGGTGTGATTTTTGATTCCTTGTACAAGGGCATTCTGGCCTCCGTTTTGCTTGCCGTTTGCTCCAACGTGCCTTATTTATCGTTCTGGTCGATAACAAATCAGTACTTCAAAGAGAATTACAAACGTTTTTTCGTACTTTTTTTCGTACCCATAGAGTACTTAACTCGTGTGATTTTTGATTCCTTGTACAAGGCCATTCTGGCCTCCGTTTTGCTTGCCGTTTGCGCCGGCGTGCCTTATTTATCGTTCTGGTCGATAACACATCAGTACTTCAATGAGAATTACAAACTTTTTTTTTTTCGTACTTTGTTTCGTACCCATAGAGTACTTAACTGTGTGATTTTTGATTTCTTGTACAAGGCCATTCGGACCTCCGTTTTGCTTGCCGTTTGCGCCGGCGTACCTTATTTATCGTTCTGGTCGATACCACATCATTACTTCAAAGAGAATTACAAACATTTTTTTCATACTTTTTTTCGTACCCATAGAGTACTTAACTGTGTGATTTTTGATTTCTAGTACAAGGCCATTATGGTCTCCGTTTTGCTTGCCATTTGCGTCGGCGTGCCTTATTTATCGTTCTGGCCGATATCACATCAGTACTTCAAAGAGAATTACAAACATTTTTTTTCGTACCCATAGATTACTTAACTATGTGATTTTTGATTCCTTGTACAATTCCATTATGGCCTTCGTTTTGCTTGCCGTTTGCGCCGGCGTGCCTTATTTATCGTTCTGGTCGGTATCACATCGGTACTTCAAAGAGAATTACAAACGTTTTTTTCGTACTCTTTTTTGTTCCCATAGAGTACTTAACGGTGTGATTTTTGATTCCTTGTACAAGGCCATTCTGGCCACCGTTTTGCTTGCCGGTTGCGTCGGCGTGCCTTATTTATCATTCTGGTCGATAACACATCAGTATTTCAATGAGAATTACAAACGTTTTTTTTCATACTTTGTTTTGTACCCATAGAGTACTTAACGGTGTGATTTTTGATTCCTTGTACATGGCCGTTCTGACTGCCGTTTTGCTTGCCGTTTGTGCCGGTGTACCTTATTTATCGTTCTGGTCGATACCACATCAGTACTTCAAAGAGAATTTCAACTGTTTTTTTTTCGTACTTTTTTTTCGTACCCATAGAGTACTTAACTGTGTGATTTTTGATTCCTTGTACAAGGCCATTCTTGTCTCCGTTTAACTTGCCGTTTGAACCGGCGTGCCTTATTTATCGTTCTGGTCGATATCACATCAGTACTTCAAAGAGAATTACAAACGTTTTTTTCGTACTTTTTTTCGTACCCATAGAGTACTTAACTGTGTGATTTTTGATTCCTTGTACAAGGCCATTCTGGCCTCTGTTTTGCTTGCCGTTTGCGCTGGCATGCCTTATTTATCTTTCTCGTCGATATCACATTAGTACTTTAAAGAGAATTACAAACGTTTTTTTTCGTACTTATTTTTGTACCCACAGAGTACTTAACGGTGTGATTCTGGCCTCCGTTTTGCTTGCCGTTTGCGCCGGCGTGCCTTATTTATCGTTTAGGTCGATATCACATCAGTACTTCAAAGTGAATTACAAACGTTTTTTTTTTCGTAACTTTTTTGTACCCACAGAGTACTTAACGGTGTGAATTTTGATTCCTTGTACAAGGCCATTCTTACCTCCGTTTTGCTTGCCGTTTGCGACGGCGTACCTTATTTATCGTTCTGGTCGATACCACATCAGTACTTCAAAGAGAATTACAAACGTTTTTTTTCGTACCCATAGAGTACTTAACTGTGTGATTTTTGATTTCTTGTACAAGGCCATTCTGGCCTCCGTTTAACTTGCCGTTTGCTCCGGCGTGCCTTATTTATCGTTCTGGTCGATATCACATCAGTACTTCATAGAGAATTACAAACGTTTTTTTCGTACTTTTTTTCTTAACCATAGAGTACTTAACGGTGTGATTTTTGATACCTTGTACAAGGCCATTCTGGCATCCGTTTTGCTTGCCGTTTGCGCCGGCGTGCCTTATTTATCGTTCTGGTAGATATCACATCTGTACTTCAAAGAGAATTACAAACGTTTTTTTTCATACTCTTTTTCGTACTCATAGAGTACTTAACGGTGTGATTTTTGATTCTTTGTACAGGGCAATTCTGGCATCCGTTTTGCTTGGCGTTTGCTCCGACGTGCCTTATTTATCGTTCTGGTCGATAACACATCAGTACTTCAAAGAGAATTACAAACGTTTTTTCGTACTTTTTTTCGTACCCATAGAGTACTTAACTGTGTGATTTTTGATTCCTTGTACAAGGCCATTCTCGCCTCCGTTTTGCTTGCCGTTTGCGCCGGCGTGCCTTATTTATCGTTCTGTTCGATAACACATCAGTACTTCAATGAGAATTACAAACGTTTTTTTCGTACTTTGTTTCGTACCCATAGAGTACTTAATTAACTGTGTGATTTTTGATTCCTTGTACAAGGCCATTCTGACCTCCATTTTGCATGCCGTTTGCGCCGGCGTACCTTATTTATCGTTCTGGTCGATACCACATCATTACTTCAAAGAGTATTACAAACAATTTTTTCCGTACTTTTTTTCGTGCCCATAGAGTACTTAACTGTGTGATTTTTGATTTCTTGTACAAGGCCATTCTGGCCTCCGTTTTGCTTGCCGTTTGCGTCGGCGTGCCTTATTTATCATTCTGGTCGATATCACATCAGTACTTCAAAGAGAATTACAAACATTTTTTTCATACCCATAGATTACTTAACTGTGTGATTTTTGATTCCTTGTACAAGGCCATTCTGGCCTCCGTTTTGCTTGCCGTTTGCGCCGCGTGCCTTATTTATCGTTCTGGTCGATATCACATCAGTACTTCAAAGAGAATTACAAATGTTTTTTCGTACTTTTTTTCATACCCATAGAGTACTTCACTGTGTGATTTTTGATTCCTTGTACATGGCCATTATGGTCTCCGTTTTGCTTGCCATTTCCGCCGGCGTGCCTTATTTATCGTTCTAGTCGATATCACATCAGTACTTCATAGAGAATTACAAATGTTTTTTTTCGTACTCTTTTTTTTGTACCCATAGAGTACTTAACGGTGTGATTTTTGATTCCTTGTACAAGGCCATTCTGGCCTCCGTTTTGCTTGCAGGTTGCGTCGGCGTGCCTTATTTATCGTTCTGGTCGATAACACATCAGTACTTCAATGAGAATTACAATCGTTTTTTTTCATACTTTGTTTTGTACCCATAGAGTACTTAACGGTGTGATTTTTGATTCCTTGTAAATGGCCATTCTTACCTCCGTTTTGCTTGCCGTTTGCGCCGGCGTACCTTATTTATCTTTCTGGTCGATACCACATCAGTACTTCGAAGAGAATTACAAATGTTTTTTTTGTACTTTTTTTCGTACCCATAGATTACTTAACTGTGTGATTTTTGATTCCTTGTACAAGGCCATTCTGGCCTCCGTTTAACTTGCCGTTTGTGCCGGCATGCCTTATTTATCGTTCTGGTCTATATCACATCAGTACTTCAAAGTGAATTACAAAAGTTTTTTTTCGTACTTTTTTTCGTACCCATAGAGTACTTAACTGTGTGATTTTTGATTCCTTGTACAAGGCCATTCTGGCCTCCGTTTTGCTTGCCGTTTGCGCCGGCGTGCCTTATTTTTCGTTCTGGTCGATATCACATCAGAACTTCAAATAGAATTACAAACGTTTTTTTCGTACTCTTTTTTGTACCCATAGAGTACTTAACGGTGTGATTTTTGATTCCTTGTACAAGGCCATTCTGGCCTCCGTTTTGCTTGCCGTTTGCGCCGGCGTGCCTTATTTATCGTTTTGGCCGATATCACATCGTACTTTAAAGAGAATTACAAACGTTTTTTTTCATACTTATTTTTGTACCCATAGAGTACTTAACGGTGTGATTCTGGCCTCTCGTTTTGCTTGCCGTTTGCGCCGGCGTGCCTTATTTATCGTTCAGGTCGATATCACATCAGTACTTGAAAGAGAATTACAAACGTTTTTTTTTCGTACTCTTTTTCGTACCCATAGAGTACTTAACGGTGTGATTTTTGATTCCTTGTACAAGGACATTCTGGCCTCCGTTTTGCTTGCCGTTTGCGCCGGCGGGCCTTATTTATCGTTCTGGTCGATATCACATCAGTACATCAAAGAGAATTATAAACGTTTTTTTCGTACTCTTTTTCGTACCCATAGAGTACTTAACGGTGTGATTTTTGATTCCTTGTACAAGGCCATTTTGGCCTCCGTTTTGCTTAACGTTTGCGCCGGCGTGCCTTATTTATCGTTCTGGTTGATAACACATCAGTACTTCAAAGCGAATTACAAACATTTTTTTCGTACTTTTTTTCATACCCATAGAGTACTTAACTGTGTGATTTTTGATTCCTTGTACAAGGCCATTTTCGCATCCGTTTTGCTTGCCGTTTGCGCCGGCGTGCCTTATTTTTCGTTCTGGCCGATATCACGTCATTACTTCAAAGAGAATTACAAACGTTTTTTTTCATACTCTTTTTCGTACCCATAGAGTACTTAACGGTGTGATTTTTGATTCCTTGTACAAGGCCATTCTGGCATCCGTTTTGCTTGCCGTTTGCGCCGGCGTGCCTTATTTATCGTTCTGGTCGATATCACATCAGTACTTCAAAGAGAATTACAAACGTTTTTTCTCATACACTTTTTCGTACCCATAGAGTACTTAACGGTGTGATTTTTGATTCCTTGTACAAGGGCATTCTGGCCTCCGTTTTGCTTGCCGTTTGCTCCAACGTGCCTTATTTATCGTTCTGGTCGATAACAAATCAGTACTTCAAAGAGAATTACAAACGTTTTTTCGTACTTTTTTTCGTACCCATAGAGTACTTAACCGTGTGATTTTTGATTCCTTGTACAAGGCCATTCTGGCCTCCGTTTTGCTTGCCGTTTGCGCCGGCGTGCCTTATTTATCGTTCTGGTCGATAACACATCAGTACTTCAATGAGAATTACAAACGTTTTTTTTTCGTACTTTGTTTCGTACCCATAGAGTACTTAACTGTGTGATTTTTGATTTCTTGTACAAGGCCATTCGGACCTCCGTTTTGCTTGCCGTTTGCGCCGGCGTACCTTATTTATCGTTCTGGTCGATACCACATCATTACTTCAAAGAGAATTACAAACATTTTTTTCATACTTTTTTTCGTACCCATTGAGTACTTAACTGTGTGATTTTTGATTTCTAGTACAAGGCCATTATGGTCTCCGTTTTGCTTGCCATTTGCGTCGGCGTGCCTTATTTATCGTTCGGCCGATATCACATCGTACTTCAAAGAGAATTACAAACGTTTTTTTTTTTTTCGTACCCATAGATTACTTAACTATGTGATTTTTGATTCCTTGTACAAGGCCATTCGGCCTCCGTTTTGCTTGCCGTTTGCGCCGGCGTGCCTTATTTATCGTTCGGTCGGTATCACATCAGTACTTCAAAGAGAATTACAAACGTTTTTTTCGTACTCTTTTTTGTACCCATAGAGTACTTAACGGTGTGATTTTTGATTCCTTGTACAAGGCCATTCTGGCCACCGTTTTGCTTGCCGGTTGCGCCGGCGTGCCTTATTTATCGTTCTGGTCGATAACACATCAGTACTTCAATGAGAATTACAAACGTTTTTTTGCATACTTTGTTTTGTACCCATAGAGTACTTAACGGTGTGATTTTTGATTCCTTGTACATGGCCGTTCTGACTTCCGTTTTGCTTGCCGTTTGCGCCGGCGTACCTTATTTATCGTTCTGGTCGATACCACATCAGTACTTCAAAGAGAATTTCAACTGTTTTTTTTCGTACTTTTTTTTCGTACCCATAGAGTACTTAACTGTGTGATTTTTGATTCCTTGTACAAGGCCATTCTTGTCTCCGTTTAACTTGCCGTTTGAACCGGCGTGCCTTATTTATCGTTCTGGTCTATATCACATCAGCACTTCAAAGAGAATTACAAACGTTTTTTTCGTACCCATAGAGTACTTAACTGTGTGATTTTTGATTCCTTGTACAAGGCCATTCTGGCCTCCGTTTTGCTTGCCGTTTGCGCTGGCATGCCTTATTTATCTTTCTCATCGATATCACATTAGTACTTTAAAGAGAATTACAAACGTTTTTTTCGTACTTATTTTTGTACCCACAGAGTACTTAACGGTGTGATTCTGGCCTCCGTTTTGCTTGCCGTTTGCGCCGGCGTGCCTTATTTATCGTTCAGGTCGATATCACATCAGTACTTCAAAGTGAATTACAAACGTTTTTTTTTTCGTAACTTTTTTGTACCCATAGAGTACTTAACGGTGTGAATTTTGATTCCTTGTACAAGGCCATTCTTACCTCCGTTTTGCTTGCCGTTTGCGACGGCGTACCTTATTTATCGTTCTGGTCGATACCACATCAGTACTTCAAAGAGAATTACAAACGTTTTTTTTCGTACCCATAGAGTACTTAACTGTGTGATTTTTGATTCCTTGTACAATGCCATTCTGGCCTCCGTTTAACTTGCCGTTTGCTCCGGCGTGCCTTATTTATCGTTCTGGTCGATATCACATCAGTACTTCATAGAGAATTACAAACGTTTTTTTCGTACTTTTTTTTCTTAACCATAGAGTACTTAACGGTGTGATTTTTGATACCTTGTACAAGGCCATTCTGGCATCCGTTTTGCTTGCCGTTTGCGCCGGCGTGCCTTATTTATCGTTCTGGTCGATATCACATCTGTACTTCTAAGAGAATTACAAACGTTTTTTTTTCATACTCTTTTTCGTACTCATAGAGTACTTAACGGTGTGATTTTTGATTCTTTGTACAGGGCCATTCTGGCATCCGTTTTGCTTGGCGTTTGCTCCGACGTGCCTTATTTATCGTTCTGGTCGATAACACATCAGTACTTCAAAGAGAATTACAAACGTTTTTTCGTACTTTTTTTCGTACCCATAGAGTACTTAATTAACTGTGTGATTTTTGATTCCTTGTACAAGGCCATTCTGACCTCCATTTTGCATGCCGTTTGCGCCGGCGTACCTTATTTATCGTTCTGGTCGATACCATATCATTACTTCAAAGAGTATTACAAACAATTTTTTCCGTACTTTTTTTCGTGCCCATAGAGTACTTAACTGTGTGATTTTTGATTTCTTGTACAAGGCCATTCTGGCCTCCGTTTTGCTTGCCGTTTGCGTCGGCGTGCCTTATTTATCATTCTGGTCGATATCACATCAGTACTTCAAAGGGAATTACAAACATTTTTTTCATACCCATAGATTACTTAACTGTGTGATTTTTGATTCCTTGTACAAGGCCATTCTGGCTTCCGTTTTGCTTGCCGTTTGCGCCGCGTGCCTTATTTATCGTTCTGGTCGATATCACATTAGTACTTCAAAGAGAATTACAAATGTTTTTTCGTACTTTTTTTCATACCCATAGAGTACTTCACTGTGTGATTTTTGATTCCTTGTACATGGCCATTATGGTCTCCGTTTTGCTTGCCATTTCCGCCGGCGTGCCTTATTTATCGTTCTAGTCGATATCACATCAGTACTTCATAGAGAATTACAAACGTTTTTTTTCGTACTCTTTTTTTTGTACCCATAGAGTACTTAACGGTGTGATTTTTGATTCCTTGTACAAGGCCATTCTGGCCTCCGTTTTGCTTGCACGTTCCGTCGGCGTGCCTTATTTATCGTTCTGGTCGATAACACATCAGTACTTCA
The DNA here is from genome assembly GCA_036785695.1 of Gentiana straminea. Taxonomy (NCBI): domain Eukaryota; kingdom Viridiplantae; phylum Streptophyta; class Magnoliopsida; order Gentianales; family Gentianaceae; genus Gentiana; species Gentiana straminea. The sequence goes on from JAVUPR010000109.1 coordinate 284,308, forward strand.
ATGAGAATTACAATCCTTTTTTTTCATACTTTGTTTTGTACCCATAGAGTACTTAACGGTGTGATTTTTGATTCCTTGTAAATGGCCATTCTGACCTCCGTTTTGCTTGCCGTTTGCGCCGGCGTACCTTATTTATCGTTCTGGTCGATACCACATCAGTACTTCGAAGAGAATTACGAATGTTTTATTTGTACTTTTTTTCGTACCCATAGATTACTTAACTGTGTGATTTTTGATTCCTTGTACAAGGCCATTCTGGCCTCCGTTTAACTTGCCGTTTGTGCCGGCGTGCCTTATTTATCGTTCTGGTCTATATCACATCAGTACTTCAAAGTGAATTATAAAAGTTTTGTTTCGTACTTTTTTTCGTACCCATAGAGTACTTAACTGTGTGATTTTTGATTCCTTGTGAAGGCCATTCGGCCTCCGTTTTGCTTGCCGTTTGCGCCGGCGTGCCTTATTTTTCGTTCGGTCGATATCACATCAGAACTTCAAATAGAATTACAAACGTTTTTTTCGTACTCTTTTTTGTACCCATAGAGTACTTAACGGTGTGATTTTTGATTCCTTGTACAAGGCCATTCTGGCCTCCGTTTTGCTTGCCGTTTGCGCCGGCGTGCCTTATTTATCGTTTTGGCCGATATCACATCAGTACTTTAAAGAGAATTACAAACGTTTGTTTTCATACTTATTTTTGTACCCATAGAGTACTTAACGGTGTGATTCTGGCCTTTGTTTTGCTTGCCGTTTGCGCCGGCGTGCCTAATTTATCGTTCAGGTCGATATCACATCAGTACTTCAAAGTGAATTACAAACGTTTTTTTCGCAACTTTTTTGTACCCATAGAGTACTTAATGGTGTGATTCTGGCCTCCGTTTAACCTGCCGTTTGCGCCGGTGTGCCTTATTTATCGTTCTGGTCGATATCACATCAGTACTTCATAGATAATTACAAACGTTTTTTTCGTACTTTTTTTTCTTAACCATAGAGTACTTAACGGTGTGATTTTTGATACCTTGTACAAGGCCATTCTGGCATCCGTTTTGCTTGCCGTTTGCGTCGGCGTGCCTTATTTATCATTCTGGTCGATATCACATCAGTTCTTCAAAGAGAATTACAAACATTTTTTTCATACCCATAGATTACTTAACTGTGTGATTTTTGATTCCTTGTACAAGGCCATTCTGGCCTCCGTTTTGCTTGCCGTTTGCGCCGCGTGCCTTATTTATCGTTCTGGTCGATATCACATCAGTACTTCAAAGAGAATTACAAATGTTTTTTCGTACTTTTTTTTCATACCCATAGAGTACTTCAGTGTGTGATTTTTGATTCCTTGTACAAGGCCATTATGGTCTCCGTTTTGCTTGCCGTTTCCGCCGGCGTGCCTTATTTATCGTTCTAGTCGATATCACATCAGTACTTCATAGAGAATTACAAACGTTTTTTTTCGTACTCTTTTTTTTGTACCCATAGAGTACTTAACGGTGTGATTTTTGATTCCTTGTACAAGGCCATTCTGGCCTCCGTTTTGCTTGCAGGTTGCGTCGGCGTGCCTTATTTATCGTTCTGGTCGATAACACATCAGTACTTCAATGAGAATTACAAACTTTTTTTTTTCATACTTTGTTTTGTACCCATAGAGTACTTAACGGTGTGATTTTTTATTCCTTGTACATGGCCATTCTGACCTCCGTTTTGCTTGCCGTTTGCGCCGGCGTACCTTATTTATCGTTCTGGTCGATACCACATCAGTACTTCAAAGAGAATTACAAATGTTTTTTTCGTACTTTTTTTCGTACCCATAGATTACTTAACTGTGTGATTTTTGATTCCTTGTACAAGGCCATTCTGGCCTCTCGTTTAACTTGCCGTTTGTGCCGGCGTGCCTTATTTATCGTTCGGTCTATATCACATCGTACTTCAAAGTGAATTACAAAAGTTTTTTTTCGTACTTTTTTTCGTACCCATAGAGTACTTAAGCTCGTGTGATTTTTGATTCCTTGTACAAGGCCATTCTGGCCTCCGTTTTGCTTGCCGTTTGCGCCGGCGTGCCTTATTTTTCGTTCTGGTCGATATCACATCAGAACTTCAAATAGAATTACAAACGTTTTTTTCGTACTCTTTTTTGTACCCATAGAGTACTTAACGGTGTGATTTTTGATTCCTTGTACAAGGCCATTCTGGCCTCCGTTTTCCTTGCCGTTTGCGCCGGCGTGCCTTATTTATCGTTTTGGCCGATATCACATCAGTACTTCAAAGTGAATTACAAACGTTTTTTTCGTAACTTTTTTGTACCCATAGAGTACTTAACGGTGTGATTCTGGCCTCCGTTTAACCTGCCGTTTGCGCCGGTGTGCCTTATTTATCGTTCTGGTCGATATCACATCAGTACTTCATTGAGAATTACAAACGTTTTTTTCGTAATTTTTTTCTTAACCATAGAGTACTTAACGGTGTGATTTTTGATACCTTGTACAAGGCCATTCTGGCATCCGTTTTGCTTGCCGTTTGCGTCGGCGTGCCTTATTTATCGTTCTGGTCGATATCACATCTGTACTTCAAAGAGAATTACAAACGTTTTTTTTCATACTCTTTTTCGTACCCATAGAGTACTTAACGGTGTGATTTTTGATTCCTTGTACAGGGCCATTCTGGCCTCCGTTTTGCTTGCCATTTGCTCCGACGTGCCTTATTTATCGTTCTGGTCGATAACACATCAGTACTTCAAAGAGAATTACAAACGTTTTTTTGTACTTTTTTTTCGTACCCATAGAGTACTTAACTGTGTGATTTTTGATTCCTTGTACAAGGCCATTCTGAACTCCGTTTTGCATGCTGTTTGCGCCGGCGTACCTTATTTATCGTTCTGGTCGATACCACATCATTACTTCAAAGAGAATTACAAACAATTTTTTCCGTACTTTTTTTCGTACCCATAGAGTACTTAACTGTGTGAATTTTGATTTCTTGTACAAGGCCATTCTGGCCTCCGTTTTGCTTGCCGTTTGCGTCGGCGTGCCTTATTTATCATTCTGGTCGATATCACATCAGTACTTCAAAGTGAATTACAAACATTTTTTTCGTACCCATAGATTACTTAACTGTGTGATTTTTGATTCCTTGTACAAGGTCATTCTGGCATCCGTTTTGCTTGCCGTTTGCGCCGGCGTGCCTTATTTATCGTTCCGGTTGATATCACATCAGTACTTCAAAGAGAATTACACACATTTTTCGTACTTTTTTCGTACCCATAGAGTACTTAACTGTGTGATTTTTGATTCCTTGTAAAAGGCCATTCTGGCCTCCGTTTTGCTTGCCGTTTGTACCGGCGTGCTTTATTTATCGTTAGGGTCGATATCACATCAGTACTTCATAGAGAATTACAAACGTTTTCTTCGTACTCTTTTTTGTACCCATAGAGTACTTAACGGTGTGATTTTTGATTCCTTGTACAAGGCCATTCTGGCCTCCGTTTTGCTTGCCGGTTGCTTCGGCGTGCCTTATTTATCGTTCTAGTCGATAACACATCAGTACTTCAATGATAATTACAAACATTTTTTTTCATACTTTGTTTTGTACCCATAGAGTACTTAACGGTGTGATTTTTGATTCCTTGTACAAGGTCATTCTTACCTCCGTTTTGCTTGCCGTTTGTGCTGGCGTACCTTATTTATCGTTCTGGTCGATTCCACATCAGTACTTCAAAGAGAATTAAAAACTTTTTTTTCGTACTTTTTTTTCGTACCCATAGAGTACTTAATTGTGTGATTTTTGATTCCTTGTACAAGGCCATTCTGGCCTTCGTTTAACTTGCCGTTTGCGCCGGCGTGCCTTATTTATCGTTCTGGTCGATATCACATCAGTAATTCAAAGTGAATTACAAACGTTTTTTTCCGCAACTTTTTTGTACCCATATAGTACTTAATGGTGTGAATTTTGATTCCTTGTACACGGCCATTTTAGCCTACGTTTTGCTTGCCGTTTGCGCCGGCGTGCCTTATTTATCGTTCCGGTCGATATCACGTCAGTACTTCAAAGAGAATTACAAACGTTTTTTTTCGTACTTTTTTTTGTACCCATAGAGTAATTAACGGTGTGATTTTTGATACCTTGTACAAGGCCATTCTGGCATCCGTTTTGCTTGCCGTTTGCGCCGGCGTGCCTTATTTATCGTTCTGGTCGATATCACATCAGTACTTCAAAGAGAATTACAAACGTTTTTTTCATACTCTTTTTCGTACCCATAGAGTACTTAACGGTGTGATTTTTGATTCCTTGTACAAGGCCATTCTGGCCTCCGTTTTGCTTGCCGTTTGCTCCGACGTGCCTTATTTATCGTTATGGTCGATAACACATCAGTATTTCAAAGAAAATTACAAACATTTTTTTTCATATTTTTTTTGTACCCAGAGAGTACTTAACTGTGAGATTTTTGATTCCTTGTACAAGCCCATTCTGGCCTCCGTTTTGCTTGCCGTTTGCGCCGGCGTGCCTTATTTATCGTTCTGGTCGATACCACATCATTACTTCAAAGAGAATTACAAACATTTTTTTCGTACTTTTTTCGTACCCATAGAGTACTTAAGCGTGTGATTTTTTATTTCTTGTACAAGGCCATTCTGGCCTCCGTTTTGCTTGCGGTTTGCGTCGGCGTGCCTTAATTATCGTTCTGCTCGATATCACATCAGTACTTCAAAGAGAATAACAAACGCTTTTTTTCGTACCCATAGATTACTTAACTGTGATTATTGATTCCTTGTACAAGGCCATTCTGGCCTCCGTTTTGCTTGCCGTTTGCACCGGCGTTCCTTATTTATCGTTCTAGTCGATATCACATCAGTACTTCAAAGATAATTACAAACGTTTTTTTGTACTTTTTTTCATACCCATAGAGTACTAAACTGTGTGATTTTTGATTCCTTGTACAAGGCCATTCTGGCCTCCGTTTTGCTTGCCGTTTGCGCCGGCGTGCCTTATTTATCGTTCTGGTTGATATCACATCAGTACTTCATTGAGAATTACAAACGTTTTTTTTCGTACTTTTTTTTTGTACCCATAGAGTACTTAACGGTGTGATTTTTGAAGGGTACAAGGCCATTATGGCCTCCGTTTTGATTGTCGGTTGCGTCGGCATGCCTTATTTATCGTTCTGGTCGATAACACATCAATACTTCAATGAGAATTACAAACGGTGTGATTTTTGATTCCTTGTACATGGACATTCTGACCTCCGTTTTGCTTGCCGTTTGTGCCGGCGTACCTTAATTATCATTCTGGTCGATACCACATCAGTACTTCAAAGAGAATTACAAATGTTTTTTTTCGTACTTTTTTTCGTACCCATAGAGTACTTAATTGTGTGATTTTTGATTCCTTGTACAAGGCCATTCTGGCCTCCGTTTAACTTGCCATTTGCGCCGGCGTGCCTTATTTATCGTTCTGGTCGATATCACATCAGTACTTCAAAGAGAATTACAAACGTTTTTTTCATACTTTTTTTCGTACCCACAGAGTACTTAAATCGTGTGATTTTTGATTCCTTGTACAAGGCCATTCTGGCCTCCGTTTTGCTTACCGTTTGCGCCGGCGTGCCTTATTTTTCGTTCTGGTCGATGTCACATCAGTCCTTCAAAAAGAATTATAAACGTTTTTTTTCGTACTCTTTTTTGTACCCATAGAGTACTTAACGGTGTGATTTTTGTACAAGGCCATTCTGGCCTCCGTTTTGCTTACCGTTTGAGCCGGCGTGCCATATTTATCGTTCTGGTCGATATCACATCAGTACTTTAAAGAGAATTACAAACGTTTTTTCGTACTTATTTTTGTACCTATAGACTACTTAACTGTGTGATTCTGGCCTCCGTTTTGTTGCCGTTTGCGCCGGCATGCCTTATTTATCGTTCAGGTCGATATCACATCAGTACTTCAAATGAATTACAAATGTTTTTTTTCGTAACTTTTTTGTACCCATAGAGTACTTAACGGTGTGAATTTTGATTCCTTGTACAAGGCCATTCTGGCCTATGTTTTGCATGCCGTTTGCGCCGGCGTGCCTTATTTATCGTTCTGGTTGATAACACATCAGTACTTCAAAGAGAATTACAAAAAAAAAATTCATACTCTTTTTTGTACCCATAGAGTACTTAACGGTGTGATTTTTGATTCCTTGTACAAGGCCATTCTGGCCTCCGTTTTGCTTTCCGTTTGCGCCGGCGTGCCTTATTTATCGTTCTGGTCGATAACACATCAGTATTTCAATGAGAATTACAAACGTTTTTTTCGTACTCTTCTTTGTACCCATAGAGTACTTAACGGTGTGATTTTTGATTCCTTGTACATGGCCATTCGGGCCTCTGTTTTGCTTGCCATTTGTGCAGGCGTACCTTATTTATCGTTCGGGTCGATACCACATCAGTACTTCAAAGAGAATTACAAACGTTTTTTATCATACTTTTTTCGTACCCATAGAGTACTTAACTGTGTGATTTTTGATTCCTTGTACAAGGCCATTCTGGCTCTGTTTTGCTTGCCGTTTGTGCTGGCGTACCTTATTTATCGTTCTTGTCGATACCACATCAGTACTTCAAAGAGAATTACAAACTTTTTTTTCGTACTTTTTTTCGTACCCATAGAGTACTTAACTGTGTGATTTTTGATTCCTTGTACAAGGCCATTCGGACCTCCGTTTTGCTTGCCGTTTGCGCCGGCGTACCTTATTTATCATTCTGGTCGATACCATTACTTCAAAGAGAATTACAAACATTTTTTTTCGTACTTTTTTTCGTACCCATAGAGTACATAATGTGTGATTTTTGATTCCTTGTACAAGGCCATTCGGACCTCTGTTTTGCTTGCCATTTGCGCCGGCGTACCTTATTTATCGTTCTGGTCGATATCACATCAGTACTTCAAAGAGAATTACAAACGTTTTTTTCATACCCATAGAGTACTTAAATGTGTGTTTTTTGATTCCTTGTACAAGGCCATTCTTGCCTCCGTTTTGCTTGCCATTTGCGCTGGCGTGCCTTAGTTATCATTCTGGTCGATATCACATCAGTACTTCATAGAGAATTACCAACGTTTTTTTTTGTACTCATTTTTTTGTACCCATAGAGTACTTAACGGTGTGATTTTTGATTCCTTGTACAAGGCCATTCTGGGCTGCGTTTTGCTTGCCGGTTGCGTCGGCGTGCCTTATTTATCGTTCTGGTCGATAACACATCAGTACTTCAATGAGAATTACAAACGTTTTATTTCATACTTTGTTTTGTACCCACAGAGTACTTAACGGTGTGATTTTTGATTCCTTGTACATGTCCATTCAGACCTCCGTTTTGCTTGCCGTTTGCACCGGCGTACCTTTTTTATCGTTCGGGTCGATACCACATCAGTACTTCAAAGAGAATTACAAATGTTTTTTTTCGTACTTTTTTTTCGTACCCATAGAGTACTTAACTGTGTGATTTTTGATTCCTTGTACAAGGCCATTCGGCCTCCGTTTAACTTGCCGTTTGCGCCGGCGTGCCTTATTTATCGTTCGGTCTATATCACATCGTACTTCAAAGAGAATTACAAACGTTTTTTTCGTACTTTTTTTCGTACCCATAGAGTACTTAATCGTGTGATTTTTTATTCCTTGTACAAGGCCACTCGGCCTCGTTTTGCTTGCCGTTTGCGCTGGCGTGCCTTATTTTTCGTTCTGGTCGATATCACATCAGTACTTCAAATAGAATTATAAACATGTTTTTTCGTACTGTTTTTTGTTCCCATAGATTACTTAACGGTGTGATTTTTGATTACTTGTACAAGGCCATTCTGGCCTCCGTTTTGCTTGCCGTTTGCGCCGGCGTGCCTTATTTATCGTTCTGGTCGATATCACAGCAGTACTTTAAAGAGAATTACAAACGTTTTTTTTCGTACTTATTTTTGTACCCACAGATACTTAACGGTGTGATTCTTGCCTCCTTTTTGCTTGCCGTTTGCACCGGCGTGCCTTATTTATCGTTCAGGTCGATATCACATCAGTACTTCAAAGTGAATTACAAATGTTTATTTTCATAACTTTTTTTGTACCCATTGAGTACTTAACGGTGTGAATTTTGATTCCTTGTACAAGGCCATTCTGGCCTACGTTTTGCTTGCCGTTTGCGCCGGCATGCCTTATTTATCGTTCTGGTCGATAGCACGTCAGTACTTCAAAGAGAATTACAAACATTTTTTTTCGTATTTTTTGTACCCATAGAGTACTTAACGGTGTGATTTTTGATACCTTGTACAAGGTCATTCTGGCATCCGTTTTGCTTGCCGTTTGCACCGGCGTGCCATATTTATCGTTCTGGTCGATATCAAATCAGTACTTCAAAGAGAATTACAAACATTTTTTTCGTACTTTATTTCGTACCCATAAAGTACTTAACTGTGTGATTTTTGATTCCTTGTAAAAGGCCATTCTGGCCTCCGTTTTGCTTGCCGTTTGCGCCGGCGTGCCTTATTTATCGTTCTGGTCGATATCACATCAGTACTTCATAGAGAATTTCAAACGTTTTTTTGTACTCTTTGTTGTACCCAAAAAGTACTTAACGGTGTGATTTTTGATTCCTTGTACAAGGCCATTCTAGCCACCGTTTTGCTTGCCGGTTGCGTCGGCGTGCCTTATTTATCGTTCTGGTCGATAACACATCAGTACTTCAATGAGAATTACAAACGTTTTTTTTTTCATACTTTGTTTTGTACCCATAGAGTACTTAACGGTGTGATTTTTGATTCCTTGTACAAGGCCATTCTGACCTCCGTTTTGCTTGCCGTTTGCGCCGGCGTACCTTATTTATCGTTCTGGTCGATACCACATCAGTACTTCAAAGAGAATTACAAACGTTTTTTTTCGTACCCATAGAGTACTTAACTGTGTGATTTTTGATTCCTTGTACAAGGCCATTCTGGCCTCCGTTTAACTTGCCGTTTGCGCCGGCGTGCCTTATTTATCGTTCTGGTCGATATCACATTAGTACTTCAAAGAGAATTACAAACATTTTTTCGTACTATTTTTTGTAACCATGGAGTACTTAACGGTGTGATTTTTGATACCTTGTACAAGGCCATTCTGGCATCCGTTTTGCTTGTCGTTTGCACCGGCGTGCCTTATTTATCGTTCTGGTTGATATCACATAAGTACTTCAAAGAGAATTACAAACGTTTTTTTTCATACTCTTTTTCGTACCCATAGAGTACTTAACGGTGTGATTTTTGATTCCTTGTACAGGGCCATTCTGGCCTCCGTTTTGATTGCCGTTTGCTCCGACGTGCCTTATTTATAGTTCTGGTCGATAACACATCCGTACTTCAAAGAGAATTACAAACGTTTTTTTCATACTTTTTTTCGTACCCATAGAGTACATAACTATGTGATTTTTGATTTCTTTTACAAGGCCATTCTGGCCTCCGTTTTTCTTGCCATTTGCGCCGGCGTGCCTTATTTATCGTTCTGTTCGATAACACATCAGTACTTCATTAAGATTACAAACGTTTTTTTTCGTACTTTTTTCGTACCCATAGAGTACTTAACTGTGTTATTTTTGATTCCTTGTACAAGGCCATTCTGGCCTCTGTTTTGCTTGCCATTTGCGCCGGCGTGCCTTATTTATTGTTCTGGTCGATACCACATCATTACTTCAAAGAGAATTACAAACATTTTTTTCCGTACTTTTTTTCGTACCCATAGAGTACGTAACTTTGTGATTTTCGATTTCTTGTACAAGGCCATTCTGGCCTCCGTTTTGCTTGCCGGTTGCGTCGGCGTGCCTTATTTATCATTCTGGTCGATATCACATCAGTACTTCAAAGAGAATTACAAACATTTTTTTTTTGTACCCATAGATTACTTAACTGTGAGATTTTTGATTCCTTGTACAAGGCCATTCTGGCCTCCGTTTTGCTTGCCGTTTGCGCCGCGTGCCTTATTAATCGTTCTGGTCGATATCACATCAGTACTCCAAAGAGAATTACAAACATGTTTTTCGTACTTTTTTTCATACCCATAGAGTACTTAACTGTGTGATTTTTGATTCCTTGTACAAGGCCATTCTGCCCTCCGTTTTGCTTGCCGTTTGCGTCGGCGTGCCTTATTTATCGTTCTGGTCGATATCACATCAGTACTTCATAGAGAATTACAAATGTTTTTTTTCGTAATCTTTTTTTCGTACCCATAGAGTACTTAACTGTGTGATTTTTGATTCCTTGTACAAGGCCATTATGGCCTCCATTTTGCTTGCCGTTAGCTCCGGCTGGCCTTATTTAACCTTCTGTTCGATAACACATCAGTACTTCAATGAGAATTACAAACGTTTTTTTTCGTACTTTGTTTCGTACCCATAGAGTACTTAACGGTGTGATTTTTGATTCCTTGTACAAGCCCATTATGGCCTCCGTTTTGCTTACCGTTAGCGCCGGCGTGCATTATTTATCCTTCTGTTCGATAACACATCAATACTTCAATGAGAATTACAAACGTTTTTTTTCGTACTTTGTTTTGTACCCATAGAGTACTTAACTGTGTGATTTTTGATTCCTTGTACAAGACCATTCAGACCTCCGTTTTGCTTGCCGTTTGTGCCGGGGTGCTTTATTTATCGTTCTAGTCGATATCACATCAGTACTTCAAAAAGAATTACAAACATTTTTTTTTCGTTGTTTTTTCGTACCCATAGAGTACTTAACTGTGTGATTTTTGATTTCTTGTACAAGGCCATTCTGACCTCCGTTTAACTTGCCGTTTGCGCCGGCGTGCCTTATTTATCGTTTTGGTCTATATCACAGAAGTACTTTAAAGAGAATTACAAACGTTTTTTTCGTACTTATTTTTGTACCCATAGAGTACTTAACGGTGTGATTCTGGCCTCCGTTTTGCTTGCCGTTTGCGCCGGCGTGCCTTATTTATCGTTCAGGTCGATATCACATCAGTACTTCAAAGTGAATTACAAACGTCTTTTTTCGTAACTTATTTGTTCCCATAGAGTACTTAACGGTGTGAATTTTGATTCCTTGTACAAGGCCATTCTAGCCTACGTTTTGCTTGCCGTTTGCGCCGGCGTGCCTTATTTATCGTTCTGGTCGATATCACGTCAGTACTTTAAAGAGAATTACAAACATTTTTTCATACTTTTTTTTGTACCCATAGAGTACTTAACGGTGTGATTTTTGATACCTTGTACAAGGTCATTCTGGCATCCGTTTTGCTTGCCGTTTGCGCCGGCGTGCCTTATTTATCGTTCTGGTCGATATCACATCAATACTTCAAAGAGAATTATAAACATTTTTTTCGTACCCATTGAGTACTTAACTGTGTGATTTTTGATTCCTTGTAAAAGGCCATTCTGGCCTCCGTTTTGCTTGCCGTTTGTACCGGCATGCCTTATTTATCGTTCGGGTCGATATCACATCAGTACTTCAAAGAGAATTACAAATGTTTTTTTCGTACTCTTTTTTGTACCCATAGAGTACTTAACGGTGTGATTTTTGATTCCTTGTACAAGGCCATTCTGGCCTCCGTTTTGCTTGCCGGTTGCGTCGGCGTGCCTTATTTATCGTTCTAGTCGATAACACATCAGTACTTCAATGAGAATTACAAACATTTTTTTTCATACTTTGTTTTGTACCCATAGAGTACTTAACGGTGTGATTTTTGATTCCTTGTACAAGGCCATTCTTACCTCCGTTTTGCTTGCCGTTTGCACCGGCGTAACTTATTTATCGTTCTGGTCGATACCACATCAGTATTTCAAAGAGAATTACAAACTTTTTTTTCGTACTTTTTTTTCGTACCCATAGAGTACTTAACTGTGTGATTTTTGATTCCTTGTACAAGGCCATTCTGGCCTCCGTTTAACTTGCCATTTGCGCCGGCGTGCCTTATTTATCGTTCTGGTCGATATCACATCGTACTTGAAAGAGAATTACAAACGTTTTTTTCGTACTTTTTTTCGTACCCATAGAGTACTTAACCGTGTCATTTTTGATTCCTTGTACAAGGCCATTCGGCCTCCGTTTTGCTTGCCGTTTGCGCCGGCGTGCCTTATTTATCGTTCGGTCGATATCACATCGTACTTCAAAGAGAATTACAAACGTTTTTTTCGTACTCTTTTTTGTACCCATAGAGTACTTAACGGTGTGATTTTTGATTCCTTGTACAAGGCCATTCTGGCCTCCGTTTTGCTTGCTGTTTGCGCCGGCGTGCCTTATTTATCGTTCTGGTCGATATCACATCAGTACTTCAAAGAGAATTACAAACGTTTTTTCGTACTCTTTTTTGTACCCATAGAGTACTTAACGGAGTGATTTTTGATTCCTTGTACAAGGCTATTCTGGCCTGCGTTTTGCTTGCCGTTTGTGCCGGCGTGCCTTATTTATCGTTCTGGTCGATATCACATCAGTACTTCAAATAGAATTACAAACGTTTTTTTCGTACTTATTTTTGTACCCATAGAGTACTTAACGGTGTGATTCTGGCCTCCGTTTTGCTTGCCGTTTGCGCCGGCGTTCCTTATTTATCGTTCTGGTCGATATCACATCATTACTTCAAAGTGAATTACAAACGTTTTTTTCCGCAACTTTTCTGTACCCATAGAGTACTTAACGGTGTGAAAATTTTGATTCCTTGTACGAGGCCATTTTAGCCTACGTTTTGCTTGCCGTTTGCGCCGGCGTGCCTTATTTATCGTTCTGGTCGATATCACGTCAGTACTTCAAACATTTTTTTTCGTACTTTTTTTTGTACCCATAGAGTACTTAACGGTGTGATTTTTGATAACTTGTACAAGTCCATTCTGGCATCCGTTTTGCTTGCCGTTTGCGCCGGCGTTCCTTATTTATCGTTCTGGTCGATATCACATCAGTTCTTCAAAGAGAATTACAAACGTTTTTTTTCATACTCTTTTTCGTACCCATAGAGTACTTAACGGTGTGATGTTTGATTCCTTGTACAAGGCCATTCTGGCCTCCGTTTTGCTTGCCGTTTGCTCCGACGTGCCTTATTTATCGTTCTGGTCGATAACACATCAGTACTTCAAAGAGAATTACAAACGTTTTTTTTCATACTTTTTTTGTACCCATAGAGTACTTAACTGTGCGATTTTTGATTCATTGTACCAGGCCATTCTGGCCTCCGTTTTGCTTGCCGTTTGCGCCGGCGTGCCTTATTTTTCGTTCTGGTCGATAACACATCAGTACTTCATTGAGAATTACAAACATTTTTTTTCATACTTTTTTTCGTACCCATAGAGTACTTAACTGTGTGATTTTTTATTTCTTGTACAAGGCCATTCTGGCCTCCGTTTTGCTTGCCGTTTGCGTCGGCGTGCCTTATTTATCGTTCTGGTCGATATCACATTAGTACTTCAAAGAGAATTACAAACATTTTTATCGTACTTTTTTTTCATACCCATAGAGTACTTAACTGTGTGATTTTTGATTCCTTGTACAAGGCCATTCTGGCCTCCGTTTTGCTTGCCGTTTGCGCCGGCGTGCCTTATTTATCGTTCTGGTTGATATCACATCAGTACTTCATAGAGAATTATAAACGTTTTTTTCGTACTCTTTTTTGTACCCACAGAGTACTTAACGGTGTGATTTTTGTACAAGGCCATTCTGGCCTCTGTTTTGCTTACCGTTTGCACCGGCGTGCCATATTTATCGTTCTGGTCGATATCACATCAGTACTTTAAAGAGAATTACAAACGTTTTTTTCGTACTTATTTTTGTACCTATAGACTACTTAATTGTGTGATTCTGGCCTCCGTTTTGCTTGCCGTTTGCGCCGGCATGCCTTATTTATCGTTCAGGTCGATATCACATCAGTACTTCAAAGTGAATTACAAACGTTTTTTTTCGTAACTTTTTTGTACCCATAGAGCACTTAACGGTGTGAATTTTGATTCCTTGTACAAGGCCATGGCCTATGTTTTGCTTGCCGTTTGCGCCGGCGTGCCTTATTTATCGTTCTGGTCGATAACACATCAGTACTTCAAAGATAATTACAAACATTTTTTTCGTACTCTTTTTTGTACCCATAGAGTACTTTACGGTGTGATTTTTGATTCCTTGTACAAGGCCATTCTGGCCTCCGTTTTGCTTGCCGTTTGCGCCGGCGTGCCTTATTTATCGTTCTGGTCGATAACACATCAGTATTTCAATGAGAATTACAAACGTTTTTTTTGTACTCTTCTTTGTACCCATAGAGTACTTAACGGTGTGACTTTTGATTCCTTGTACAAGGCCATTCTGGCCTCTGTTTTGCTTGCCATTTTTGCCGGCGTACCTTATTTATCGTTCTTGTCGATACCACATCAGTACTTCAAAGAGAATTACAAACGTTTTTTTTCATACTTTTTTCGTACCCATAGAGTACTTAACCGTGTGATTTTTGATTCCTTGTACAAGGCCATTCTGGCCTCTGTTTTGCTTGCCGTTTGTGCCGGCGTACCTTATTTATCATTCTTGTCGATACCACATCAGTACTTCAAAGAGAATTACAAACTTTTTTTTTCGTACTTTTTTTCGTACCCATAGAGTACTTAACTGAGTGATTTTTGATTCCTTGTACAAGGCCATTCGGACCTCCGTTTTGCTTGCCGTTTGTGCCGGCGTACCTTATTTATAGTTCTGGTCGATACCACATCTTTACTTCAAAGAGAGTTACAAACATTTTTTTTCGTACTTTTTTTCGTACCCATAGAGTACATAACTGTGTGATTTTTGATTCCTTGTACAAGGCCATTCGGACCTCTGTTTTGCTTGCCGTTTGCGCCGGCGTACCTTATTTATCGTTCTGGTCGATATCACATCAGTACTTCAAAGAGAATTACAGGATACAATCAGCTCATGGTAAAACTTCATATGGGTTCGATGTACTTTAATCTTCAACAAGTGGACCAGCATTCAATGCGGGTCGAAGCATCTGGTTGCCCGGCTGGTTAAATGCAATTAATGAAAATAGTAATTCATTATTCTTAACAATAGGTCCTGGAGACTTTTTGGTTCATCATGCCATTGCTCTGGGTTTACATACAACTACATTGATCCTAGTAAAAGGTGCTTTAGATGCACGCGTTTTTTCATACCCATAGAGTACTTGACTGTGTGTTTTTTGATTCCTTGTACAAGGCCATTCTTGCCTCCGTTTTGCTTGCCATTTGCGCCGGCGTGCCTTAGTTATCGTTCTGGTCGATATCAAATCAGTACTTCATAGAGAATTACCAACGTTTTTTTTCGTACTCTTTTTTTTTGTACCCATAGAGTACTTAACGGTGTGATTTTTGATTCTTTGTATAAGGCCATTCTGGCCTGCGTTTTGCTTGCCGGTTGCGTCGGCGTGCCTTATTTATCGTTCTGGTCGATAACACATCAGTACTTCAATGAGAATTACAAACGTTTTATTTCATACTTTGTTTTGTACCCATAGAGTACTTAACGGTGTGATTTTTGATTCCTTGTACATGTCCATTCAGACCTCCGTTTTGCTTGCCGTTTACACCGGCGTACCTTATTTATCATTCGGGTCGATACCACATCAGTACTTCAAAGAGAATTACAAATGTTTTTTTTCGTACCTTTTTTTCGTACCCATAGAGTACTTAACTGTGTGATTTTTGATTCCTTGTACAAGGCCATTCTCGCCTCCGTTTAACTTGCCGTTTGCGCCGGCGTGCCTTATTTATCATTCTGGTCTATATCACATCAGTACTTCAAAGAGAATTACAAACGTTTTTTCGTACCCATAGAGAACTTAACTGTGTGATTTTTTTATTCCTTGTACAAGGCCATTCTGGCTTCCGTTTTGCTTTCCGTTTGCGCCGGCGTGCCTTATTTTTCGTTCTGGTCGATCACATCAGTACTTCAAATATAATTACAAACATTTTTTTTCGTACTCTTTTTTGTACCCATAGAGTACTTAACGGTGTGATTTTTGATTACTTGTACAAGGCCATTATGGCCTCCGTTTTGCTTGCCGTTTGCGCCGGCGTGCCTTATTTATCGTTCTGGTCGATATCACATCAGTACATTATAGAGAATTACAAACGTTTTTTTTCGTACTTATTTTTGTACCCACAGAGTACTTAACGGTGTGATTCTAGCCTCCGTTTTGCTTGCCGTTTGCACCGGCGTGCCTTATTTATCGTTCAGGTCGATATCACATCAGTACTTCAAAGTGAATTACAAAAGTTTATTTTCGTAACTTTTTTGTACCCATAGAGTACTTAACGGTGTGAATTTTGATTCCTTGTACAAGGCCATTCTGGCCTACGTTTTGCTTGCCGTTTGCGCCGGCGTGCCTTATTTATCGTTCTGGTCGATAGCACGTCAGTACTTCAAAGAGAACTACAAACATTTTTTTTCGTACTTTTTTTTGTACCCATAGAGTACTTAACGGTGTGATTTTTGATACCTTGTACAAGGCCATTCTGGCATCCGTTTTGCTTGCCGTTTGCACCGGCGTGCCATATTTATCGTTCTGGTCGATATCACATCAGTACTTCAAAGAGAATTACAAACATTTTTTTCGTACTTTATTTCGTACCCGTAGAGTACTTAACTGTGTGATTTTTGATTCCTTGTAAAAGGCCATTCTGGCCTCCGTTTTGCTTGCCGTTTGCACCGGATTGCGTTATTTATCGTTCTGGTCGATATCACATCAGAACTTCATAGAGAATTTCAAAAGTTTTTTGTACTCTTTTTTGTACCCATAGAGTACTTAACGGTGTGATTTTTGATTCCTTGTACAAGGCCATTCTGGCCTCCGTTTTGCTTGCCGGTTGCGTCGGCGTGCCTTATTTTTCGTTTTGGTCGATAACACATCAGTACTTCAATGAGAATTACAAACGTTTTTTTTCATACTTTGTTTTGTACCCATAGAGTACTTAACGGTGTAATTTTTGATTCCTTGTACAAGGCCATTCTTACCTCCGTTTTGCTTGCCGTTTGCGCCGGCGTGCCTTATTTATCGTTCTGGTCGATACCACATCAGTACTTCAAAGAGAATTACAAACGTTTTTTTTCGTACCCATAGAGTACTTAACTGTGTGATTTTTGATTCCTTGTACAAGGCCATTCTGGCCTCTGTTTAACTTGCCGTTTGCACCGGCGTGCCTTATTTATCGTTCTAGTCGATATCACATTAGTAATTCAAAGAGATTTACAAAGGTTTTTTCGTACTATTTTTCGTAACCATGGAGTACTTAACGGTGTGATTTTTGATACCTTGTACAAGGCTATTCTGGCATCCGTTTTGCTAGCCGTTTGCGCCGGTGTGCCTTATTTATCGTTCTGGTCAATATCACATCAGTACTTCAAAGAGAATTACAAACGTTTTTTTCATACTCTTTTCCGTACCCATAGAGTACTTAACGGTGTGATTTTTGATTCCTTGTACAGGGCCATTCTGGCCTCCGTTTTGATTGCCGTTTGCTCCGACGTGCCTTATTTATAGTTCTGGTCGATAACACATCCGTACTTCAAAGAGAATTACAAATGTTTTTTTTCGTACCCATAGAGTACTTAACTGTGTGATTTTTGATTCCTTGTACAAGGCCATTCTGGCCTCCGTTTTGCTTCCCGTTTGCGCCAGCGTGCCTTATTTATCGTTCTGTTCGATAAAACATCAATACTTCTATAAGAATTACAAACGTTTTTTTTCGTACTTTGTTTCGTACCCATAGAGAACTTAACTGTGTGATTTTTGATTCCTTGTACAAGGCCATTCTGACCTCCGTTTTGCTTGCCGTTTGCGCCGGCGTACCGTATTTATCGTTCTGGTCGATACCACATCATTACTTCAAAGAGAATTACAAACATTTTTTTCCGTACATTTTTTCGTACCCATAGATTACTTAACTGTGTGATTTTTGATTCCTTGTAAAAGGCCATTCTGGCCTCCATTTTGCTTGCCGTTTGCGCCGGCGTACCTTATTTATCGTTCTGGTCGATACCACATCAGTACTTCAAAGAGAATTACAAACGTTTTTTTCGTACCCATAGAGTACTTAACTGTGTGATTTTTGATTCCTTGTACAAGGCCATTCGGCCTCCGTTTTTGCCGTTTGCGCCGGCGTGCCTTATTTATCGTTCGGTCTATATCACATCGTACTTCAAAGAGAATTACAAACGTTTTTTCGTACCCATAGAGTACTTAACTGTGTGATTTTTTATTCCTTGTACAAGGCCATTCTGGCTTCCGTTTTGCTTGCCGTTTGCGCCGGCGTGCCTTATTTTTCGTTCTGGTCGATATCACATCAGTACTTCAAATATAATTACAAACATTTTTTTTCGTACTCTTTTTTGTACCCATAGAGTACTTAACGGTGTGATTTTTGATTACTTGTACAATGCCATTATGGCCTCCGTTTTGCTTGCCGTTTGCGCCGGCGTGCCTTATTTATCGTTCTGGTCGATATCACATCAGTACTTTAAAGAGAATTACAAATGTTTTTTTTCGTACTTATTTTTGTACCCATAGAGTACTTAACGGTGTGATTCTAGCCTCCGTTTTGCTTGCCGTTTGCACCGGCGTGCCTTATTTATCGTTCTGGTCGATATCACATCAGTACTTCAAAGTGAATAACAAAAGTTTATTTTCGTAACTTTTTTGTACCCATAGAGTACTTAACGGTGTGAATTTTGATTCCTTGTACAAGGCCATTCTGGCCTCCGTTTTGCTTGCCGTTTGCGCCGGCGTGCCTTATTTATCGTTCTGGTCGATAGCACGTCAGTGCTTCAAAGAGAATTACAAACATTTTTTTTCGTACTTTTTTTTGTACCCATAGAGTACTTAACGGTGTGATTTTTGATACCTTGTACAAAGCCATTCTGGCATCCGTTTTCCTTGCCGTTTGCACCGGCGTGCCATATTTATCGTTCTGGTCGATATCACATCAGTACTTCAAAGAGAATTACAAACATTTTTTTCGTACTTTATTTCGTACCCGTAGAGTACTTAACTGTGTGATTTTTGTTTCCTTGTAAAAGGCCATTATGGCCTCCGTTTTGCTTGCCGTTTGCGCCTGAGTGCCTTATTTATCGTTCTGGTCGATATCACATCAGTACTTCATAGAGAATTTCAAACGTTTTTTGCACTCTTTTTTGTACCCATGGAGTACTTAACGGTGTGATTTTTGATTCCTTGTACAAGGCCATTCTGGCCTCCGTTTTGCTTGCCGGTTGCGTCGGCGTGCCTTATTTTTCGTTCTGGTCGATAAGACATCAGTACTTCAATGAGAATTACAAACGTTTTTTTTCATACTTTGTTTTGTATCCATAGAGTACTTAACGGTGTAATTTTTGATTCCTTGTACAAGGCCATTCTTACCTCCGTTTTGCTTGCCGTTTGCGCCGGCGTACCTTATTTATCGTTCTGGTCGATACCACATCAGTACTTCAAAGAGAATTACAAATGTTTTTTTCGTACCCATAGAGTACTTAACTGTGTGATTTTTGATTCCTTGTACAAGGCCATTCTGGCCTCCGTTTAACTTGCCGTTTGCGCCGGCGTGCCTTATTTATCGTTCTGGTCGATATCACATTAGTAATTCAAAGAGATTTACAAACGTTTTTTCGTACTATTTTTCGTAACCATGGTGTACTTAACGGTGTGATTTTTGATACCTTGTACAAGGCTATTCTGGCATCCGTTTTGCTTGCCGTTTGCGCCGGCGTGCCTTATTTATCGTTCTGGTCGATATCACATCAGTACTTCAAAGAGAATTACAAACGTTTTTTTTCATACTCTTTTTCGTACCCGTAGAGTACTTAACGGTGTGATTTTTGATTCCTTGTACAGGGCCATTCTGGCCTCCGTTTTGATTGCCGTTTGCTCCGACGTGCCTTATTTATAGTTCTGGTCGATAACACATCCGTACTTCAAAGAGAATTACAAACACATTTTTTCGTACTTTTCTTCGTACCCATAGAGTACTTAACTATGTGATTTTTGATTCCTTGTACAAGGCCATTCTGGCCTCTGTTTTGCTTGCCGTTTGCGCCGGCGTGCATTATTTATCGTTCTGTTCGATAAAACATCAGTACTTCTATAAGAATTACAAACGTTTTTTTTCATACTTTGTTTCGTACCCATAGAGTACTTAACTGTGTGATTTTTGATTCCTTGTACAAGGCCATTCTGACCTCCGTTTTGCTTGCCGTTTGAGCCGGCGTACCTTATTTATCGTTCTGGTCGATACCACATCATTACTTCAAAGAGAATTACAAACATTTTTTTCCGTACTTTTTTTCGTACCCATAGATTACTTAACTGTGTGATTTTTTATTCCTTGTACAAGGCCATTCTGGCCTCCGTTTTGCGTTCCGTTTGCGCCGCGTGCCTTATTTATGGTTCTGGTCGATATCACATCAGTACTTCAAAGAGAATTACAAACGTTTTTTGCGTACTTTTTTTCATACCCATAGAGTACTTAACTGTGTGATTTTTGATTCCTTGTACAAGGCCATTATGGCCTCCGTTTTGCTTGCCGTTTGCGCCGGCTTGCCTTATTTATCGTTCTGGTCGATATCACATCAGTACTTCATAGAGAATTACAAATGTTTTTTTTCGTACTTTTTTTTCCGTACCCATAGAGTACTTAACAGTGTGATTTTTGATTCCTTGTACAAGGCCATTATGGCCTCCGTTTTGCTTGACGTTTGCGCCGGCTTGCCTTATTTATCGTTCTGGTCGATATCACATCAGTACTTAATAGAGAATTACAAATGTTTTTTTTCGTACTCTTTTTTTCGTACCCATAGAGTACTTAACTGTGTGATTTTTGATTCCTGCGCCGGCGTGCCTTATCGTTCTGGTCGATATCACATCAGTACTTCAAAGAGAATTACAAATGTTTTTTTTCATACTTATTTTTGTACCCATAGAGTACTTAACGGTGTGATTCTGGCCTCCGTTTTGCTTGCCATGTGCGCCGGCGTGCCTTATTAATCGTTCTGGTCGATATCACATCAGTACTTCAAAGACAATTACAAATGTTTTTTTTGTACTCTTTTTTGTACCCATAGAGTACTTATCGGTGTGATTTTTGATACCTTGTACAAGGCCATTCTGGCCACCGTTTTGCATGCGTTTGCGCCGGCGTGCCGAATTTATCGTTCTGGTCGATATCACATCAGTACTTCAAAGAGAATTACAAACGTTTTTTTTCGTACTCTTCTTTGTACTCATAGAGTACTTAACGGTGTGATTTTTGATTCCTTGTACAAGGCCATTCTGGCCTCTATTTTTCTTGCCGTTTGCGCCGGAGTGCCTTATTTATCGTTCTGGTCGATATCACATCAGTACTTCAAAGAGAATTACAAACGTTTTTCTTCATGCTTATTTTGTTTCCCATAGAGTACTTAACGGTGTGATTCTGGCCTCCGTTTTGCTTGCCATGTGCGCCGGCGTGCCTTATTTATCGTTCTGGTCGATATCACATCAGTACTTCAAAGACAATTACAAACATTTTTTTTCGTACTTTTTTTTGTACCCATAGTGTACTTAACGGTGTGATTTTTGATACCTTGGCAAGGCCATTCTGGCCTCCGTTTTGCTTGCCGTTTGCACCGGCGTGCCTTATTTATCGTTATGGTCGATATCACATCAGTACTTCTAAGATAATTACAAACGTTTTTTTCGTAATTATTTTTGTACCCATAGAGTACTTAACGGTGTGATTCTTGCATCCGTTTTGCTTGCCGTTTGCGCCGGCGTGCCTTATTTATCGTTCTGGTCGATATCACATCAGTTCTTCAAAGAGAATTACAAACGTTTTTTTGCGTACCCATAGAGTACTTAACGGTGTGAATTTTGATTCCTTGTACAAGGCCATTCTGGCCTCCGTTTTGCTTTCCGTTTGCGCCGGCGTGCATTATTTATCGTTCTGGTCGATATCACATCAGTACTTCAAAGAGAATTACAAACGTTTTTTCGTACTTTTTTCGTACCCATTGAGTACTTAACATTGTACTTTTTGATTCCTTGTACAAGGCCATTATGGCCTCCGTTTTGCTTGCCGTTTGCGCCGGCGTGCCTTATTTATCGTTCTGGTCGATATCACATCAGTATTTCAAAGAGAATTACAAACGTTTTTTTCGTACTTTTTTGTACCCAAAGAGTACTTAACTGTGTGATTTTTGATTCCTTGTACAAGGCCATTCTGGCCACCATTTTGCTTGCCGTTTGCGCCGGCGTGCCTTATTTATCGTTCTGGTCGATATCACATCAGTACTTCAAAGGCAATTACAAACGTTTTTTTTCGTACTCTTTTTTGAACCCATAGAGTACTTAACGGTGTTATTTTTTATTCCTTGTACATTCACATTCTGGCCTCCGTTTTGCTTGCCTGCGTGCCTTAATTATCGTTCTGATCGATATCACATCAGTGCTTCAAAGAGAATTACAAACATTTTTTTTCATACTGATTTTTGTACCCATAGAGTACTTAACGGTGTGATTCTGGCCTCCGTTTTGCTTGCCGTTTGAGCCGGCGTGCCTTATTTATCGTTCTGGTCGATATCACATCAGTACTTCAAAGAGATTTACAAATGTTTTTTTTCGTACTCTTTTTTGTACCCATAGAGTACTTAACGTTGTGATTTTTGATTCCTTGTACAACGCCATTCTGGCCTCCGTTTTGCTTGCCGTTTGCGCCGGCGTGCCTTATTTATCGTTCGGGTCGATAACACATCAGTACTTCAATGAGAATTACAAACGTTTTTTTCATACTTTGTTTCGTACCCATAGAGTACTTAACGGTGTGATTTTTGATTCCTTGTACAAAGCCATTCTGACCTCCATTTTGCTTGCCGTTTGTGCCGGCGTGCCTTATTTATCGTTCTGGTCGATATCACATCGTACTTTAAGAGAATTACAAACGTTTTTTTTCGTAATTATTTTTGTACCCATAGAGTACTTAACGGTGTGATTCTGGCATCCGTTTTGCTTGCCGTTTGCGCCGGCGTGCGTTATTTATCGTTCTGGTCGATATCACATCAGTACTTCAAAGAGAATTACAAACGTTTTTTTTCGTACCCATAGAGTACTTAACGGTGTGAATTTTGATTCCTTGTACAAGGCCATTCTGGCCTCCGTTTTGCTTGCCGTTTGCGCCGGCGTGCCTTATTTATCGTTTTGGTCGATATCACATCAGTACTTCAAAGAGAATTTCAAACTTTTTTTTTCGTACTTTTTTTGTACCATAGAGTACTTAACGGTCGATTTTTGATACCTTGTACAAGGCCATTCTGGCCTCCGTTTTGCTTGCCATTTGTGCCGGCGTGCCTTATTTATCGTTCTGGTAGATATCACGTCAGTACTTCAAAGAGAATTTCAAACATTTTTTTCATACTTTTTTTTGTACCGATTGAGTACTTAACGGTGTGGTTTTTGATACCTTGTACAAGGCCATTCTGGCCTCCGTTTTGCTTGTCATTTGCGCCGGCGTGCCTTATTTATCGTTCTGGTCGATAACACATCAGTACATCAATGAGAATTACAAACGTTTTTTTTTCATACTTTGTTTTGTAACCATAGAGTACTTAACGGTGTGATTTTTGATACATTGTACAAGGCCATTCTGGCCTCCGTTTTGCTTGCCGTTTGCGCCGGCAAACCTTATTTATCGTTCTGGTCGATATCACATCAGTACTTCAAAGAGAATTACAAACGTTTTTTTTCGTACTCTTTTTTGTACCCATAGAGTACTTAACGGTGTGATATTTGATTCCTTGTACAAGGCGATTCTGGCCTCCGTTTTGCTTGCCGTTTGCGCCGGCGTGCCTTATTTATCGTTCTGGTCGATATCACATCAGTAATTCAAAGAGAATTACAAACGTTTTTTTTCATACTCTTTTTTGTACTCATAGAGTACTTAACGGTGTGATTTTTGATTCCTTGTACAAGGCCATTCTTGCCTCCGTTTTGCATGCCGTTTGCGCCGGCGTGCCTAATTTATCGTTCTGGTCGATATCACATCAGTACTTCAAAGAGAATTACAAACGTTTTTTTTCGTACTCTTTTTTGTACTCATAGAGTACTTAACGGTGTGATTTTTGATTCCTTGTACAAGGCCATTCTGGCCTCCGTTTTTCTTGCCGTTTGCGCCGGCGTGCCTTATTTATCGTTCTGGTCGATATCACATCAGTACTTCAAAGAGAATTACAAACGTTTTTTTTCGTACTTTTTTTTTCATACTTATTTTTGTACCCATAGAGTACTTAACGGTGTGATTTTTTCGGCCTCCGTTTTGCTTGCCATGTGCGCCGGCGTGCCTTATTTATCGTTCGGTCGATATCACATCAGTACTTCAAAGACAATTACAAATGTTTTTTTCATACTCTGTTTTGTACCCATAGAGTACTTAACGGTGTGATTTTTGATACCTTGTACAAGGCCATTTTGATGCCGTTTTTTTTATCGTACTTTTGTTTGTACCAATTACAAAGTAGTAGAGTACTTAACGGTGTGATTTTTGATACCTTGTACAAGGCCATTCGGCCTCCGTTTTGCTTGCCGTTTGCGCCGGCGTGCCTTATTTATCGTTCTGGTCGATATCACATCAGTACTTCAAAGAGAATTACAAACGTTTTTTCGTACTTTTTTCGTACCCATTGAGTACTTAACATTGTACTTTTTGATTCCTTGTACAAGGCCATTATGGCCTCCGTTTTGCTTGCCGTTTGCACCGGCGTGCCTTATTTATCGTTCGGTCGATATCACATCGTATTTCAAAGAGAATTACAAACGTTTTTTTTTTTCGTACTTTTTTTGTACCCATAGAGTACTTAACGTGTGATTTTTGATTCCTTGTACAAGGCCATTCGGCCTCCGTTTTGCTTGCCGTTTGCGCCGGCGTGCCTTATTTATCGTTCTGGTCGATATCACATCAGTACTTCAAAGACAATTACAAACGTTTTTTTTCGTACTCTTTTTTGAACCCATAGAGTACTTAACGTTTTATTCCTTGTACATTGTCATTCTGGTCTCCGTTTTGCTTGCCTGCGTGCCTTATTTATCGTTCTGGTCGATATCACATCAGTGCTTCAAAGAGAATTACAAACATTTTTTTTCATACTGATTTTTGTACCCATAGAGTACTTAACGGTGTGATTCTGGCCTCCGTTTTGCTTGCCGTTTGCGCCGGCGTGCCTTATTTATCGTTCTGGTCGATATCACATCAGTACTTCAAAGAGAATTACAAATTTTTTTTTCGTACTCTTTTTTGTACCCATAGAGTACTTAACGTTGTGATTTTTGATTCCTTGTACAACGCCATTCTGGCCTCCGTTTTGCTTGCCGTTTGCGCCGGCGTACTTTATTTATCGTTCTGGTCGATAACACATCAGTACTTCAATGAGAATTACAAACGTTTTTTTTGTACTTTGTTTCGTACCCATAGAGTACTTAACGGTGTGATTTTTGATTCCTTGTACAAAGCCATTCTGACCTCCGTTTTGCTTGCCGTTTGTGCCGGCGTGCCTTATTTATCGTTCTGGTCGATATCACATCGCATACTTCTAAGAGAATTACAAACGTTTTTTTCGTACTTTTTTTCGTACCCATTGAGTACTTAACATTGTACTTTTTGATTCCTTGTACAAGGCCATTCTGGCCTCCGTTTTTCTTGCCGTTTGCGCCGGCATGCCTTATTTATCGTTCTGGTCGATATCACATCAGTATTTCAAAGAGAATTACAAACGTTTTTTTCGTACTTTTTTTGTACCCATAGAGTACTTAACTGTGTGATTTTTGATTCCTTGTACAAGGCCATTCTGGCCTCCGTTTTGCTTGCCGTTTGCACCGGCGTGCCTTATTTATCGTTCTGGTCGATATCACGTCGGTACATCAAAGAGAATTACAAACATTTTTTTTGGTACTTTTGTTTGTCCCAATAGAGTACTTAACGGTGTGATTTTTGATACCTTGTACAAGGCCATTCTGGCCTCCGTTTTGCTTGCCGTTTGCGCCGGCGTGCCTTATTTATCGTTCTGGTCGATATCACGTCAGTACTTCAAAGTGAATTACAAACATTTTTTTTCGTACTTTTTTTTGTACCCATAGTGTACTTAACGGTGTGATTTTTGATACCTTGGCAAGGCCATTCTGGCCTCCGTTTTGCTTGCTGTTTGCACCGGCATGCCTTATTTATCGTTCTGGTCGATATCACATCAGTACTTCTAAGAGAATTACAAACGTTTTTTTTTTCGTAATTATTTTTGTACCTATAGAGTACTTAACGGTGTGATTCTGGCATCCGTTTTGCTTGCC
Organism: Gentiana straminea; assembly: GCA_036785695.1. Taxonomy (NCBI): domain Eukaryota; kingdom Viridiplantae; phylum Streptophyta; class Magnoliopsida; order Gentianales; family Gentianaceae; genus Gentiana; species Gentiana straminea. The sequence continues at coordinate 310,601 of JAVUPR010000109.1, forward strand.
GTTTGCGCCGGCGTGCGTTATTTATCGTTCTGGTCGATATCACATCCGTTCTTCAAAGAGAATTACAAACGTTTTTTTTGTACCCATAGAGTACTTAACGTTGTGAATTTTGATTCCTTGTACAAGGCCATTCTAGCCTCCGTTTTGCTTGCCGTTTGCGCCGGCGTGCCTTATTTATCGTTCTGGTCGATATCACATCAGTACTTCAAAGAGAATTACAAACGTTTTTTTCGTACTTTTTTCGTACCCATTGAGTACTTAACATTGTACTTTTTGATTCCTTGTACAAGGCCATTCTGGCCTCCGTTTTGCTTGCCATTTGCGCCGGCGTGCCTTATTTATCGTTCTGGTCGATATCACATCAGTATTTCAAAGAGAATTACAAACGTTTTTTCGTACTTTTTTTGTACCCAAGAGTACTTAACTCGTGTGATTTTTGATTCCTTGTACAAGGCCATTCTGGCCTCCGTTTTGCTTGCCGTTTGCGCCGGCGTGCGTTATTTATCGTTCTGGTCGATATCACATCCGTACTTCAAAGACAATTACAAACGTTTTTTTCGTACTCTTTTTTGAACCCATAGAGTACTTAACGGTGTTATTTTTTATTCCTTGTACATTGTCATTCTGGCCTCCGTTTTGCTTGCCTGCGTGCCTTATTTATCGTTCTGATCGATATCACATCAGTGCTTCAAAGAGAATTACAAACATTTTTTTTTCATACTGATTTTTGTACCCATAGAGTACTTAACGGTGTGATTCTGGCCTCCGTTTTGCTTGCCGTTTGCGCCGGCGTGCCTTATTTATCGTTCTGGTCGATATCACATCAGTACTTCAAAGAGAATTACAAATGTTTTTTTTCGTACTCTTTTTTGTACCCATAGAGTACTTAACGTTGTGATTTTTGATTCCTTGTACAACGCCATTCTGGCCTCCGTTTTGCTTGCCGTTTGCGCCGGCGTGCCTTATTTATCGTTCGGGTCGATAACACATCAGTACTTCAATGAGAATTACAAACGTTTTTTTTCGTACTTTGTTTCGTACCCATAGAGTACTTAACGGTGTGATTTTTGATTCCTTGTACAAAGCCATTCTGACCTCCATTTTGCTTGCCGTTTGTGCCGGCGTGCCTTATTTATCGTTCTGGTCGATATCACATCAGTACTTCTAAGAGAATTACAAACGTTTTTTTTCGTAATTATTTTTGTACCCATAGAGTACTTAACGGTGTGATTCTGGCATCCGTTTTGCTTGCCGTTTGCGCCGGCGTGCGTTATTTATCGTTCTGGTCGATATCACATCAGTACTTCAAAGAGAATTACAAACTTTTTTTTCGTACCCATAGAGTACTTAACGGTGTGAATTTTGATTCCTTGTACAAGGCCATTCTGGCCTCCGTTTTGCTTGCCGTTTGCGCCGGCGTGCCTTATTTATCATTTTGGTCGATATCACATCAGTACTTCAAAGAGAATTTCAAACTTTTTTTTTCGTACTTTTTTTTGTACCGACAGAGTACTTAAGGGGTCGTTTTTGATACCTTGTACAAGGCCATTCTGGCCTCCGTTTTGCTTGCCATTTGTGCCGGCGTGCCTTATTTATCGTTCTGGTCGATAACACATCCGTACATCAATGAGAATTACAAACGTTTTTTTTTCATACTTTGTTTTGTAACCATAGAGTACTTAACGGTGTGATTTTTGATTTCTTGTACAAGGCCATTCTGGCCTCCGTTTTGCTTGCCGTTTGCGCCGGCAAACCTTATTTATCGTTCTGGTCGATATCACATCAGTACTTCAAAGAGAATTACAAACATTTTTTTCGTACTCTTTTTTGTACCCATAGAGTACTTAACGGTGTGATATTTGATACCTTGTACAAGGCCATTCTGGCCTCCGTTTTGCTTGCCGTTTGCGCCGGCGTGCCTTATTTATCGTTCTGGTCGATATCACGTCAGTACTTCAAAGAGAATTACAAACATTTTTTTTCGTACTTTTTTTTGTACCGATAGAGTACTTAACGGTGTGGTTTTTGATACCTTGTACAAGGCCATTCTGGCCTCCGTTTTGCTTGTCATTTGCGCCGGCGTGCCTTATTTATCGTTCTGGTCGATAACACATCAGTACATCAATGAGAATTACAAACGTTTTTTTTTTCATACTTTGTTTTGTAACCATAGAGTACTTAACGGTGTGATTTTTGATTTCTTGTACAAGGCCATTCTGGCCTCCGTTTTGCTTGCCGTTTGCGCCGGCAAACCTTATTTATCGTTCTGGTCGATATCACATCAGTACTTCAAAGAGAATTACAAACGTTTTTTTTTCGTACTCTTTTTTGTACCCATAGAGTACTTAACGGTGTGATATTTGATTCCTTGTACAAGGCGATTCTGGCCTCCGTTTTGCTTGCCGTTTGCGCCGGCGTGCCTTATTTATCGTTCTGGTCGATATCACATCAGTAATTCAAAGAGAATTACAAACGTTTTTTTTCATACTCTTTTTTGTACCCATAGAGTACTTAACGGTGTGATTTTTGATTCCTTGTACAAGGCCATTCTTGCCTCCGTTTTGCATGCCGTTTGCGCCGGCGTGCCTAATTTATCGTTCTGGTCGATATCACATCAGTACTTCAAAGAGAATTACAAACGTTTTTTTTCGTACTCTTTTTTGTACTCATAGAGTACTTAACGGTGTGATTTTTGATTCCTTGTACAAGGCCATTCTGGCCTCCGTTTTTCTTGCCGTTTGCGCCGGCGTGCCTTATTTATCGTTCTGGTCGATATCACATCAGTACTTCAAAGAGAATTACAAACATTTTTTTTCATACTTATTTTTGTACCCATAGAGTACTTAACGGTGTGATTCTGGCCTCCGTTTTGCTTGCCATGTGCGCCGGCGTGCCTTATTTATCGTTCTGGTCGATATCACATCAGTACTTCAAAGACAATTACAAATGTTTTTTTCATACTCTGTTTTGTACCCATAGAGTACTTAACGGTGTGATTTTTGATACCTTGTACAAGGCCATTCTGGCCTCCGTTTTGCATGCCGTTTGCGCCGGCGTGCCTAATTTATCGTTCTGGTCGATATCACATCAGTACTTCAAAGAGAATTACAAACGTTTTTTTTTCGTACTCTTTTTTGTACTCATAGAGTACTTAACGGTGTGATTTTTGATTCCTTGTACTAGGCCATTCTGGCCTCCGTTTTTCTTGCCGTTTGCGCCGGCGTGCCTTATTTATCGTTCTGGTCGATATCACATCAGTACTTCAAAGAGAATTACAAACGTTTTTTTTCATACTTATTTTTGTACCCATAGAGTACTTAACGGTGTGATTCTGGCCTCCGTTTTGCTTGCCATGTGCGCCGGCGTGCCTTATTTATCGTTCTGGTCGATATCACATCAGTACTTCAAAGACAATTACAAATGTTTTTTTTCGTACTCTTTTTTGTACCCATAGAGTACTTAACGGTGTGATTTTGGATTCCTTGTACAAGGCCATTTTGATTTTTTTTGGTACTTTTGTTTGTACCAATAGAGTACTTAACGGTGTGATTTTTGATACCTTGTACAAGGCCATTCTGGCCTCCGTTTTGCTTGCCGTTTGCGCCGGCGTGCCTTATTTATCGTTCTGGTCGATATCACGTCAATACTTCAAAGAGAATTACAAACATTTTTTTTCGTACTTTTTTTTGTACCCATAGTGTACTTAACGGTGTGATTTTTGATACCTTGGCAAGGCCATTCTGGCCTCCGTTTTGCTTGCCGTTTGCACCGGCGTGCCTTATTTATCGTTCTGGTCGATATCACATCAGTACTTCTAAGAGAATTACAAACGTTTTTTTTTCGTAATTATTTTTGTACCTATAGAGTACTTAACGGTGTGATTCTGGCATCCGATTTGCTTGCCGTTTGCGCCGGCGTGTGTTATTTATCGTTCTGGTCGATATCACATCAGTACTTCAAAGACAATTACAAACGTTTTTTTCGTACTCTTTTTTGAACCCATAGAGTGCATAACGGTGTTATTTTTTATTCCTTGTACATTGTCATTCTGGTCTCCATTTTGCTTGCCTGCGTGCCTTATTTATCGTTCTGGTCGATATCACATCGGTGCTTCAAAGAGAATTACAAACATTTTTTTTCATACTGATTTTTGTACCCATAGAGTACTTAACGGTGTGATTCTGGCCTCCGTTTTGCTTGCCGTTTGCGCCGGCGTGCCTTATTTATCGTTCTGGTCGATATCACATCAGTACTTCAAAGAGAATTACAAATGTTTTTTTTCGTATTCTTTTTTGTACCCATAGAGTACTTAACGTTGTGATTTTTGATTCCTTGTACAACGCCATTCTGGCCTCCGTTTTGCTTGCCGTTTGCGCCGGCGTGCCTTATTTATCGTTCTGGTCGATAACACACCAGTACTTCAATGAGAATTACAAACGTTTTTTTCGTACTTTGTTTCGTACCCATAGAGTACTTAACGGTGTGATTTTTGATTCCTTGTACAAAGCCATTCTGACCTCCGTTTTGCTTGCCGTTTGTGCCGGCGTGCCTTATTTATCGTTCTGGTCGATATCACATCAGTACTTCTAAGAGAATTACAAACGTTTTTTTCGTACTTTTTTCGTACCCATTGAGTACTTAACATTGTACTTTTTGATTCCTTGTACAAGGCCATTCTGGCCTCCATTTTTCTTGCCGTTTACGCCGGCTTGCTTTATTTATCGTTCTGGTCGATATCACATCAGTATTTCAAAGAGAATTACAAACGTTTTTTTCGTACTTTTTTTGTACCCATAGAGTACTTAACTGTGTGATTTTTGATTCCTTGTACAAGGCCATTCTGGCCTCCGTTTTGCTTGCCGTTTGCACCGGCGTGCCTTATTTATCGTTCTGGTCGATATCACGTCAGTACATCAAAGAGAATTACAAACATTTTTTTTGGTACTTTTGTTTGTACCAATAGAGTACTTAACGGTGTGATTTTTGATACCTTGTACAATGCCATTCTGGCCTCCGTTTTGCTTGCCGTTTGCGCCGGCGTGCCTTATTTATCGTTCTGGTCGATATCACGTCAGTACTTCAAAGTGAATTACAAACATTTTTTTTCGTACTTTTTTTTGTACCCATAGTGTACTTAACGGTGTGATTTTTGATACCTTGGCAAGGCCATTCTGGCCTCCGTTTTGCTTGCCGTTTGCACCGGCGTGCCTTATTTATCGTTCTGGTCGATATCACATCAGTACTTCTAAGAGAATTACAAACGTTTTTTTTCGTAATTATTTTTGTACCCATAGAGTACTTAACGGTGTGATTCTGGCATCCGTTTTGCTTGCCGTTTGCGCCGGCGTGCGTTATTTATCGTTCTGGTCGATATCACATCAGTTCTTCAAAGAGAATTACAAACGTTTTTTTTGTACCCATAGAGTACTTAACGGTGTGAATTTTGATTCCTTGTACAAGGCCATTCTAGCCTCCGTTTTGCTTGCCGTTTGCGCCGGCGTGCCTTATTTATCGTTCTGGTCGATATCACATCAGTACTTCAAAGAGAATTACAAACGTTTTTTTGTTTTTTTTCGTACCCATAGAGTACTTAACGGTGTACTTTTTGATTCCTTGTACAAGGCCATTCTGGCCTCCGTTTTGCTTGCCGTTTGCGCCGGCGTGCCTTATTTATCGTTTTGGTCGATATCACATCAGTATTTCAAAGAGAATTACAAACGTTTTTTTCGTACTTTTTTTTGTACCCATAGAGTACTTAACGGTGTGGTTTTTGATACCTTGTACAAGGCCATTATGGCCTCCGTTTTGCTTGCCGTTTGCGCCGGCGTGCCTTATTTATCGTTATGGTCGATATCACATCGTACATCAAGAGAATTACAAACGTTTTTTTCGTACTTTTTTTGTACCCATAGAGTACTTAACGGTGTGATTTTTGATTTCTTGTACAAGGCCATTTGGCCTCCGTTTTGCTTGCCGTTTGCGCCGGCGGGCTTTATTTATTGTTCTGGTCGATATCACATCAGTACTTCAAAGAGAATTACAAACATTTTTTTTCGTACTCTTTTTTATACCCATAGAGTACTTAACGTACTTGTGATTTTGATACCTTGTACAAGGCCATTCTGGCCTCCGTTTTGCTTGCCGTTTGCGCCGGCGTGCCTTATTTATCGTTCTGGTCGATATCACGTCAGTACTTCAAAGAGAATTACAAACATTTTTTTCGTACTTTTTTTTGTACCGATAGAGTACTTAACGGTGTGGTTTTTGATACCTTGTACAAGGCCATTCTGGCCTCCGTTTTGCTTGCCATTTGCGCCGGCGTGCCTTATTTATCGTTCTGGTCGATAACACATCAGTACATCAATGAGAATTACAAACGTTTTTTTTCATACTTTGTTTTGTAACCATAGAGTACTTAACGGTGTAATTTTTGATTTCTTGTACAAGGCCATTCTGGCCTCCGTTTTGCTTGCCGTTTGCGCCGGCGTGCCTTATTTATCGTTCTGGTCGATATCACATCAGTACTTCAATGAGAATTACAAACGTTTTTTTCATACTCTTTTTTGTACCCATAGAGTACTTAACGGTGTGATATTTGATTCCTTGTACAATGCGATTCTGGCCTCCGTTTTGCTTGCCGTTTGCGCCGGCGTGCCTTATTTATCGTTCTGGTCGATATCACATCAGTAATTCAAAGAGAATTACAAACGTTTTTTTTCGTACTCTTTTTTGTACCCATAGAGTACTTAACGGTGTGATTTTTGATACCTTGTACAAGGCCATTCTGGCCTCCGTTTTGCTTGCCGTTTGCGCCGGCGTGCCTTATTTATCGTTCTGGTCGATATCACATCAGTACTTCAAAGAGAATTACAAACATTTTTTTTCGTACTTTTTTTGTACCCATAGAGTACTTAACGGTGTGATTTTTGATTCCTTGTACAAGGCCATTCTGGCCTCCGTTTTGCATGCCGTTTGCGCCGGCGTGCCTTATTTATCGTTCTGGTCGATATCACATCAATACTTCAAAGAGAATTACAAACGTTTTTTTTTCGTACTCTTTTTTGTACCCATAGAGTACTTAACGGTGTGATTTTGGATTACTTGTACAAGGCCATTCGGCTGGCCTCCGTTTTCTTGCCGTTTGCGCCGGCGTGCCTTATTTATCGTTCAGGTCGATATCACATCAGTACTTCAAAGAGAATTACAAACGCTTTTTTTTGGTACTTATTTTTGTACCCATAGAATACTTAACGGTGTGATTCTGGCCTCCGTTTTGCTTGCCATGTGCGCCGGCGTGCCTTATTTATCGTTCTGGTCGATATCACATCAGTACTTCAAAGACAATTACAAATGTTTTTTTTCGTACTCTTTTTTGTACCCATAGAGTACTTAACGGTGTGATTTTTGATTCCTTGTACAAGGCCATTCTGGCCTCCGTTTTGCATGCCGTTCACGCCGGCGTGCCTAATTTATCATTCTGGTCGATATCACATCAGTACTTCAAAGAGAATTACAAACATTTTTTTTCGTACTCTTTTTTGTACTCATAGAGTACTTAACGGTGTGATTTTTGATTCCTTGTACAAGGCCATTCTGGACTCCGTTTGCATGCCGTTTGCGCCGGCGTGCCTAATTTATCGTTCTGGTCGATATCACATCAGTACTTCAAAGAGAATTACAAACGTTTTTTTTCGTACTCTTTTTTGTACTCATAGAGTACTTAACGGTGTGATTTTTGATTCCTTGTACAAGGCCATTCTGGCCTCCGTTTTTCTTGCCGTTTGCGCCGGCGTGCCTTATTTATCGTTCTGGTCGATATCACATCAGTACTTCAAAGAGAATTACAAACGTTTTTTTCATACTTATTTTTGTACCCATAGAGTACTTAACGGTGTGATTCTGGCCTCCGTTTTGCTTGCCATGTGCGCCGGCGTGCCTTATTTATCGTTCTGGTCGATATCACATCAGTACTTCAAAGACTATTACAAATGTTTTTTTTCGTACTCATTTTTGTACCCATAGAGTACTTAACGGTGTGATTTTTGATACCTTGTACATGGCCATTTTGGCCTCCGTTTTGCATGTCGTTTGCGCCGGCGTGCCTAATTTATCGTTCTGGTCGATATCACATCAGTACTTCAAAGAGAATTACAAACGTTTTTTTTCATACTCTTTTTTGTACTCATAGAGTACTTAACGGTGTGATATTTGATTCCTTGTACTAGGCCATTCTGGCCTCCGTTTTTCTTGCCGTTTGCGCCGGCGTGCCTTATTTATCGTTCTGGTCGATATCACATCAGTACTTCAAAGAGAATTACAAACGTTTTTTTTCATACTTATTTTTGTACCCATAGAGTACTTAACGTGTGATTTCGGCCTCCGTTTTGCTTGCCATGTGCGCCGGCGTGCCTTATTTATCGTTCTGGTCGATATCACATCAGTACTTCAAAGACAATTACAAATGTTTTTTTTCGTACTCTTTTTTGTACCCATAGAGTACTTAACGGTGTTATTTTTGATTCCTTGTACAAGGCCATTTTGATTTTTTTTGGTACTTTTGTTTGTACCAATAGAGTACTTAACGGTGTGATTTTTGATACCTTGTACAAGGCCATTTACGGCCTCCGTTTTTTTGCTTGCCGTTTGCGCCGGCATGCCTTATTTATCGTTCGGTCGATATCACGTCAGTACTTCAAAGAGAATTACAAACATTTTTTTTCGTACTTTTTTTTGTACCCATAGTGTACTTAACGGTGTGATTTTTGATACCTTGGCAAGGCCATTCTGGACCCCGTTTTGCTTGCCGTTTGCACCGGCGTGCCTTATTTATCGTTCTGGTCGATATCACATCAGTACTTCTAAGAGAATTACAAATGTTTTTTTTCGTAATTATTTTTGTACCCATAGAGTACTTAACGGTGTGATTCTGGCATCCGTTTTGCTTGCCGTTTGCGCCGGCGTGCGTTATTCATCGTTCTGGTCGATATCACATCAGTTCTTCAAAGAGAATTACAAACGTTTTTTTTTCGTACCCATAGAGTACTTAACGGTGTGAATTTTGACTCCTTGTACAAGGCCATTCTGGCCTCCGTTTTGCTTGCCATTTGCGCCGGCGTGCCTTATTTATCGTTCTGGTCGATATCACATCAGTACTTCAAAGAGAATTACAAACCTTTTTTCGTACTTTTTTCGTACCCATTGAGTACTTAAGATTGTACTTTTTGATTCCTTGTACAAGGCCATTCTGGCCTCCGTTTTGCTTGCCATTTGCACCGGCGTGCCTTATTTATCGTTCTGGTCGATATCACATCAGTATTTCAAAGAGAATTATAAACGTTTTTTTCGTACTTTTTTTGTACCCATAGAGTACTTAACTGTGTGATTTTTGATTCCTTGTACAAGGCCATTCTGGCCTCCGTTTTGCTTGCCGTTTGCGCCGGCGTGCCTTATTTATCGTTCTGGTCGATATAACATCAGTACTTCAAAGACAATTAAAAACGTTTTTTTTTCGTACTCTTTTTTGAACCCATAGAGTACTTAACGGTGTTATTTTTGATTCCTTGTACATTGTCATTCTGGTCTCCGTTTTGCTTGCCTTCGTGCCTTATTTATCGTTCTGGTCGATATCACATCAGTGCTTCAAAGAGAATTACAAACATTTTTTTTCATACTTATTTTTGTACCCATAGAGTACTTAACGGTGTGATTCTGGCCTCCGTTTTGCTTGCCGTTTGCGCCGGCGTGCCTTATTTATCGTTCTGGTCGATATCACATCAGTAATTCAAAGAGAATTACAAATGTTTTTTTTTCGTACTCTTTTTTGTACCCATAGAGTACTTAACGTTGTGATTTTTGATTCCTTGTACAACGCCATTCTGGCCTCCGTTTTGCTTGCCGTTTGCGCCGGCGTGCCTTATTTATCGTTCTGGTCGATAACACATCAGTACTTCAATGAGAATTACAAACGTTTTTTCGTACTTTGTTTCGTACCCATAGAGTACTTAACGGTGTGATTTTTGATTCCTTGTACAATGCCATTCTGACCTCCGTTTTGCTTACCGTTTGTGCCGGCGTGCCTTATTTATCGTTCTGGTCGATATCACATAAGTACTTCTAAGAGAATTACAAACATTTTTTTCATACTTTTTTCGTACCCATTGAGTACTTAACATAGTACTTTTTGATTCCTTGTGCAAGGCCATTCTGGCCTCCGTTTTTCTTGCCGTTTGCGCCGGCATGCCTTATTTATCGTTCTGGTCGATATCACATCAGTATATCAAAGAGAATTACAAACGTTTTTTCCATACTTTTTTTCTACCCATAGAGTACTTAACTGTGTGATTTTTGATTCCTTGTACAAGGCCATTCTGGCCTCCGTTTTGCTTGCCGTTTGCACCGGCGTGCTATATTTATCGTTCTGGTCGATATCACATCAGTACATCAAAGAGAATTACAAACATTTTTTTGGTACATTTGTTTGTACCAATAGAGTACTTAACGGTGTGATTTTTGATACCTTGTACAAGGCCATTCTGGCCTCCGTTTTGCTTGCCGTTTGCGCCGACGTGCCTTATTTATCGTTCTGGTCGATATCACGTCAGTACTTCAAAGAGAATTACAAACATTTTTTTCGTACTTCGTTTGTACCCATAGTGTACTTAACGGTGTGATTTTTGATACCTTGGCAAGGCCATTCTGGCCTCCGTTTTGCTTGCCGTTTGCACCGGCGTGCCTTATTTATCGTTCTGGTCGATATCACATCAGTACTTCTAAGAGAATTACAAACGTTTTTTTCGTAATTATTTTTGTACCCATAGAGTACTTAACGGTGTGATTCTGGCATCCGTTTTGCTTGCCGTTTGCGCCGGCGTGCGTTATTTATCGTTTTTGGTCGATATCACATCAGTTCTTCAAAGAGAAATACAAACGTTTTTTTTGGTACCCATAGCGTACTTAACGGTGTGAATTTTGATTCCGTGTACAAGGCCATTCTAGCCTCCGTTTTGCTTGCCGTTTGCGCCGGCGTGCCTTATTTATCGTTCTGGTCGATATCACATCAGTATTTCAAAGAGAATTACAAACGTTTTTTCGTACTTTTTTTGTACCCATAGAGTACTTATCTGTGTGATTTTTGATTCCTTGTACAAGGCCATTCTGGCCTCCGTTTTGCTTGCCGTTTGCACCGGCGTGCCTTATTTATCGTTCTGGTCGATATCACATCAGTACTTCAAAGACAATTACAAACGTTTTTTTCGTACTCTTTTTTGAACCCATAGAATACTTAACGGTGTTATTTTTGATTCCTTGTACATTGTCATTCTGGCCTCCGTTTTGCTTGCCTGCGTGCCTTATTTATCGTTCTGGTCGATATCACATCAGTGCTTCAAAGAGAATTACAAACATTTTTTTTCATACTGATTTTTGTACCCATAGAGTACTTAACGGTGTGATTCAGGCCTCCGTTTTGCTTGCCGTTTGCGCCGGCGTGCCTTATTTATCGTTCTGGTCGATATCACATCAGTACTTCAAAGAGAATTACAAATTTTTTTTCGTACTCTTTTTTGTACCCATAGAGTACTTAACGTTGTGATTTTTGATTCCTTGTACAACGCCATTCTGGCCTCCGTTTTGCTTGCCGTTTGCGCCGGCGTGCCTTATTTATCGTTCTGGTCGATAACACATCAGTACTTCAATGAGAATTACAAACGTTTTTTTCGTACTTTGTTTCGTACCCATAGAGTACTTAACGGTGTGATTTTTGATTCCTTGTACAAAGCCATTCTGACCTCCGTTTTGATTGCCGTTTGTGCCAGCGTGCCTTATTTATCGTTCTGGTCGATATCACATCAGTACTTCTAAGAGAATTACAAACGTTTTTTTTCGTAATTATTTTTGTACCCATAGAGTACTTAACGGTGTGATTCTGGCCTCCGTTTTGCTTGCCGTTTGCGCCGGCGTGCGTTATTTATCGTTCTGGTCGATATCACATCAGTACTTCAAAGAGAATTACAAACGTTTTTTTTCGTAACTTTTTTTTGTACCCATAGAGTACTTAACGGTGTGAATTTTGATTCCTTGTACAAGGCCATTCTGGCCTCCGTTTTGCTTGCCGTTTGCGCCGGCGTGCCTTATTTATCGTTCTGGTCGATATCACGTCAGTACTTCAAAGAGAATTACAAACATTTTTTTTCGTACTTTTTTTTGTACCCATAGTGTACTTAACGGTGTGATTTTTGATACCTTGGCAAGGCCATTCTGGCCTCCGTTTTGCTTGCCGTTTGCACCGGCGTGCCTTATTTATCGTTCTGGTCGATATCACATCAGTACTTCTAAGAGAATTACAAACGTTTTTTTTTCGTAATTAATTTTGTACCCATAGAGTACTTAACGGTGTGATTCTGGCATCCGTTTTGCTTGCCGTTTGCGCCGGCGTGCGTTATTCATCGTTCTGGACGATATCACATCAGTTCTTCAAAGAGAATTACAAACATTTTTTTCGTACCCATAGAGTACTTAACGGTGTGAATATTTGATTTCTGGTACAAGGCCATTCTGGCCTCCGTTTTGCTTGCCGTTTGCGCCGGCGTGCCTTATTTATTGTTCTGGTCGATATCACATCAGTACTTCAAAGAGAATTACAAACGTTTTTTTCGTACTTTTTTCGTACCCATTGAGTACTTAACATTGTACTTTTTGATTCCTTGTACAAGGCCATTCTGGCCTCCGTTTTGCTTGCCATTTGCGCCGGCGTGCCTTATTTATCGTTCTGGTCGATATCACATCTGTATTTCAAAGAAAATTACAAACATTTTTTTCGTACTTTTTTTGTACCCATATAGTACTTAACTGTGTGGTTTTTGATTCCTTGTACAAGGCCATTCTGGCCTCCGTTTTGCTTGCCGTTTGTGCCGGCGTGCCTTATTTATCGTTCTGGTCGATATCACATCAGTACTTCAAAGACAATTACAAACGTTTTTTTTCGTACTCTTTTTTGAACCCATAGAGTACTTAACGGTGTTATTTTTGATTCCTTGTACATTGTCATTCTGGTCTCCGTTTTGCTTGCCTGCGTGCCTTATTTATCGTTCTGGTCGATATCACATCAGTGCTTCAAAGAGAATTACAAACATTTTTTTTCATACTGATTTTTGTACCCATAGAGTACTTAACGGTGTGATTCTGGCCTCCGTTTTGCTTGCCGTTTGCGCCGGCGTGCCTTATTTATCGTTCTGGTCGATATCACATCAGTACTTCAAAGAGAATTGCAAATGTTTTTTTTCGTACTCTTCTTTGTACCCATAGAGTACTTAATGTTGTGATTTTTGATTCCTTGTACAACGCCATTCTGGCCTCCGTTTTGCTTGCCGTTTGCGCCGGCGTGCCTTATTTATCGTTCTGGTCGATAACACATCAGTACTTCAATGAGAATTATAAACGTTTTTTCGTACTTTGTTTCGTACCCATAGAGTACTTAACGGTGTGATTTTTGATTCCTTGTACAAAGCCATTCTGACCTCCGTTTTGCTTACCGTTTGTGCCGGCGTGCCTTATTTATCGTTCTGGTCGATATCACATCAGTACTTCTAAGAGAATTACAAACGTTTTTTCGTACTTTTTTCGTACCCATTGAGTACTTAACATTGTACTTTTTGATTCCTTGTACAAGGCCATTCTGGCCTCCGTTTTTCTTGCCGTTTGCGCCGGAATGCCTTATTTATCGTTCTGGTCGATATCACATCAGTATTTCAAAGAGAATTACAAACATTTTTTTTGTACTTTTTTTCTACCCATAGAGTACTTAACTGTGTGATTTTGATTCCTTGTACAAGGCCATTCTGGCCTCCGTTTTTCTTGCCGTTTGCGCCGGCATGCCTTATTTATCGTTCTGGTCGGTATCACATCAGTACATCAAAGAGAATTACAAACATTTTTTTTTGTACTTTTGTTTGTACCAATAGAGTACTTAACGGTGTGATTTTTGATACCTTGTACAAGGCCATTCTGGCCTCCGTTTTGCTTGCCGTTTGCGCCGGCGTGCCTTATTTATCGTTCTGGTCGATATCACGTCAGTACTTCAAAGAGAATTACAAACATTTTTTTTCGTACTTCTTTTGTACCCATAGTGTACTTAACGGTGTGATTTTTGATACCTTGGCAAGGCCATTCTGGCCTCCGTTTTGCTTGCCGTTTGCACCGGCGTGCCTTATTTATCGTTCTGGTCGATATCACATCAGTACTTCTAAGAGAATTACAAACGTTTTTTTTCGTAATTATTTTTGTACCCATAGAGTACTTAACGGTGTGATTCTTGCATCCGTTTTGCTTGCCGTTTGCGCCGGCGTGCGTTATTTATCGTTCTGGTCGATATCACATCAGTTCTTCAAAGAGAATTACAAACGTTTTTTTGTACCCATAGAGTACTTAACGGTGTGAATTTTGATTCCTTGTACAATGCCATTCTGACCTCCGTTTTGCTTGCCGTTTGCGCCGGCGTGCCTTATTTATCGTTCTGGTCGATATCACATCAGTATTTCAAAGAGAATTACAAACGTTTTTTCGTACTTTTTTGTACCCATAGAGTACTTAACGTGTGATTTTTGATTCCTTGTACAAGGCCATTCTGGCCTCCGTTTTGCTTGCCGTTTGCACCGGCGTGCCTTATTTATCGTTCTGGTCGATATCACATCAGTACTTCAAAGACAATTACAAACGTTTTTTTTCGTACTCTTTTTTGAACCCATAGAATACTTAACGGTGTTATTTTTGATTCCTTGTACATTGTCATTCTGGCCTCCGTTTTTCTTGCCTGCGTGCCTTATTTATCGTTCTGGTCGATATCACATCAGTGCTTCAAAGAGAATTACAAACATTTTTTTTCATACTGATTTTTGTACCCATAGAGTACTTAACGGTGTGATTCAGGCCTCCGTTTTGCTTGCCGTTTGCGCCGGCGTGCCTTATTTATCGTTCTGGTCGATATCACATCAGTACTTCAAAGAGAATTACAAATTTTTTTTCGTACTCTTTTTTGTACCCATAGAGTACTTAACGTTGTGATTTTTGATTCCTTGTACAACGCCATTCTGGCCTCCGTTTTGCTTGCCGTTTGCGCCGGCGTGCCTTATTTATCGTTCTGGTCGATAACACATCAGTACTTCAATGAGAATTACAAACGTTTTTTTCGTACTTTGTTTCGTACCCATAGAGTACTTAACGGTGTGATTTTTGATTCCTTGTACAAAGCCATTTGACCTCCGTTTTGCTTGCCGTTTGTGCCAGCGTGCCTTATTTATCGTTCTGGTCGATATCACATCAGTACTTCTAAGAGAATTACAAACGTTTTTTTCGTAATTATTTTTGTACCCATAGAGTACTTAACGGTGTGATTCTGGCCTCCGTTTTGCTTGCCGTTTGCGCCGGCGTGCTTATTTATCGTTCGGTCGATATCACATCAGTACTTCAAAGAGAATTACAAACGTTTTTTTTTCGTAACTTTTTTCGTACCCATAGAGTACTTAACGGTGTGAATTTTGATTCCTTGTACAAGGCCATTCTGGCCTCCGTTTTGCTTGCCGTTTGCGCCGGCGTGCCTTATTTATCGTTCTGGTCGATATCACGTCAGTACATCAAAGAGAATTACAAACATTTTTTTCGTACTTTTGTTTGTACCCATAGTGTACTTAACGGTGTGATTTTTGATACCTTGTACAAGGCCATTCTGGCCTCCGTTTTGCTTGCCGTTTGCGCCGGCGTGCCTTATTTATCGTTCTGGTCGATATCACGTCGTACTTCAAAGAGAATTACAAACATTTTTTTTCGTACTTTTTTTTGTACCGATAGAGTACTTAACGGTGTGATTTTTGATACCTTGTACAAGGCCATTCTGGCCTCCGTTTTGCTTGCCGTTTGCGCCGGCGTGCCTTATTTATCGTTCTGGTCGATATCACATCGTACTTCAATGAGAATTACAAACGTTTTTTTTTTCATACTTTGTTTTGTACCCATAGAGTACTTAACGGTGTGATTTTTGATTTCTTGTACAAGGCCATTCTGGCCTCCGTTTTGCTTGCCGTTTGCGCCGGCGTGCCTTATTTATCGTTCTGGTCGATATCACATCAGTACTTCAAAGAGAATTACAAACGTTTTTTTCGTACTCTTTTTTGTACCCATAGAGTACTTAACGGTGTGATATTTGATTCCTTGTACAAGGCCATTCTGGCCTCCGTTTTGCTTGCCGTTTGCGCCGGCGTGCCTTATTTATCGTTCTGGTCGATATCACATCAGTAATTCAAAGAGAATTACAAATGTTTTTTTTCATACTCTTTTTTGTACCCATAGAGTACTTAACGGTGTGATTTTTGATTCCTTGTACAAGGCCATTCTGGCCTCCGTTTTGCTTGCCGTTTGCGCCGGCGTGCCTTATTTATCGTTCTGGTCGATATCACATCATTACTTCAAAGAGAATTACAAATGTTTTTTTCGTACTCTTTTTTGTACCCATAGAGTACTTAACGGTGTGATTTTTGATTCCTTGTACAAGGCCATTCTGGCCTCCGTTTTTCTTGCCGTTTGCGCCGGCGTGCCTTATTTATCGTTCTGGTCGATATCACATCAGTACTTCAAAGTGAATTACAAACGTTTTTTTCATACTTATTTTTGTACCCATAGAGTACTTAACGGTGTGATTTTTGGCCTCCGTTTTGCTTGCTCCGTTTTTTGTGCGCCGGCGTGCCTTATTTATCGTTCGGTCGATATCACATCAGTACTTCAAAGATAATTACAAATGTTTTTTTCATACTCTTTTTTGTACCCATAGAGTACTTAACGGTGTGATTTTTGATTCCTTGTACAAGGCCATTCTGGCCTCCGTTTTGCTTGCCGTTTGCGCCGGCGTGCCTTATTTATCGTTCTGGTCGATATCACATCGTACTTCAAAGAGAATTACAAACGTTTTTTTTCGTACTTTTTTTGTACTCATAGAGTACTTAACGGTGTGATTTTTGATTCCTTGTACAAGGCCATTCTGGCCTCCGTTTTGCTTGCCGTTTGCGCCGGCGTGCCTTATTTATCGTTCTGGTCGATATCACATCAGTACTTCAAAGAGAATTACAAACGTTTTTTTTTCGTACTTATTTTTGTACCCATAGAGTACTTAACGGTGTGATTCTGGCCTCCGTTTTGCTTGCCGTTTGCGCCGGCGTGCCTTATTTATCGTTCTGGTCGATATCACATCAATACTTCAAAGAGAATTACAAATGTTTTTTTTCGTACTCTTTTTTGTACCCATAGAGTACTTAACGGTGTGATTTTGGATTCCTTGTACAAGGCCATTTTGATTTTTTTTGGTACTTTTGTTTGTACCAATAGAGTACTTAACGGTGTGATTTTTGATACCTTGTACAAGGCCATTCTAGCCTCCGTTTTGCTTGCCGTTTGCGCCGGCGTGCCTTATTTATCGTTCTGGTCGATATCACGTCAATACTTCAAAGAGAATTACAAACATTTTTTTTCGTACTTTTTTTTGTACCCATAGTGTACTTAACGGTGTGATTTTTGATACCTTGTACAAGGCCATTCTGGCCTCCGTTTTGCTTGCCGTTTGCGCCGGCGTGCCTTATTAATCGTTCTGGTCGATATCACATCAAGTACTTTAAGAGAATTACAAACGTTTTTTTTCGTAATTATTTTTGTACCCATAGAGTACTTAACGGTGTGATTACGGCATCCGTTTTGCTTGCCGTTTGCGCCGGCGTGCGTTATTTATCGTTCGGTCGATATCACATCGTACTTCAAAGAGAATTACAAACGTTTTTTTCGTACTCTTTTTTGTACCCATAGAGTACTTAACGGTGTTATTTTGATTCCTTGTACATTGCCATTCGGCCTCCGTTTTGCTTGCCGTTTGCGCCGGCGTGCCTTATTTATCGTTCGGTCGATATCACATCGGTACTTCAAAGAGAATTACAAACGTTTTTTTTTCGTACTTTTTTTTGTACCCATTGAGTACTTAACATTGTGATTTTTGATTCCTTGTACAAGGCCATTCGGCCTCCGTTTTGCTTGCCGTTTGCGCCGGCGTGCCTTATTTATCGTTCGGTCGATATCACATCGTATTTCAAAGAGAATTACAAACGTTTTTTTCGTACTTTTTTTGTACCCATAGAGTACTTAACGGTGTGATTTTTGATTCCTTGTACAAGGCCATTCTGGCCTCCGTTTTGCTTGCCGTTTGCACCGGCGTGCCTTATTTATCGTTCTGGTCGATATCACGTCAGTACTTCAAAGAGAATTACAAACATTTTTTTTCGTACTTTTTTTGTACCCATAGAGTACTTAACGGTGTGATTTTTGATACCTTGTACAAGGCCATTCTGGCCTCCGTTTTGCTTGCCGTTTGCGCCGGCGTGCCTTATTTATCGTTCTGGTCGATATCACATCGCTTCAAAGAGAATTACAAACGTTTTTTTTTTTTGTACCCATAGAGTACTTAACGGTGTGAATTTTGATTCCTTGTACAAGGCCATTCTGGCCTCCGTTTTGCTTGCCGTTTGCGCCGGTGTGCCTTATTTATCGTTCGGTCGATATCACATCAGTATTTCAAAGAGAATTACAAACGTTTTTTCGTACTTTTTTTGTACCCATAGAGTACTTAAATGTGTGATTTTTGATTCCTTGTAAAAGGCCATTCTGGCCTCCGTTTTGCTTGCCGTTTGCACCGGCGTGCCTTATTTATCGTTCTGGTCGATATCACATCAGTACTTCAAAGACAATTACAAACGTTTTTTTTTCGTACTCTTTTTTGAACCCATAGAGTACTTAACGGTGTTATTTTTGATTCCTTGTACATTGTCATTCTGGCCTCCGTTTTGCTTGCCGTTTGCGCCGGCGTGCCTTATTTATCGTTCGGTCGATATCACATCGGTGCTTCAAAGAGAATTACAAACATTTTTTTTCATACCGATTTTTGTACCCATAGAGTACTTAACGGTGTGATTCGAGCCTCCGTTTTGCTTGCCGTTTGCACCGGCGTGCCTTATTTATCGTTCTGGTCGATATCACATCAGTACTTCAAAGAGAATTACAAATTTTTTTTCGTACTCTTTTTTGTACCCATAGAGTACTTAACGTTGTGATTTTTGATTCCTTGTACAACGCCATTCTGGCCTCCGTTTTGCTTGCCGTTTGCGCCGGCGTGCCTTATTTATCGTTCTGGTCGATAACACATCAGTACTTCAATGAGAATTACAAACGTTTTTTTCGTACTTTGTTTCGTACCCATAGAGTACTTAACGGTGTGATTTTTGATTCCTTGTACAAAGCCATTCTGACCTCCGTTTTGCTTGCCGTTTATGCCAGCGTGCCTTATTTATCGTTCTGGTCGATATCACATTAGTACTTCTAAGAGAATTACAAACGTTTTTTTTCGTAATTATTTTTGTACCCATAGAGTACTTAACGGTGTGACTTTTTGATTCCTTTACAAGGCCATTCGGCCTCCGTTTTGCTTGCCGTTTGCGCCGGCGTGCCTTATTTATCGTTCTGGTCGATATCACATCTGTACTTCAAAGAGAATTACAAACGTTTTTTTCGTAACTTTTTTTTGTACCCATAGAGTACTTAACGGTGTGATTTTTGATTCCTTGTACAAGGCCATTCTGGCCTCCGTTTTGCTTGCCGTTTGCGCCGGCGTGCCTTATTTATCGTTCTGGTCGATATCACGTCGTACTTCAAAGAGAATTACAAACATTTTTTTCGTACTTTTTTTGTACCTATAGAGTACTTAACGGTGTGATTTTTGATACCTTGTACAAGGCCATTCTGGCCTCCGTTTTGCTTGCCGTTTGCGCCGGCGTGCCTTATTTATCGTTCTGGTCGATATCACGTCAGTACTTCAAAGAGAATTACAAACATTTTTTTTCGTACTTTTTTTTGTACCCATAGAGTACTTAACGGTGTGATTTTTGATACCTTGTACAAGGCCATTCTGGCCTCCGTTTTGCTTGCCGTTTGCGCCGGCGTGCCTTATTTATCGTTCTGGTCGATATCACATCGCAGTACTTCAAGAGAATTACAAACGTTTTTTTTCGTACTTTGTTTTGTACCCATAGAGTACTTAACGGTGTGATTTTTGATTCCTTGTACAAGGCCATTCTGGCCTCCGTTTTGCTTGCCGTTTGCGCCGGCGTGCCTTATTTATCGTTCTGGTCGATATCACATCAGTACTTCAAAGAGAATTACAAACGTTTTTTTTCGTACTCTTTTTTGTACCCATAGAGTACTTAACGGTGTGATTTTGATTCCTTGTACAAGGCCATTCTGGCCTCCGTTTTGCTTGCCGTTTGCGCCGGCGTGCCTTATTTATCGTTCTGGTCGATATCACATCCGTAATTCAAAGAGAATTACAAACGTTTTTTTTCATACTCTTTTTTGTACTCATTGAGTACTTAACGGTGTGATTTTTGATTCCTTGTACAAGGCCATTCTTGCCTCCGTTTTGCATGCCGTTTGCGCCGGCGTGCCTTATTTATCGTTCGGTCGATATCACAT